>VZSR01000205.1:85158-189236 GCA_013398615.1 Brachypodius melanocephalos
CATATATTTAGAATATTTACATGCTAGACATTTATGTACAACAATAGCCTTTTTGGAACCTGCAGGAATCACAATCTCCACTCTGATTATTTGAATGAATTTAGGATACAGTCACCATGAAAATGACAGCGAACTAAATATTGTGGCTTTTGAACTACAGTTTAATATAATTAAGATGATGTGGAGGTGTCTGGCTTACTGAAGCTTTTAGCAGGAATGAACTCTCCACAGCTGTGAATGACTAAAATTCAAATATACAAAAGATTTGATCTAGGAACTTCTATGGCTTTCATCACTGTAGGATATGAACATCTCATGCATATTAATAAATTAATCTTCACATTAAAAAAGACTGGGGAGTATAATTACCTCAATTTCACAAGTAGAAACAGAAAAAGCTTAAGGGATTTGCTAAAGGTCATAAAAGAACTCTGTAGCAAAACTGGGAGTGCAATGTGTGTTTTCTAAGGATGAGATTTCACACAGCCTCACGAGATCAGCTCGTTCCTGGTTGACAGCTAGTTCCGGGTTTGGTTCATCTGAAAACATTGGCTGAATGTTTTCATTGGCTGAAAACAAGAAATAGACCAGAGAAAGAAGGGAGACCTGAGGAAAAATGGGGGCAATAGTGGGGAATAGGAAATGCCACCATTTAAGTAGGAGCACAGTGTTAGCTTTGTTAGATGGTCATGGAATAACCAAAACAATACATGAATTACAAAAGGCTATTTATCATTCAAGTAAATTACCTTAGCCTTTGTTCATTTTCTTTTTATAGTATGAGGGAAGAAACAGTTCATATTTTACTTGAAAGCTACAAGCTTCAATGCAGCAGTGTTTATAATGTGCTGGAGTTCTTGGCATTTAAACATTTCTAAAGGTTTTCCTTTTAGTTTTGGGGATGTAAGTTGAAATAATTTTGTAATCTAAATGCTGTAAATGTGCCTGTATATGAAACTCAACCATTAAACAAAAAACTGTGATTTTTTTTTTCTCCCCTGTGAAAATTTAGGGTCTGATGAGCAGTGCTTACTGGGAAATCAAAATGGCATGTAAAACCAAAATAAACCTTGCTCATGTTTTAAAATTTTTCTGTAACATTGTGATTTATAAATGAAAAATTAAATTGTCCAATGATGCTGGATAAATTTTCCCTCAAGTAAGTCAAGAAGATTCCCAGTCAAACTTGATCATTATAAAAAGCTCAGGCTCCTATCTCTCAGGGCAGCTTGCTCAGCCTTTACAGGACTGGCAGAGCTCCTCAACCTAGGTCATCCTTGAGGAAGAAAGCTGTTTAATGAAGAGCTTCTGCTCGTGCAGGTCATGGCAGGGAGCAACAAGGGCTGGGCTGCCCTGGAGGGCAGATGAGCCAGGAGCCACAAGTACCAGTGAGGCAGCAGGGCCAGTGGCCACACCAAGCAGGAGACACCCTGTCAGGAGCCCAGACACACCCAGGGGTGGCAGGCAGAGTCAGCTAACAGTCCAGTGACTGCCAGGTGAGTCTGGGCACGGGGCAGGGCCCAGCTGCAGCTGCAGAGCTCAGCAAGGCAAGGTCAGCATCAGCAGGGTGCAAGACTGGGCTCTACTCCAGTGGAAGTAGGCTCGGGGAAGGACCGAGCATAGCCACAGCACTGCTCAGGCAAGAAGCACAAGCAAAGGTCTGAGCCTGAACATGGCAGAGGACCCAGGCAAGGCTTCTCATACCTCTGTCTAGAAATTTGCACCTTGATCCAAGGTTACAGAGCAGCACCACTTCTGAGCTGGCCTTGAGTACAGACAGCAAAACTCGAGGTGTAGGGAAAGAGGTTGCAAATCCAGTTGGTGTGCTCAGAGCCCTGACAACATGGGCTTGGCATCAAGAACCCTTGAATGTTCCTCCTGTTAGGAGTGTTTGTTGTACCCACCATTAATTTCCAGAGTCACGTGACAGATCAAAAGTATTGTCAGTGTAGCTTCAGATTTTAATTCAGAAAATTGCCTATTGCTCTAATTCCCTCTACTCTAATGAAGTGCTGGAACACCGCAAGAAACTACCCAAAGGAGAAAGTACAGAACTTACCATCCTTTCCTGTGTATCAGCCAAATCTCATAAAGCTTCCTGGATTAAGACAAGCTATGGAATAATGTCTGAAACAAAACCCCAGCCACATGGAGTAAATGCAGCAAATGAGTAGCCTCTACTCTAGGAAGATTAAAATACCAGTTAAAGCATTAAAAATAGAACTCAAACTAAAGAAAAATCTCTCTTCCTCAAAACAGTGAGGTGCTTTAAAATTCCTAAATTTAAAGTTCTTTCTCTCCTCTCTGTATCTCCTAGAATGTTCCCAATATTTAAAAACCCCCAAACATTTGTTGACTCAAAAATTTAGATGTTAGTCTTCTTTTAAAGACCTTTAATGATTGCTTTGGATGTTGCATAATTTGTGTCATTCAGAAAAGGAATTTCAATGTAGAATTATAAATAACATTTTTTCTAACGCATCCCTTATTGTTTTTATGATTTCTTTAAAAAATTGATTTATCCGAGAATAACAGAAACCTAAATTAATCAACATTATGTTTTTAATAGATGAGAAACAGAAATTAGGCAGTTTAGGCACAACATTTTTTAAGTTTCCCTGGCATATCATTAAAATATACAAAGTACACTCAACAGACATCATTATTCACAGATGATATACCCATAAAAGCCTTACTTTTAGTATATACCACTAGGTATAACATGTCAAGACAGAACTCTTGATTTTGTTTCCTGCTTTGCTAATAGTAGAATCAACTGTGCACAAATATCAGCTACTCTAGTTTACGTAGTCTGTGCTGTTACATCCTGTAATGCATCTCCTGCAAACACAGCAAAGTCCTCACTCTGACCTGGCATTCTGGCCAGCACAATTGCCCATACAAATCTAGGTAGAGCTGGAGAAGCCACACTTGGACTAGTTCTGTTTGTTGTGCTTATGTAAGGGTGCTCATTGTATTGATATAAAAGCCTGATTTTCCCAATATACCAAAAAACATACGAGGAAATGGTGGCATTAAAATGCAAATTATCTCTGTCGGTAAACGTGTCCTAGCATAGGCACAGCTGTTTTTTTACCAGTGATTACACCACCAACACATAGCTTAGTGCTGGTATGAAAGTACTCACTGATACAGGTCATAGCACTTAGCCAGAGCATCAGCTGGAGCGGTGCAGTTCTGGGATGTGATCTTTGAGTGGCACCAGAGAGAGCTGGATGGGAAGAGGATGCTACAAGCCAGGGCAGCAGGCACAGCTGGCTCTGGGATGTGTGAGATCCAGGGAGAATATTGAGGGGTAACAACCAAAAGGCAAGAATGGTATTTCATGGGAAGAACGGGGTATCTGGGAGCTCTGGTATATCTGAATATCTAGATAATGATCTTCAGAGGTCCCTTTCAACACTAACAGTCCTGTGGTTCTCTGATTCTGTGATCCAGCAGTACAAATGACAACAGGAAGATACTTAAACAGAACCTTCATCTGAATCTGTACTGTTAGTGTGAAAAAACCCCTACAACAAACCAAAAAACTCTTAGGGTATCAGCTCATTTCTTACAGTAGCTAAAACTTCTTCAACACATCATGCACCTTAGACACTGCTTACTTAGAATAAGTTTACTATGAATTTTTATTACAAAGACTTGAGCAGTGTATTACACATATATTTGAAATGTATGTGTACAATATCTTTTAAGCAAAGGAAAGAGAAAAGAAAATTGAAGCATTAAAAGCAGCTAAAGACTTTCCTATGGTCATTTGCACCACCCCAACTGAAGGCTAGAAACTCCTTTCTCTCCCACAAGCCTTTTAGTAAGCAGATGTTTAAATGTATTCCATGTATTAATACCATGATTAAGGAGGGCTCAGTGGGTTTTGTACTTGCTTTTAAATTGGATAGTTTTTCTCTAATAGGCAGAAACATGGTAGCTTTTAATAATAGCAAAAGAAATTAATATTCCCTTTGCTGTCTTGTCAAAGAATAAAATACAAGTTTGGTTTTGTTAATGCTTTGTTAATGCAAGTCTCCCAGCAAGTGACAATACATAAAGAGCTTTTTGTCATCTCCCACTTAAAGGGAGAAGTTTATGTTGCCTCTTAGATGTACTTCTGAAGTTATATATTAACATATTTTTTCTGCTTGAAACAGTACAATATGTAAACTCAAAATATGCAGAAGTTATAACATTTGCAAGAATTCTCTCTGCTGCTGCAGTAAAATGCTACTATTTTTAATAAAATAAACAATACAAAGCTTTATTTTCACACAAACTGTGCATATTTATTGATATTGCCTGACAAATTAGGCAATACAAATGCTATATTGAACAATTAGAAGAAGAGCATATTGAAAAAATATTTACTACTTTTTAGATACAGGTCTTGTCCTCCAAATGTCTTAAAACAAATAATAAAGACTTACACTTTTAATTAGCGCCTTAGAGTCTGGGCTGTAAAGTAAAAATAATAGCAGAAAATTAACTGCTCTAGGCTTACACAAGATTTTCCTGCAATACAAAAAAATAGTTATGGTTATGTTTGCTTGAATTAACATTTGAACTGCACATAGTACTAATCCTCTTCAAAGCTGCCTAGACATCCTGGTAGAATCTTTATCCAACGATGTAACTTCTGTGAGACATTGATGTATGAAATAGTCAAAAATCAGGAGGAAGGTCTAAAATCAGTTTAAATACTTTTTATCCTAAACCTACCAATATTTCAGATTTTTTTTTTAAAAAAATGGAAAAAAATTTGCCAGCTGTATTTGCAGGGAATGTAAAGGTGACTCATGAAAGATGCAGGACTCAGTCCTACTGTCTAAGATACACTGGATCCAGCACAAGTGATACACCAGCATATGAATGATGACACCCTGCAGGAAACTCTCCCTGCTGACTGCCATGACCCCAAGCTGGAAATAGTGCTGCTCATTCACCATCACCACTAGGACTTTTCTTAGGGCACACATCCAAACACATTTAAAAACCTGTGTACTCCAATGACAATATGAGGTCTCTCAACAAGCCTCAAAGCTCACTATTACTTTTAAATGAAAAATCTTAAATTCTCCGGAGCTGGGCACTGATTCAAGCACTGGACAAATATATTAGGCAGGCTGCCTTTAGCCATGGGAATTGCAACCTGATACACATTATGAATCAGGAAAGGAACCTGTATTGATTTGTATTAGTGCTGATCTTATATTCCTCAGCAAGATTCAGATGACATTTCTTCTCTCTTGATGAATTATAAGTTCATATTTCTTGTAGAGACAAGCTAGGCAAACACAAAGAACTATCGCTTTTAAATAAGAGGTTTCAAAACAGAAAGAGCTAATGTTTTCTCAGGTTTTGAAGCATTTTAACCCTGTGCCCCAAAAGTTGCCAAGCTGGCTAGCCTGGATGCTAGAACCACTTAGTTAATGGAGGAAGAGTAATACTGCAAGGCAGGCAGACAGGCTTCCTACAATTGCAGAATCAACACAGTCCCAGGCTCCACCACCCCACCAACCTTCCAGGTCTCTGCAGAGACAGCCACACAGCATCATTTAGCAGTGCCCCCAGACTAAAAAGAGACAATGAACTGATTTCTCTCAGCCAGGTGACAGGCCATATTTGTACCACCATAGCTTTACAATACCATTCCTTACTCTCCCATAAACTTTGATTACTTTTACCCACGTATTTATTCCTGGAACTTATCACAGACCGTGGGGTGAGCACACATGCATTTAGGTGCGTACAAGGGAGAATATATTTTCTGGTTTTGTTTAGCATTGGCTGTATTCCCAGACTTGAAGCTTTCTGGAAGGTGACTGTGTACATCTGCATTAATCAGGGTGCAGCAAGGACAGGGTAATCTGGGAGCTGTGGGTGCCAGCAGGGCCAGTAGCAGGGGCAGTCTGGCAAGACCCCAGCCAGGGGAGAAGGGCAGGTCTTACAGATTTCACAGCAGGCTGGTTCAGATCTCCAATCCATGCTGTGTCAGAGTGGGCCACGATCACAGGCAGTGCAATCCTTAAAAGGCAACATTTAGTGGTGATGGACTCGAGGCCTTAACAGTCATGGCTTTGTTTTAACTCAGTTCTGTCCATTGGCAGTTCAGGTTTGCAAAGGTCAGGGGCTGCTGGTGGGACTATGGTCAAAAAAGAAGCAGTGCTCCTTGACTTGGATCCATCGTATCTAACAGAGCTCTCAACTTTCGGACCTTCCAAGTGTGGTCATGTTGAAGAGAAGCTGATACCGGTTAGCATTCTGTACTAGCTATGCTGTTGTGCTTAATCAAACCAAAAAATTCAGTGGCCATCAGTGTAATAACTACAGTTACATTTTTCAGAATTCCATTGATGCATGGGAATCTAGAAAGTTCACAGTTGTGCCTGGCTCTTTCTAGCACTTCCTAACATTGGTCAGAAAATGTGTGTCATAATGTTTCTCCCAATGTAAATTCAGACCACTGCTGTTTTATTTATTTAGTAATACTCTTTATCCTATTCTCATCATGTTACCTGATTTTTAAGCCATCTTTTCTTGTCCCTTCCTTATATTTTCTTTATCTTTAAAAAAAAAAAAAGTTATAACTTAACCACAGAATTTGAATGCTGAGAACTACCATCTAAAATATTTTTCTTTAATCAGAAAGGACATCTACACTGACATGCCTGAAACAAGTCTTATTTGTAAAAGTCCATATGGAGATAATAGAGGGAGAAGGAGTTGCTGAAGGTTTACTTGTTCAAGAAAGTTTTCACTGCATTTGTTTGCAGCAGCTTTATTCCCTGGTGGATATGTACATGCATAAGGAATGTGCAACATAATTTAGCTGGTATCCAGTGCAGTTAAGAAAGCTCTTTATAAGAGAGCTACAAAACCAGATGGATTGCTGATGTGAGGGTACTCAGAGAAGTTGCAAGCTATTGGAATTACCCTACCACCTTCCATTCCTAACATTCTCTTCGGAGGGTTAAATAGTTGTTTTGCAAAGCTCTTTGGAAGAGCTTTATTTGTGTAAAAATCCTCCCCACTATCATGCCAACATACCAAAAAGAGATATCCTTACACAGTTTACCTTACTTCAAATGCAGTATTTGGCATTAAATTACTTGTTTAAACTACTTCTAATGCTTTGATTTTTTTTCCTTCAAAAGGTACCCCAGTCTAGAGCTTACCATTGCACTTCAAACACTCCCCAGAGTCCAGAGGGATGGGAGAACAGAGACATCAAGTTCTCCCAGAAAAACCCAGTCCTCCTGCCTTTGTGGGGAAGGGGCAAGATAAGGCACAGGCAAGTGAAAAAAATACAAAGCAGATTTACAGAAAGCAAAGCCCTCCCATTACCAGCATCCTCTGGTGTGCTTGCTGAGATATGCCAATGGCTGGGGAGTGGCTGCTCAAGGCAAGGGGGAGCTGTGTTTTGCTTCCACTGAATGCCCTGCCCAGAGGAGCTGGTTCAGCCTCCTGCAGGGGCATCTGCTGAGAGCTGCGAGGGCTTCCAGCCTGGCACTGTGGAACACAGCAGGGCTGTGTTTTACTCTCATTTGTACCAAATTAAATGGGGACTACGGAGCTGAAATTTATATCCATTTCATTATTGATTTAATAAAATCTTCTATCAGAGAGCAGAAACTGTGGGCTGTGCAACACTTAAACTGATAAATTACTTAAATGGGAGCTGAGACTGAAGAAGCAATTTTTAATTAATTACCAGCTGAAAATTCCGTCCCCAGTTTTTCGTTGTGGTGTATGTTCTAAGTCTGTTTATCGCTTCTACTGTAAGAAGTGCCTCAACAGAATTCTCATTTGCCACAAATCTTAGAATCAACCAGGCAATATTTCTGCAGTGTCATTATGGCAACTTAAGTGACCATCATAAAATTTAAAAGTAAAAATACTTCCCTTTATGTTCCAATCATCATTATTATGGCTCAAGGGTTGGAAAGAGTGAGGGAAAGAAGAGAAAAGGGAAATCATTTTACAAAATCCAAGTTAATTTTTGGACTCCACGATCTCAAAGGTCTTTTCCACCCTTAACAATTCGATGATTCTAAGGCATGTATCTATTTTAATCAGTATTACTGTAAATTAAAGGTTATTTAAAACCTGTCTCTTGCCATTTGTCTGCATTTTGGTTTTGGAATACAATCTTTTGGGGTGATGCAGACTGACCAGAGTAAATGCTTCTGGAGGAGCATGGGGGCTTCATCTGAATAGATTTCACTTGGTGTGGTGGTGCTTCTGACAAGTGTCAGCCCCCCACGATCAAGGAATCTGCTGTGACTGAGGGTTATAACTCAGTAACAAGTTACCATGTGATGTTAAGTGTTCCAGGAGGTAGAGTCCATCAAGCAGCTTGCCAGTCAGCAAAACCCTTCCAAGGGCCATACAGGCAGAGCCCAGGGATAGTTTAAGAACCCTGAAGAGCTGAGCTGCCAGATCCTGCCTCCACAGACAAAGAAAATTTGGATGCACATTGAATCCAGATTTCAGGACTAATTACCAAGAGTCCTAGTGGACCATAGGACTCTGCCAGTAATACCATATACTACCATACTACCTATTTACTACCTGCTACTGTTGAAATTACATTTTTCCTGTTCTGCAGACTAAGATTATCCCTGTTTGACAGCTGGAGAGGAAGAAGAACTTCAGTGACATGAAGTGATTTGTCTAAGGCCATGTTGTGTTCTTTTCACAGACACAAAAACATGAATTCATATTCCTTGGCTCTCAAGCTAGTTCTGCTTCCCATTCTTATTCTTACATCTTAATAAAGTGATCATTTTTCTGTGTTTTCACAGATTTCTTCTCCTGACACAATGATAAATGGTTGCAAGCATTTAAGTAGCTTGTAACCTTCTGTTCTGAGACAGCAGTGGAATGTACTTGAAATAAAGGCCAAAATCAATTTTTCAAAGCTGAAATGAAGATATAGAAGGCACTCAGTCTTCTGATAAAAGTACTTATGTGGCCAGTTGTTAGGCAGCTCTGCTAAACTGGTTTCAAAAAAGTATTTCATAGTGTACTCATGATGAGAAGTGCTGCTGAATGGTTCATTTTGTGTAGAGCAAAGCACTTAATTCTCAGCTTCGAAGAAATCTTTGATCAGATTGCTCACACAAGGGTTATTGAAGGCTTGTCATGACTGATATGGCCAGAAGGTATCAAACAAGGAGGGTAAGCACATATGCTCTGGTATCACTGAAGCTCTCAGAATTTTCCCATTAATATATTAATAAAACAGCATCATTATGCTTAATTTAGGCAACTAATAAGAAGTTATTTGCCATATATTTTTTAAGTTTGAAAAAAAGAAGTAAATAATTAACTGAATACACTTGTCTTACTGGGGTTCCTAAATAAATTTGTAAGTAGGGTTTTAAAAAATCTTACAGCAAACAGACTTGTTCCATAATGGCCAAAAAAGACAGTATTAAAACAGTTCAAAAAACTTATCCTACAATCCCCCCAAATACATGATTTTCTTGCACTTTTTATATAGTGAAATTTTAATATAAAGGTAAATAAAGAGGTATTTTAAAAATTGTTTTCTTTTTATCCATACAGTCTATTTCTACAACAGAAAAGAAGCTGAAATTATGTAGGATGCCATCATCTAGGAAATTATCTAGGAGAAAGCATAGCTTATGAAAAAAGAGTGGAATATTTTTAAATTGTCTCTTTGAAGTTTGTCAGATGAGACAGAATAGATTTTTCAGTGCTGAGATATGCAATCTACTGTAGACATCGAAAGTGAAAAATTAAACTAATCATATGTCTCATAGGAGTCCAAAGTCATTTACAACTCAAAATGAAGCATCACTGCAGGTTTCTCAAAGGGCATTGGTGCCAAAAGAGCAAACAAGTCACTAAAGAGGAAGGAAAGAATAGCAAATAGGATGGAAAAAAAATCTGTCATTGTTTGTGTTGACACTGCAGCACCAGCTGCATAGTCTTCATAACCACATTTCAAAAAGGATACCACAGAGGTAGTTAGAGTGGTTTCAGAGAAAAAAGGTAAATCAAAATAGATGGGAATGGGATCAAGGGAATGGAAAAAAACTCCCACATGGATACAAATTAAAAATACAAGATATGTTTGCTTTAATATGGAGATAAATAAGAAAATGGTAGATAAAAATAATATTATTATTAATATTACTTGAAACTTAGTCTGCAGTACTTTTACAGGAAAGAACAAGGTAACATTAAATTGCATTAAAGAAAGGGCATACAAAAGTAATGAGGCTCTACACTGGACAGCTGATATAATCTTTGTATCCCTCCTGCATGAGGAAAATTATGAAGGCTGACAAGTGATAGTCACAGTTTCTCTAAATAACAAATAGCCAGAGTTTAAACTATGGTCAAAGCTCTCTGAAAGTTATTTTTATGTATTAAAAAAATCTCCATTCGATCAGGAAGAATAGAAGACACAATGTTTCCCTCATACACTGGCTGCAGAGGTCTTACATATTCTTCTGAAACACCTTGTACTGACTGCTGGCAGATAAAAGGAATCCTTGGTCTGATTCAGCTGCCAAGTTCTTGATTTGTTCTGGGACACATCAAAATATTAAGTTTTTGACCCTACCTTTCAGAAATGTATTAATTGCTTTAACTGCACTGACAATCAATCATCGTAATACAAAATACTAAAGCAGCGTGTGCCTGATGATGAATTTCAGACACTAATTTAGAAGGCTGGAATGCACCTTTAAGTCTGTTTGCCAGTGTGTGTCAGAAGAGCTGCAGAGCCTCCTTCCAGGCCACCTGCAAAGGCTGTATCTGCCCTGAGCACTCTGGGCTGGATCCTCACCAAGTGGCTCTCCCTGATGTGTTTTCCTTCAGCCTCCTGCAGTCACCAGCATGGCTCTGCTCCAGAGCCTCTGCTCTGTTCTCCTGCAGGCATCACAGTAGAGCAGGCCAAAGGATTATGAGAGGTTCTCCCAGCAAAGCAGGATTTCTTGTGCAGTAGGTATCTTGAAGCCTCAAACAGGAGAGGCCTCTGTAAAACTGTGTCAAAGGGAATGTCCTCTGGCTGTAGCTGCTTGAATTTTTGAGGTATCTTTTCTCTTTTTCCATAGGGAGATTGCTTTGTATTTGGGATAAGGGTGGGGTTCTGGGACAGCCTTGAAGTGAGGAGCCCCTTAGGTGAGGAGCAGGCTAGGTGTGGGTAGAAGGAAGTAGCTTGAAACTATTTGTGTTTCAGAGGTCTCCAACTAAAACATATCAGAATACAAATTGCTCCGCTTATATTAGTATTTCAAAACAAAGCAGTCATAGAAGAATGAATACACTTTGTCCAGATATTACTATTCCTAACACAGTATTTAAATAGTGAGCAATCACCCAGTAACTGCTTTTGTTCTGGTGCAATGACAGTCTGTGGTTTATATGCTGTTAGCTTTTCAAGCTAAACCCTGGACCTTATGCTAGGGTTAATTTTAACCAGCTCATGACAGCAAACTTTTCACAGCTTGGTTTACACTAGGATTTGAAAAGGTGTTAATAAACAGTGCATGCTAAACTAAAGCTTTCTCTAGCAGAGTGTCAGTAGAGCGAGCATAGCTACAGGATACATAAGGATAACAGCTGCCAAGTGAACTGCAGGATTTTTCACGATGGGGTATCCCTTTCTCCCCATTCCCAGCCTGGCAAGATGGATAGGATCTTGCTGCCAGCAAATGCCACTGCCTGAAACTCTTGCATGCCAGCAAGCTGACTATTTGCAACACTCGATTTCTACACAGCATGTGCACAAGGAGGCCAGATTTCCAAACGGCAGTTTGCCTTACAGGTGGGGCCACATCACTCAGATATCCAGGGAGTTACACAATATCCTTACCAGCCTCCGACTTTCCTGCCAGAACATGGTCACCAGATTCCCCAGGGTTGATGGTTTGGCTTTTATTTAATTGTGGTCTCAGTTTTGCATAATGGTCTCCTGGACATCTAGCCCTTGGATTAACTTTAACATATGGTAGATGTTGCACATTCTTCATTAAATTGTCTGCTATGGTGAAGTCAGGAGAAATGCCCCAGGAGAAGACTGTGTCTTTGCTATGTGAACGTATGCAAAGCAATTGGAGTAAATGATGGAGTAAATGACTTCTCCCCTAGGGAAATCTGTCACAGGAAAGAACTTTGACCGGTAATGACACCTACAAGGGTCCACCAAAGAGAGTGACTGTGGGATGGTCCCACTATCCCTTCCAGAACCTGGGTTATGTAGGCAGCATGTGGGCTGCAGCTATTGCTCATCCCCGTGGCATGTTTCCCTCCTGGCATGTTCACACAGGTGGCATTGCCATGTGCAGTTTTCTTTGGAAGTGTGTGACTCTACTTGTTTACGTTTAATCAGTGTATTCCTCATTCATCAGCAGTTGCAAAAGGGAGTGGACCCCGCGCACCTTGCCCTGCTGACCCATCAGCACAGGAGGCAGGAAGGCAGCACCCGTGGGAGCCCAGGCTTAGGTGGGAGTGCTATGCTGCACCAAAGCCAGGTGCTCCACCAGGGCCACCCATCCCTGTGGTGGGGCACCAGGCACGCTTGTAGCAATGACAGGTAGAAGCCAATCAAGAAGATTATCATTTCTGTCCCTCCCAGCTGCCTGATGAGCCACAGCCTGTTCTCCCCCATCTTGTGGCATAAGAAGACACAGAATTAAAAAGGTGCATTAAACAGATTTTTCTCTGAGTAAATCCCAGTCTAGAAGCCTGAAGCATAATGGAGAGGCAAGTCAATTATTTTTAACTCCAACTGCTAATCTTCCTTGGCTTTTGGCCGTCTTTTTGCTGATTCTCAGAAAGGGTGATTTGTAGGTGTTTATTGCTGAAATTTGAAGTGATTTAAGATGAATGTTTAAATGTACCATGACTTTCAGAACTAAGTTATTAATATATTACTAATTTTCTCAGCAGTTAATACTTTTTAAGGAGTCTTAAAATTTACTGGCACACTTCATATATTATAGTTTATGCAGAAATGCCAATTAGCCCACACAATGTGCAGTCAAGATAGATGAGGATTAAGTCCCTACAGCCACTAGAACAGCAGAGATGCAATGACCTGAATATTGTATCCTCGGTTCCTTTGCCTGTAATTAATATAAATTCACCGGTAAAGTACCTTTCCTCATTTTATTAATCCCTTCTCTACAGTCCTGGATCTCTGTTGTTCAAGCAATTAGGACAGACAGCACATGTTTTCTTTATTCTTCAGATCTGACTTCAGACTTGCAAGGACTGTCCAGCCAGGCTTGATAAGCTGGGGGCTTGGAAACAGGATGTGACCATCCTAGATATGTGCAATAAATTTCCAGTTATGCAGAAAATGCCAAGCCATGTAACCAGCCAGCTCTCCAGCTCCTATTTCTTGTGTATTTGTCTTCCTTGCACATTTCTGAATATGCATTATGTCTCCTCTTTACCCAGTGTCTGCCCTTCCACATTAAATTTTGTTTGTTGCTGTCTGCTAGCCCACAAGTACAAGAATCAGTGCAGGACTGTGGAGGATGTTCTTTTAGGTCTGGAGCAGAAGCTGAAAATGAAGGACTTGTGACCTTGTCTGCAGTCACAGGGTCATGGATCAGGATAGGATGACCAAAGTATTTTAATAGGGAGCAGAAGTTACCACTTCCATGCTGTCCTCGTTTCCAGAGGCACATGGTGAAAGTAAAATCCTACTGTTCTGACTCCAGTTGCTGTAGATTGCACACATTTTCACACATACTTTGTTTCTGGTTTGCATTTCAGAGCTACACAGCTGTCACTGGAACCAGGGAAATGAGCAGAGCATCATGCATGTAGATGCATGTGGTTAGCTGACTAGGAGAATTCTTGAAACTGCTCTAAATCCTGATGTGGCTATCAGCCACACAACTCAAAGATATCAGAAAAAAAGGCATAACTAACAGAGGCTCTGAGAGACCAGCTGTGGTGAATGCTGTGAAGTAATTCAGGTTTCAGGTTGGCAAAGAAGTTCATTACAGTATTCCTTTCTTTTTTCCTGTGAAATTAGTTAAGATTTAGCCTCAAAAAAAAAAAAAAAAAAGCAAAAAAAAAAAAAGCAAAAAAAAAAAAGCAGTTCCTTGTTTGTCCTTGAAGATAAAAAGTGCTGTATACTGCTTTTGCTATTTTACAAATGTAAAAATTAAGGTTAAGGAAGGTACCAGGATTTCATTGAGACAATAGAATTTCAGAAGTAATAGCATGCTTATGCTGCTTAGAGTTGCAGGAAGGCTAAGCTGTGTTTTGGTTTAGAAATCTTGTCCCACCAGCTGAGTTATTTATAACATTACACCCCTTTGTGCACCTCCTTACATATAGCTCATTTTTTAAGAAGGGGGGGGTCTTAAAATTGATAAAATATTCCCTTAAGAAGCTCTGAAATCAATGAGAACTAGAAACCTACATCTAAATGAAATTATGGAGAAGGCACAAATCAGTGTGTTGGGAAACAAGCCAACAGTCATGGTGTCAAAAGGATCTCTTGGTCACCACCTCACAATTCTATAGTAGGTCTATGGAAGGAAATACATCTAGTCACTTAGTAGGCAAAATTGATAGGATTAGATCAGTGCTGAGAAGCAGCTGTAGACTCATATGTATAAGATGGAATTACATTAAAAGTAGAAGGTCACAGGATTTAAGGATTTGGAATATTAAGCTTAGAAAAATAGTAAACTCAGAAGTCAAAGCTGCTAGACAGTTGGTCCTTGGCACAGTACTGCCAAAGCATGTGGGCTTTGCTTCCCCTGGCTTACTGCACCAGGGGAAGAATAGTGGCATTTAATTGGCAGAGCTATGTAGTTTGAGCCATGTACAGAGATGCATTTATCCTGCTTGTAAAACCACCAAAGTGTCTTCAAGTTATCCATACTTTTTTTTAAGGCTTTTGATGGCTAGCCTGGGAAAGCAAAGATTGTTAATCTTTTCTTTGATACCCATCCTGATATGTGTCGACAGCAGCAGACAAGATGAGAAGAAACTTGCTATTAACAGATTGCTGGAAAATACCATGGTACTCATGGTCATTTCTGCAATGACAGTGGAACAATTAACTGTTAACAAGAGCTGGATCTGCTTTCCATTTATAGTACTTCTATACAGGTAACACAGACCTACTGTCAGCTGTCACCCAATATTATGACATGGCCAACCCAAAGAGGAGCACCCAGTTGTTGCTCTACTAGCAAATCTCATTCACAGGTCATGGCTCCATAAGGTATTTTTGTAGTGCTTTTAGCTACTAGATTGGGAAATAGCATATGAAGTGTCCCTTAAGGTAAGTGCTGTGCTGTGGATGAGCCACTGATCTCTACTCCTTCCAGGCAGACAGGAGCCTTATCACCCTTAAATAATTTCTTGTCGGGTGCAATTCCCTTCATATCTGCTTTGCCTGATCCTTGAGTCACTCAGGGTTACCATCAGAGCTCAGGCTTCTGCTAGTGCTGCTTCCTGCTCCTCTGAAGTCAGTGGCAACAAAATTCTGCTGCTGGGAATGTCTCTGATGAATTTTCAGTCACTCTTTTTCTCTGTTACCTCAGCTTTTTGCAGAATTAACAGCAAATGCTGAGATAGACAAAGAATGAAAGATGAGGTTTTAAAAACACAAATCCATTTGCCTCCTTGACAATGAGCATTCCTTATGGCTGGTACCTTTTTCCATCCTAAAATTGAAAATCTGGTAATATTGCTTCACATGTAATCAGTATTAGATGTTTCCTTGCTCGTATTTGCCTTTCTGGCTTATGGGATGACTAAACATGCTGAGAATGTTTTGGTAAACATGACAACTATCTTCAATATTTCTGGGTGAGTGATTTTAAAAGCATATTTTAGTACCCTCTTACTTCTTATTTAAAACAGCCTCCACCTCCCTACTCTTTGCTGGTTTCTTTTGGTGCCTAGGATAATCTAGTAATCAAATCAGCATGAAATCAAACAGAACATCATAATTCTGTGAGTGCACTAATAAACACAGTAACAGTCTCAAATAATACTGCAGTAAAAAGATACATATTTTCATGGCTTAAATTTACTGAACATTGAGTTTGAATAATAAGCAACTGGGAAAATGACCACATACACAGGAAAAGAACAGAAGTGAGTCAGGCAAGTGAAAAAGAACAAATGGCTTAGAAGCTAATGAAAAGTCTGCAGAAAGAAAGCATTAAGAAATTGTTGATGCAGAAAGTCAAGGAAATAAACAGCAATTACAGATTTAAATACCTAATTAATGTTATCTTGTTACAAAAGAACACCTGCAAAGCACTGGCAGCTGGTCTTTTTACAGTTACTGATAGGTGGAGTAAAAAATAAAAGGAGAAAATTGTCACTGCCAAGTGTGGTTAAAAGGAGTTGACAAATTGGCATTAAGTGCTCCCTCACATGGTGACTATCCACACTGTTATTAGCTCAGCCCATCCTTGCAGATGCTTGTGCTTCGTTTAGTGCTCAGTGTTATGATCCTTTAATTCCTCCTCAGTTTCTTCTATATCATGTCATAGGTTTGGTGAAACACAATTCAACCCAGTAAACTAAATTTACCAAAAGAAAAGCAGGAAAAAAAAATCCTATTTTACTATATTTCCTTCAATTTCAAAAGTCATTAAAACTTAAGTATATAGATACTGACAAAATACTTGTATTTATGAAGTGGGATTTTTCAACATTTTATAATGCTACAGAGCCTGAGTCAATATACTATTGTGTATAGATCTTACAAGATGTGTGTCAAGGGTTAAATCCCAAGACTTTGTTTGGACCCTCTACTTTCAGACTGACTTATGGAATATTATTCCATAGCGAAATCAATACATCAAGCATGCTGTTATGGCACATGGAAAATCTTGTATACTGGAACAAGCAGAGGATTATAGCAGTTGTATTTGTGACTGTACCTTCTGGCTGAGTTCAAACAGGATGTAAACACTCATGTAGCAGCAAGGCACAGCATATGACCCAAAACAACATGCCAGAGAGTTTTTATTTTGCTTTTCAGAGAAAACTCAAGATAGAAACTACATAATATTTTCATTAAAATGGTAGAACTGTACCTATCCTCTCCCCATCATGCCTGCCCTCCAAGCTGTCCTCTAGGGGACTTGAAAAATATAACACAGCATTAGTGTGTTTTAAGTAAGTGGCATTTATTTCAAGACAGGCAAATTGGGGAAGGGGGGCAGGGGTGGTATATTTTGGAATTCAGTGCAGCTCTGTGTGTCTGATTCTGCTTAACCACAGCTCATGTGAAGATTTTTGTGTTTGAAATGATATAGCTACAGGACACTGCCTGCCTTGTCTATCGTTTCCTGAAAAAGTTTGCTGTGGTGCAGGCACATCTTGTTCCAGAAGAGAGGCAGCAGCTCTGTTCCCCATTTGTAAGGGACACAGCATAAGATGAGCAGCACAAATTGAGCTCCAATAAAGAAAACTGAAGAACCTGAAGAACCTGGTTGTGGTGAGACTGGAGAGCACTGACCTCATTGAAGAGATTTGGGCTCAGCTGTAATAATGTCAGTGTTTCTCTTCCCGAGGGCAGAACAAAAGTAAGTTGTACTTGGTGATCAAATCCACTGGAAGGTGCAACAGGATAAAGAAAGACAGTATTTGCCTTACTTGGAATATGTCTCTGTAACTCCTTTCATGCTCTCCCTGCCAATACTATGGCACCAAGTCAGCTGCATCTTCATCCTCTGCTGATGTCCTAAGTGCACAGTTAGAAATGAGTGCATTGTGGTTTGCATTATTTCATTTCTTCTGTGTCGAGTTCTTATTTCTAGAAGCAGCATTTTCTTCCTGAGGTTTAATTACTTAGTGTTTTACTAAATGAAAGCCTCTTTTATTGATAAACAATAGCAAATAATGACAGTGATGAGAATGCTAGTTAAAAGATTATGATTAAAATTCAGTTATACCATTTCTTCCCTATGGAATATCCTTCCTAAGATTTCTGTGATTGTGTTGACTGAAATTTGTGGGATTTGTCTGGGTTGTTTTAAGGAACATCTGCCAATTTTAATTGATATTATTCAGCTACCTTCATTTGCTTGGTTCAGAGTACTCCCATTTAATTTAATTGTCTTGATATGGACCTCATCCACCAGGGAAAATCCCAAGCTTTTGCAGCTGTATTTATTCTGATCTTTTATGAAGTGGGTTAGCAAACAAAAAGTAGTTTCCAATGTACAATTTATGTTTGCAAAGTACCCAAATTCCAGGCTGGCACCCTTCATTGTGCAGAAGGAAAGTCTTCCTCAGCACTGCAACAAAAGCCAGAGTGTAAGGAGGCAGCATTAGCACGAGGAGTGTTTTGCAGCAGTGCTGATCATCATGTAGTGTGATACCTGAATTTGGTTAGTCTGGAATGAAGACCACTTGCCTCAACAATAATGTACCTTTAACTGGGAAATAATTGAAATAGTACAGCTATGCTGCATGTGCAAAAGGATGCCTTCCACCAAAATTCTACTTCCAGAAAGTTATTCATTGGTGTGCCTGATTTGTTCAGGTCAGTTTTATAGAAATTCATTAAATTGTACATCTAATCAGTTAAAATTGCCTTCTCCTGTTTTTTTGTTTCTAATTTCTATGAAGTTTAAATGTGCACCAGTTATAGCAAAATAGCAACAACCTGATAACAGAGAGAAAATAATAAGCTCAGCTCCTGTCTTTTCCATGAATCTGGTAATATTCCTTAGAAGTCAGAGACAAAACTGACATTGACTTCAGAAATGGCTTGCAAAGCCTTTGGCAATAGTGTCAAAAGCCTTCAGCAAGGCTTTCAACACTGTGTCTCACAATATCCCCATTGGCAAACTCAGGAAGAGGACTGGATGAGTGGACAGTGAGGTGGATTGAAAACTGGTTGAATGGCACA
This sequence comes from Brachypodius melanocephalos, assembly GCA_013398615.1. Lineage (NCBI taxonomy): Eukaryota > Metazoa > Chordata > Aves > Passeriformes > Pycnonotidae > Brachypodius > Brachypodius melanocephalos. The sequence goes on from VZSR01000205.1 coordinate 104,063, forward strand.
TCCCAAAGGGTCATAGTCAGTGGCATGGGGTCTAGTTGGAGGCTTGTCACTACTGATGGTCCCCAAAGGCTCAGTAGTGGAGTATTGTTTAACTTATTTGTCAAGGATTTGGATGAAGGGGCAGATACCAACTCAGCAAGTTCACTGATGACACAAAGCTGGGAGGAGCAGCTGATACCTCAGAGGGCTGCACAGCCCTTCAGGACCTTGAACCTGGGTTGGAGAGATGGACAGACAAGAAGAGAAAGGCGAAAAAAGGCAAATGCAGGATCTCTTAATCCTGCATCTGTGAGAGAATAACCCCATACACCAGTACAGACTGGGGACCTGGGGGTCCTGGTGGGCAACATGCTGTCCACAAATCAGCAGTGTGCTTGTGGCCAGGAAGGCAAATGATATCCTGGACTACATTGGGAAATGCACAGAAATAGATGCACAGAAGTTCCACTTGAATACGAGGAAGAACTTTTTTACTGTGTGGGTAACCACATACTGGAACAGATTGCCAAGAAAGGTTGTGGAGTCTCCTTCACTGGAGATATTCAAGAACCCTCTGGATGCAATCTTGTGCTCCAGGATGAGCCTGCTTGAGCAGGGAGGTTGAGACACATGACCTGCTGTGTTCCCTTCCAACTTGACCCATTCTGTGATTGTACACAAATAATATAAAACCACAAAACCACTAATACATAGTGGATTTTTTTCTTAACGCTACATGCTTTTGAGAACTCTGGCTTCTAGGTCAAAAGAGACAAAGACATTAGAGCTTTGGAATCTTTTCTAAAAAAATCACCTCAATTCCACATACATATATTGTGCTAAAAATATGTTTCTAATAACCACTTTTAGTCTTGTTTGATAAAATGTTGATATAGTTATATCCAGATGAGAAGGTCTACTGGGCTATTGCACAAAGCAACGTACTCATTTTTACTCATATTTTTATTACATTCTCCACACAGGCTTCCTGTTTCTGTACACAGCAAGACCATGTGAGGGTGAACAACCCCCTCATCTTGTCTCCTGCATGCTGGAACTGACATTTATGAATCTTTACACTTTTTATCAAAACCACAGTTGCTAAACAGCTGAGCCACTATTTAGCCCAAATAAAGGCACTGTGGATGAGAATAAATTGAAGGAGAGAGAAATCCCTGGACAGATTTTGCTTTTGTGTCCATGTTGCTGTCCCTGGATACAAAGCAGCTATTAGCCTGGGCTGACCAGCTGATTTGGAGGGTGAATGGCAGCTTTGGGTATCAAGAGGGAGACAAAGGCTCTGAAGAATACAAATGGGCTGCAGCCACTAATTGGAGGAGTGTTACCCACAAGAAGATGTAAAATGATGACACTGGTCAATGACTAAATACAGCATTTAAATCAAGGTGTGTATATATAGTGTTTTGTGTAATACTATAGTACCTACATACATGACGTGGCAGAAAAAGTTTGTTGGTGCTTTTTGTTTTCATGGGAGGAATAAAAACTATACCTTTTTCATAGCTGGGATGAAGGTACTCTCATTTTTCTGTTGATTAGTTACCTCTCATGGATTTGTAAAAGAGAGGACACATGCTGGGGTTTAAATAAAGCTGGAAAAACTTGAAGTGTTGTTCTCTGGTTTTGCCTCTCCACAAGTCCAGGGAAAACTGAAACAGAGTATTATATTTCCAACTCAAAAAATGCTTAAAGCCAGGCCTAACTAATCTACTGTGTCAGTGCTCATAATAGCTGTGGGCTGTAGAAGAGGGAGGAGATAAGATGGTCAGCTTCCATTTGTGGAGTCGAGACTGTATTTACAGGACACAGTAAGCTGTCACGTTCACTACAGAGCATAAACAGTGGTAGTTACCCCAGCAAGGAGTGTGGCCCATTGAGTTATCACTTCAGCTTTCTGGTATTTTTTCCACTTAATTGATTTAAATGCAATAATATGTGACCTATAATCTTGAGAATTTTGACACAGTCAGTATACCTAAAGGAATCTCTAATTACTATCTAGAGCTTTAAAGATAAACTTGTATCAAACAATTATTGTGTGTCTGATTTTACCCAGTCCTTTGATTTATATTTTACTTCCAAGTCATATAAAAAATGAAATAACCTTACTCTTCAATGTAATGATGAAATGAAAAAATGGATACTTTGGTTTAAAAATGTCAGAATATATATGTGATAATTTGTGGAAATGAAAATGCTAATTTAATAAATTCAGCATTAATTTAGAAATATTTTCGGTCAACCCAAATGTATATTTTGGGTGAAAATAAAATTCTGTACAGCTCTGATATAAGTATAGTGAAATTCATAAGGAAGATATTTAAATCTGTGATAAGAAAATAGAAATTTATTGCCACCCTATTAACTGTCCCCTAGCTCCTAGGCAAATACTAATTTACGTCTAGATGGGGTCTTAAAACCAAATACTAAATAGCATTGGCTTCATTCAGATATGAACACAAAATATTACCAAGTAACTACCAGATGACATTGTGACAGTGATGTTAAATGAGCTTTGAAGAAAAATCTGAGATGACCAGGTGAATGTTCTTCTGGTCAGAATGTAATTACCTTGGAAGATGTCTGAAAATGACTAGAAAATAAGAAAATTTAGTTCTGAAAGTAAATTCTGGAGTTTTGGGGACTGTGGTTTAATAAGACAGCAAATGACTCTCGGGCTGTCAGGACTAGAACACAGCTTGTGGCCATGAGACAGGAGATACTGATCTCGCACAAGTTCACACTGACAATGCAAAGTCCTGTAAATGATATGACAGGTCAGCATTGTAGTAGCTGAGTTTTTATGCTAGATTAGAGCTCTCATCGCATGGAGAGTCAGGTATTGTCTGTCTCCTCACAGCTGACACAAAGCTGGCAGAGACTCCAGATTGCACGTTCATTGGGAAGTCAGGCACACCAGTGTGGTTGGTCAGAGCCCAGATTTCACTGAGCACTGGAGACAAGGCCTGGCTACTGAAAGTGTGCAGTCCCACAGAGCGTGTCTGGATGCTGGGGAAACAAGATTAATCCAGTATACAGTAAATTTTGATGTCATGCAGGTTTGAAAAGTCCCTTTACTAAGTAAATTCTAATGTGACTCTATAGCCCAAACCTGGCTCTATGAATAGGCATGAAGTAGATGTTTCTGAAGGCCAGTTGAAGTGTGACACAGTGTATCCAGTTTAAGATGAAACCGGCCCTTTTTCCAGCTGCCTGTCTTTGCTCAGAGTTGGGCAAACCTCATTACAAGGTGGGGTTTTTTTGGTTTTTTTTTCAGAATAATTTATTTTAAATTGGTATAGAAGGTCCTGGCTACCCTTACTGTAATTTGAGTGAGCCTAGTTCAGTGTAGAATACATTTGGGTAGTTAGGCAACACTGCAATCATGTGAACTATGATGGCATCATAATTAGGACATACATTTTGGCACACTTTCTTTAGAAATTTAGAGCATGAAGCCAAATCAAAGTGAACAATGAAGACAAATGAAGCATAGAGTCATACTGACTCAGGCAATCCCTGCTTCCTCCTCTCCCTCTGAACCATCCTCATAGGGCAGTTCTGCTTCAGTTCTTGACTTTAAGGGAGCCCAGCACAAAGCAAAAACCATCCCAAGGCTTGTAAATCTTTCCTTCAGATAGGGCTATTTATCCACATATCTTTCCATGTCAGCCAAACTAATTACCATGGCATATCTTTCCAAGTGACAAAACTTGCTTGTCTGCCAAGATAAAACATTTGGAAGGCTATGAAGTGATGTAACCTGGGGACACCTCTGTATTGCTGCATTTAAAGTGCTATTACACAGAGCTCTGCTAGTGATTTGAATTCAGGGCATGTTGTTGGTAATTGGGTGAAGCTAGACTAGTCTCTTCAGACAAATACAGCCCCACACAGGAGTCAGGACTGATGGGACTGGCCCAGAAGAGCTTTTCTAATGAAGACTGTTACTCTGTTAGTGTGATTCTTAGGTGAAATTATTAGAAAAGCTGGCAAAACTAGTAGCACAAGAAGCTGGAAGGGAGCACAAAACTGTCGTGACCAGCAGGTAGAAGACATGTTAGAAAAATGACAGCCCATTGCTATGACTTGCACTGTCACTTCCCCTGTGCCCACAGCCCTTCATCTTCCCCAGGAGGGCACAGAGCAGTCACACAACACCCAGGCAGCTCTTGGCTTTCTGCTGGGAACATCATTAGCAATATAACGATACTGACCTATGGAAATGGGACTGGCACCAATGCTTTTATAAGTGTCAACCACTGCCATCTCTTCTGCATAGGCACAATGCAGTTCAGATTTGGATGGCAAGAACTCTCAGTGGATTGTTTCATTGGCACCTGAACTACCCAGGTCATTAAAGGGACTGGTCCAGAGTCTTATCACAGTTGCCTACCTATGTGCAAGCCTGATGCTATTCCAGAAATACAGTAGACTAAATGAGATTTTAAAAAAAAATAAAAAAAAAATGGGCCGATCGCTTTCAAATCTTCAGCAATCCTTTAAAACCAAGAGATTTTTCTGCAGCTTTTCCTGTTTTGGTGGGCAAACTCTTCCAGGTGGCTAGCAATGTGGCTCAGAGTCTTGAACTAGCTATCAGTTTTCTCTTTTCCTTTTTGGAATGGTAACATAAGTTCAGTAACATTTGTGGAATCTGTGTATGTTTTTGTTTAGTTATTATTAACTCTTGTTAGTAATTACAAAGTGCCCAGGCTGGGCTTTTGAGGAAGCAGTCTTAGTTTCAGCCCTTAACTTTCTTTTAGGACAGCCAATTTTTAGCACTATCTTGGAGTAAGTTCCTTCAAGATATGAGACCACATATGAAATCACAGTTTTTAAAGTTCTACTGGGCTCCATTTTGTGATATTACAACTTTAGGGGGCAAGAAAGAAAAACACCATGGTAATATCTCCCTTCAAAGCACAATATTCAGGCATTCGTATTCCATAGTCGTATCTTGGCTACAGCTACAGTTTAAATTCAATTAAAAGCTTTTAATTGGTCATCCTTCCAAATATTTCCAAACTGTCATTCATTTTCAGATATGCCTAGAGATCTATTGTGCTAACATAATTTTAGTCTGACACAAAAGTCAATTACACTAATTGTTCAGCAGGAATTAACCTTTTATGCAGCATCAGATTATTACTGTTGCTAGGTTCTTTTTGCAAAGACCTTTCCTTTATCTGTACACAAGCAAAGCTAAGCATCAGCACTTGTGAGTCTCAGTACTTGATTGGAATGAGAACAGACATAAATATTGAATGTACTTCTAAACTGATTGGAATATTGAAATAGGCTGCAAAAAGACAGGTCACCTTCAGCTGTGGGATAATGACACTGATTTTCTGATTAAAAATACCTTTGCCTTAAACACAATTATTACTGAAGTAAATGGTTATCTGTGTATTGACAGATATTAAAATGATTTCTAAAGAACTTTTAATCAGATTTCAAAGTTGATGCTTCTGAGGCCATTCTGAGGATGTACCCTCATACCTCCCTTTAAAACTCACTTATACACATCCATTCAGAAAATGGAGTGATCTGGATGATTTGAGAGACATATGTGTATGTGCAGGAGTCAGCTCAGGTGTTTGTAGGAATGTGCTGAAAGGTAAGCTCCCAGGGGGAAATCTAGGGGAGTTTTAGGTCAGCTGACTAAGGGGTAAAAGCTGACTGTGAGAACAAGGCAAAGAAGTTAGAAGGATGGACAATTTTTTGGTACTGGATAAAAGGAGTCTTAATGATTTAAATGATGAAATGTTTTCTTGTAGTCAGAAAATCTTATTTTTATGTGAGGAAAGCTTCATTAGGGGTGTGGAACTCATGGTCTGCTTTCCTTCTGAACTGAAATTACAGCAAAGCCCTGGATTTTGACAGCTCACGCCAGAGAAGAATCCTGAGACAAAATGAAGGAAGAGATGGGGCCAGGCAGATCTGGCAGTGGTGCTACAACTCACTCTTTTTCCCAGACGATTTGAAGGACTCTCTGTACTCTCTCCCCAAGAAGCAACCACAAGAACTGAATTGGAATAATAATACAGACACTTACGAAATTGTCTCATCAATAAAACAGAAACATTCGCTGGCAGCTTTACCTGCATGGCTGGTCAGCCATCCTGCCAAAGATTTTCCTGAAACTTCCCGGAAATGTCCTAGATGGAAATTATCTTCATATAGAGAAGTTTTTTGCTTCTTTTAAATTGATACGGCATTTTCCACAGCATTATGTTTGAGTTATAATTTTATTCAGCACAGAAATGTCAGCACAGACACGAGGAGCTGTGCAATTAATTTTTCAGGAAGGGCAAATAGAGTCAGTGGGGTGAAAAGAGGAAGTTAGCATAAAACATAAAAGCAGGGTGATAAAACTCTGAAGTATGGCATGCGCAGAGATCTGTGTCTCAGTATTCAATAGCCTGATGGAAGGTATGATGATACAGTGAAGAAGACAGGAGCCATCTAAAATAAAGAGGCAGGGCAGAAAAACAGCGATGGTGTGGGACCACCACATGTACAGTCCTGTGGCTATAGCTATACCAAAGCCTGCTGTAAAGTTTAGTGGAATCAATTGTAGTTTTCCCCTCACAGCGTATCTCTAGCAAGACATGGCAACGAGATAAGGAATCAGAGGTAAAAATCTACGTCAAACGAAAAAGGTTTTCTTTAGTCGGGAATGCAAAGCCACAGTCCTAATCTCAGTCTTGTTGCCTATGAGTCGTGTGCTTTCTGACGCTTTTCCGTGCCACATTTACACCTGTTTGCTGTACCCTCGTTCAGAGTAAAGTCATTGAATGTTTGAGAGTCCTTCCCCCCGGGACAGTCCCATTCCCGGTTAAACACCTCAAGGTCGAGAGGACCGGGAGCAGCGCTCCGGGCAGGGGTCACTCTCGAGGATCGGACTGCGGAAGCCGGCCCCGGCCCGCGTGGCTGTGCAGAATTCATAGAGGGCTTTTCACTGCTGCCACCTGCCTCCTCCAGTCGGGCCACAGCCTTTCCACGCTCGCCAGGACCCCGGCTGGGCGGCGAAAGGGCAGGTGGGTGACAGGGCGCGGAGGGTGGGTACAGCCCTGCTTCCGGCAGCCTCGGCCGCGGAGGGTGCTCCCGGGACAGTATCCCTCTTGCCGGGGACGCGTCACTTCGGTTTCGGGCTTCGGTACCGTCTGTTTGGCAGGGAAAGGGGCGGGGGAAGGCGGCTCCGGACCGCCCGGCAGGGCCCCGAGCGGCGGCGGGAGCCAATGGGTGCCGGCGCGGCCGTGTGACAGGCGGGGCGGCCGCTGCCCTCGCCGGGCGGGGAACCTGCACGGCGGCGCTTGGCAGCATCATCCGCGGCTGCGGGGCTGACACACACACACGCCTCCATCCTCCTCTCTCTCGGCAGCCGCTCACACGCACCTCGCCGCGGGCGGAGCGGAGCGAGGGGCGCCGCGGCAGACAAAGCAAAGATGGCAGGGATCCTCGCCTGGTTCTGGAACGAGCGGTTCTGGCTGCCGCACAACGTCACCTGGGCGGACCTGCAGAGCACGGAGGAAGCCGCCTTCCCGCAGGCGGAGGACCTCTACCTCGCCTTCCCCCTGGCGTTCTGCATCTTTATGATCCGGCTGCTCTTCGAAAGGTAACGCCGAGCCCCTTGCGCCGCCCCGGGCTTGGCTGGGCTGGGCGGGCCCAAGGGCAGCCGAGGAGCCTTGTCAGCCCAGCGTCTTCCCCCGCCGCTGCTTCTCTGCCGGCCTGACCGGGCCCTTGTGTTATCCCTGCCCCCTCGATCGGTCACGTAGCGGGCCCGATGCAGGAAGGTGGAGGGGTTCGAGAGGCAGCCGGCGCGCCGTTCCCGCTGCCTGCAGCGCGGCCCGGCGCGGGCGCTAGGAGGCGAGGTCTGCCCGGGAATGGGCGCAGCCTTCCCGCCGCCTGCGCCCGCCGCGGCGTGTGGGGGAGATCAGGGCGCCCGCTCGCGACCCACGGGCTGAGGGGGGTCCTGTCCGACCCCCTCACGGAAGCTCCGCAAGAAGAGCAGTGGCGACGGCCCGCGGCGGAAAGTGGTCTCGGCAGGAGAGTTTGCCCGTGCTCGCACCCTAGGGCCGTTCTCCACAGCGAAGCCCGCGCTGGGTCCCCTGCGCGGCCGGGAGCGGCGGCGGGGAGCTGGGGGCCGGCGGTGGCTGTTCGGCGGGAAGCCTCAGGTGGGAAGGGGCAGTTCTTGGTGAGGATAGCCCGGGGCAGCGGGGGTGAGCAGAGCTGTGCGTGGCCAGTGCAGATGGTATCAGTGAGCGGTCCGTGCCGAGTATCGGAGCACTCTGGAGCTGTCAGGATGTGGAAGCTCAGATGAAACGCGCCAGACGCTGTTCGTCATCTCTGAACCAAACTCATCGTTCTTCGGGGCTGCTGAACTCATAAACCAGTTTCACAAACATATAAATCGGTACATATATATACTTAAACACAAGGCGTCAGACTAGCGATGGGTCAGCAGTGTTTTCTGTGAGCGTTTCCCTGCGGGTGCTGAGTAGGGGCCGCCTGTCACGGGGAGGCAGCTGAAGGCAAGTGGGTGCTGCTCACTTGAGCACGCTGCTGCGCCGCCTGACAAAGGTGGTGTTCCCTCAACAGCACAGAACAAAAGAACGATTCCTTATGCCAACACCTACATGTGTTCAGTGTTGTCTTCTTAGGCATGCTATTTGGGTAGTCAAGGGAGATAAAGGGAGACCGGTAGTTACTACATGCCAGAGAAGGGCTGTAGAGATACTTTAAAAATGAGAAAACGGCTGATTTGCCAGGTACCACTTCAAATTTTCGAAGCATTCCCTCTCCCTGGTTAGAACTTGCCTGTGTTCCTAGCTTGGTTGAGAGGACCATATTTGTTTTGAAAAATAAGCTGTCACGGGCTATTGTTACCTTCTGTGTTGCTTTACAGATTTACTGAACAAGACAGCAAAAGTTGTCATCTGCCTGAAAATCTGAGGTTGTGAAAAGTTAGTTGAAACAATTGAGTTAAATACTTTAATATAGTTACAGCTGGAGTAATGAGTACAAGAGATGATGTGAAATAACTTTTTTCAATCTTTTGAGTTGAGTGTTGAAAGTGGGTGCATGAAATTGCGTGTCTTGTCATCTGAACTGCAATATGCATCGCAGCAGGACTGTGTTTTAATGAAGGAATAGTTAGTCAGAGAGATAGTTTCAACCTCAAGTTTAACTCTCATTTCTGCAAATCCTGATGTGGCCGTTGTTAGCTTTGTTGAAGCTACTCTGATTATATAGTAGTTTCTATCCACTTACTGTGGTAACCTGATTGTAGGCAAGAAACCGCCAAAGATGTTTCATTAGCAATTACTTAAGCATGTTTTTTTCCTTTTAAATTTAAAATCTATTTCCAAACTCCTCTGTGAGAGTAGGATCAGGCTGTTTTAAGTGGGATTAATCCACACGGCATGGTACAACAGTGGTATTTCATGCAAAGCATTTCATTAAAGCAGGCCAAGCAAAAGCAACTGGACCTGTTTCCACTGATGAAAGCAGGAGGATTGTATATGACTTTGAATGGGAGAACGATCAAGCTTTATTATTGCTTATTGTTAATTGGTTCTTTTAGATTTCTGTGCTTTGGTTGTTGGGAGCTACAGAAATCCTTCATGCACATCCTGAATTAAAGATCTGCAATTATACAAGATTTAGAAGGGGGAAGAGAGGAATATCTTTAAAACTGACTTTTTTTCTTCTCTGTATTTAAACAGTTTTTTTAAACTCAAATTGCGGATGACTGATGTACGTGCTGTATCCTGCAACACGCTGTTGCAGATGTTTAGAAGTTGCAATGGTAGCAGCTAAAGAAAAAGTAAAAATAGATTCTGTAACACATTTTAAGAACTTTCAGGTTTATTTTAGAACTATGACTGTACTGTAGTATTTGTAACATCAGGGTATTCTCTGTTTCGTTTGGTAAGATGTCCTAAGTCTAGTACAGGTGTTCTTGTAATTCTGGACACTGGTAGGTGAGCAGACACAAGGTGCTGAAAATCTGATTATGTGTTTAATATCCATTATTTTCAGACTGCTTCATAGCAGCTGACTGCTAAGGCTGCTGGAGTAGTATGGTTTATTCCCCTGCTTCATGGGAAGGGGTACTAACTTCATGAATTCTCACAACAGTAAGAGATATGGTTTGGGGGAGTTGGACTTTACATGTCTTTGCTTACAAAATGCTTGATATGTTTGGGGGATACAACTTGCAATGCTGAAAGTTGATGTATATGGTTTTCTTTCTATATACATATGTATTTGTGTGTACATATTTGCAGGTGGAATTGAAATAATAGAATTTGGAAATTTTGTTCTTTACATATACACATATTATTCACAAAGTTAATCCTATGGGGAGTGTTGTTGTCGTTGTTTGTTACTGGTTTGGTTAATCAGCTGAGCAAGCCAAGAAAATAATCTAGACATTTCTTAATTTTTTTCTCCTTTCAAATGAGTTACTTTTTATTGATTTCCTTGTCCTGCTATCCCTGAGCAGTCCTCTTGAATGAAAGGAAAAGGTAGATTAGAACATTAATTGTATGTTCAGTCACCTCAGCAAGTGGATCTGTTGATGATGAGTGCTCCTGAAGTAAGCTTTGGTCTGAGGTATAATCTCATAGCCATGGGATTTAGTGGATGTATCTACTGAGATTATCATAGTTACAGATGAGGTTTCAAAATACTTTAACAGCCTTTTCTCTTTTCCGTTCCTTCTCATTCATCTCTTTCTTTAAACACAAAATAAATTCTAGAAAATTATAGTTACTAAACACAAAGATAGTCTTCTCTGGCAATTTGGAAGGTGGCAAAAGCTTAGCAATGAGGTGGGTAATGTGGGAACATATTTCCCCTTAGTATGTATCCATTTTGTGTGTCTTACTACTTTTTTTAAAGGCATGTAAGCAATTATGGATACCCCCTGTACTATACAATGGCTTCAGGTAATGTAAGTGCTCAGTAATAAGTCTCTGTCTCCCTTGATCCTTTCCAGTTCTAGTATGGAAAAGACAGGTTAAAGCTGAATTGAAACTGGTCTTACTAATAGCAGGGTGTTGTAGTTTTGACTGGCCTAGAAAAGATAAAGAAACACCTGTTATTCTGGTCAAATACAATTTTTCTTCTTTTGTTTATGGGATAATATGACTCTTCTCCCTCTGTGCTAGACCTCACTGCTCAGAAGCAGCATCCTTTCCTAAACTCCTAAGTATGTCCTCTGTGAGGAGTGTGTGCTTATACAAAAACAGTATTTGCTCAGCAGTCAGTGTGCCGATTGGACACAAAGCAAGAGGGTAACACTTCGGTTTTAGAGACTGCTCTCAAGGAAGAAGTTGACTGAATCCTCCAGAAGGATTCCTGACTGAACGGATTTCTGATGTGGTCCAGCAGTCTTCGGAGTCAAGTAGTCTGATATTACTGCTTTCTTTACACTTGGCTCATCTATTGAAGTTATTCATATTTCACCTTTGCACTATAGTTGCACTGTATTTTATTTTCCTCATCTTGTAAGCACCGGTTTGGGCTCAGATCTAATGAAATCACTCCATGAATCAGCAAACTAGCTTTATACCGCTTTTATTGTAATCTGGCTTTGATGGGAAGCAGTTCTCAAAGGTGATGCTGATATTCTGCAGTTGATGGGATGGCTCATAAGGTCAGAGATATCTTGATTATATATAGCAACGGCCCTCCAGCTGCACTGACTTGAACTGAACCAGCCACATCATTTACTATTACTCTGATCAAGATACTGTACACATTAAGCATATGGAAATTCATGGCTTTTATATGAAACTTTGCTTTTGTAGTGATAATTCAGTCTCAAAGGTAACCTCAGCTGATTTTCATTTAGTATGACACAGTAAACTTCCTAGTGGACCTGGGTGACATGATACAATGACTGTATGGGCATGTATACATGTTTTTTGCTAACTATAAAAATTCATTCAGATGGCAGTACATAAAGTCTTACAAGGGTTTCTGGTGTGTAGCGTATACAAACAAATTTTATTTTTGTACTCCCTAGAACATCTAGTATCAGTAGTTTTTTACAACAAAAAAGAGGCTAGACAGGATGCAAATTTTGGAAGAGAGTGTACAAACTTGCTGTACTTCCAGCAGTCGAAAACCTCATCTGGAGAGGTTGGGTGGGGCACTGATGGTTATTTCTGTTAAAACCTTTTTCTAGGTGTAATATTTATAGATTTTTTGTTTACTTCCCTGTGTGTTAGGTAAAATCTGATCATTCAGGTGTAATTTATTTGTATGTAAGTGGATGAATGTGTTCTGACAATAACATTCTCAGTTCCTTCTTTACTTCTTCTTCATAATTTATTTTTTTCATAAGATGACATGTAGGGCTTTTTCTTTTTGCTTGATTGCTATTTACTAAATGCTAATTCTGTCAAAATTGAATAGGAAATTGAAATTACTAACTTGTATGAAAAGACAGACACTGAAAAGAAAATAACTAAAAAAAAGATTTCTTTTCAACTTTAAACCAATTTCATTTTAAAGAGTAACAATAGAGCCTTATCCGTGAATAGCTTTAAAATGCATTTATATTGTGCTGATTGTTCTATCCATTTCTCTGTGTTTCTTTAGGTTACTAATTTTCTGTCATTTATCTTTTTCTTTATATGACCAGGTTTTGTTTCTTAGGGCTGCAGGGTTGAGCTTCAGCCACTAACACTTGCAGACTGACACTTCCCAACAAAACGATTGTTTTACCTGGAGAGCTGGTGTCTGTTTTGGCCTGTCTGTCTTACCAGCTTAGACCAGTGCAGTGTATGCTCACACACGCTGGTCCTGCCAGTGCTGGCTGCTGCACATCTCTCTTGTGTAATGCAGTTGTGTGTTCACACATAGGCTTAGAGTGTTCCTTTAAAGGAAGGTGGAGTGGATAAAATGCACACTATTTGAATGTTCTTCATGTAGGGCCATTTACAGATGTGCGTTAGTGTTGATCTTAAAATTAGGAGTTCAATAGGAAATGTGTGCTGAGCTCCAGAAGAGAATGCCATTAAAAGTGATTCCTAAAATACCCATGTGAGAGAAGTATGACAGCTAAACCACAGCTCTGCCAGTGGAAAGGTTTCAGTGACAGGTCACTAGTGGGTGCTGGGAGCCTATTACTGAGGCAGAGCCACTATTAGTGGGGTTTTGTCTGAGTGCAGGTTCCAGTTACTGGTAGCAACTCCAATTTGGTTCCTGCCTGGATTTCTGTAACCAAGTGATTGGATTCAAATTACATGTGTCTCTTTCTGCTGCTCCTGCTTCTGCTTCTGTCACTGATTAACAAGCATTTGCCAAGGATTTGTTATTGGAAAAAGAAGAGCTTCTGGTATGCTGCACCTTTTTACACATCTGCAGACCAGTGTCTTATTAGTCCATACTAAATATTTAGTAAACTAATGTTTGGGATATTGTGTTCCCTTAAATCTATCTCTGTTGCTGTCAACAGGATTGATGCCTGAGCTGAACAGTGTTTATTTGACCATATTTTGGTGGGGAGGGGGGAAAGTTTGTTCTTTTTTTCTGAAGTTGTTAAATATCCCATGCCTGCAGTAGGTTTTCAGTTAATTAGCATTTGATGTTTCTGTGCCTGTCTCGAGATGGTCTTGAAGTTTTGAGAAGAAAGTTAAAATTACAGCATAAAACTATATAGCTTTTATAAGTGATGCAACATTATATAATATCCAGTAGTACGCCTAAGACTGTAGTTGATGCCTTATGGGCAATCAGATGCATATGATGTGTATCAACAGTTCCTTGGAGTTGTTGATCTAACACCTGGATTGCTTTGTGTCTCCCACCAGAGTGACTTCCTTCACTCACTGGGCACTTAGAGATTTTGGGGGACATCCAGGTCAAGGGAAAGGAATGGTCTCTGATCATGAAACGTGGGTGTCTGATAATTTTAAACAGGAGAAATCACTAATGTCTTGCTTTAAGGTGAGAAAAGTTTCTGACAGTGAGAGGGGTTGAGAACTTCTGTCCACTGGGAGGAAGTGTTTTTAGCACACAGTCCTTACAGAAGACTGACTCTACACCATATGGTATCCATCAGTTTCTGGGGATGCCTTTCTGGTTGTTCTGAAGTAGTCAAATTGCAGCCAGGGTGAGAGAACTGGAGTATTTAGCACAGTCAGTTGTAATTTTAGAGATGGTTTTCAGGTGGACCTGTAAGACAAAATTGTGACTTCTGCACGAAAACCAGAGTAAACTGTGTTTTTCCTATATAGTTAATACTTCTCCTAATGGCAAATTCTGCTGTTGCTAAGATTTACTATTTCTGAGTGTTTGTAACTATTGTAACTATCATGTAACTATTACTGACGTCGCACAATCAAATTTTAACTCTCAAGGTAATTGTACAATTACTAAGAAAATTTAGGAGTTGTGGAGGAGTGTAACATCCAGTTAACCATGTCATGTATAATGGCTACTAATCCAAGTTATGTTTTGCACAGAGAAGAATGAAATGCTAAGGCTCTCCAGACTACCTTGTATTAATTAATTATCTTTCAGGTTCACTAATGTAAAATTCATTTTAATATTGTAAAAGATGCACATTAAAGTTTGGTCTGAAGTGATGAAATGCCTTCTTTGCGCTCATAGGTCACACTAGGATAGTTAAAGCAAAATACCTAAATCCCTTGCATCTTTTCTCAGTGCAAGTGCAGTAGAAGCTTCTTTTTAATAATATCTTTGCTGTATTGGTTTCTCCTGTAGGGATGAGGGCAATAACCTATAGTTCCGTATTAAAAGAAATAAATCTAGCTGACATAGTGAACACTGGTGCACAAACAGAAGTTAGAGCTTGGAATGTGTTCATTGGCATAACGTCTTACATTCTTGAGGCTATTTGAGAATTTGTGCTTGCAGTAGTGTTTATCTATCTTTTGTAAGAGCTAGTAGCTCTATTTTTATCAGTAGCGAAATAACGTAACATGTGGTGTCATCAAATCTACTCACTGCCCATTTGCCATCCTCTGAGATAAACTTAGTATTTTTTAGTTCCACAAGCAGAAAGAGAAAAAAGCTTAATAGGAATGATAGTGAAATCCTCACTTCAGCATTGGGATCTCTTCACTCCCTTTTCACCTCTGTTCCTAACCGAATTCAGTTCTATATGACATTGAGAAAGTTCAGATACCTGAACTTTCACTGGGACTGTTGTTTACCATGTCTATGGGACTTCTATCTTTTCACTGAGAGTGGAAGCAAAGACTACTCTCACTGTATACTTTCCTATGGTGTTTGACAGAACTTTTAAACTATGAAAACTGCTTTTGTACCGATGCTGTCTACCTTGAAATGGTACAAATGAGCTAAACTGTCTAGGCTAATGAGAGATGCTTTCCTGCAGTGGCAGTGAATTGCTTATTTGGAAATAAGACTGTGCTCTATAGCTCAAAGTAAAGAGCTTACTCAAAAGCAGTTCCTGATCACAGAAGTAATGTGAAAGGAAGATCAGAGTGGTGCGTTGTAATATCCCTTGTGCTTGCTTTTCCTTGTGTCTGTTGGGGCTGTGTGATGTATGTGTTGCTGAGACGCAGTTGCCTCCATAGTTGGAGATAGACTGCTTGGTGTTCTTTTTTTAAGGGGGCTGTTTGAACAAGGTATGTTCCTTAAGATGCACAGAAATTAGCCTTGATATAGCAACTGCTGAAACATTACAAGTGGGCAGTGTAAACGTGGAATGCTAGTCTAAATCAGTGGGCACTACAGTGTGACAAAGCGGACAAATCTGCATGCAATGAAAGTGAGCTCACAACTTTTTGGGGTGGTGAGTGAACTCAGGTACCACTTCTCAACCAGCAGGAGACCTGTGCATCTGGGGAGCTGGAGGGCTCCTCTCATCAGTTGACTATCAAGGCTGCAGCTCTCCTGAGCTCTGCTATAGCAGATGAGACCAGTGCTTTGTCAAGATTGTCAAGACCAGAATCCCCCTTGCAACTGGTAAGTTGAAAACAAAATTATAGGAAATGAGTGGGTCATAAATATGTGCTTGTTGACAAGCTTTTCTGCATTTGTCCATTAGCTTTTCTCAAACTTCCTGCTTCGACACTTGAGGTTGTCCAAAGCATGCTGCTGGATGGGATGATCAGGTCCAATTGGGTATGATTAATTCCTGTTATGGGCATCATGTCAGAAAGAAGCTGTTGAGAAAAAGAAAAGCAGGTGGTTAGACCACAAGCAGAAACATGTTGTGTATATGTTGAAGCAATAATAGAGTAGTAATTGAGTGGTTGATTCTTATCTGTCAAGTTTTCCCACAGAGTAGTATTAGAGAAGCATGAGAACTGGTATGATAAGAGAGTAGCCTGAAAATATGAACAGTTCCAGCAGCAAACATTTCCCAGTATTACAACACTTGTACTAAATTAACAGTGATTGCATTATTATGATGATGACAAATTGAACTGTAGATGGAGTCCTGGGAGTGCTGGTGGACAAAGATTCTTCTTAGTGGTGTACAGTAAAAGAACAAGAGACAACAAGCAATTGATATGCAGGAAATTCTGTTTAAACAAACTTTTTCTTGGGATGGTGGTGAAACACTGTGGCAGGTTACCCAGAGAGGCTGTGGAGTGTTCACTTGTGGACATACTTGAAAAACATGGGCATAGTCCTGTATGATTGACCATCCAGTGAATGTGGTGATCTCCAGAGGTCTTTTCTAACCTTGGCAATTGAATCATAAGTCTCACTGAATGGCATCAGTGCAGGGCTCCAGGGCGCTCCTGAGGTCAGTGTAGAAGTTTGTAAACTGTGTTGGAAACCTGAATAGGAGAGGGTTAAGTTGAACATCACTGGAAGCCTGCAGAGGAAAATTAGGGCAGAGCATGTAACATTTGAATGAATGGACATCTGGATTTTCCATTTTCTGTAGGATGGATCTTTTGATTTTATTGTAGTCTGGCGTATAAGGAGATAGGATGTAAATTGAGAAATAGATGCGGACCTCTTCTACCTAAGACAGGAATAACCTTATTGGTACCCAAAATGAAGTCTGAGTTGCTTTGAAATAAACACATTCTATTCCCTTCTAGGATCAATGCTTTGAGTCTCCTACAGCATAAAATTTGATTATAACAGGCCATTTTGAGGATAATTTTAGTTTTGTTCCACTTAAGTTGTTTCTTCTCATCACTGCAATATCTTTAAGATAATTTTGGGTTTGAAAAAATTCACGGAAAGAGGTGCTTAGATGACAGAAAGCAGAAATCACATGCCTTACTGGAAAAGCTTTTATTCCCTTTGTGTTCAAGATAATAAGAGTAAATCAGACTTAGGGGAAAAAAAGGAGAGAAGCTAGTCTTTAGTTTCACATTCACTAATTCTTTATACTGGCAATAAAATGCATAGTTGGAAATATATTTGTATATCTGTGTGACAGAGAATAATTTATATACCATAGTGGCATCATATCACTCTGAGGCAATGTGCTTTTTTCTATTTTTTTAATATCATTGCATCAAAATATAGTTGTAAAGAGTGGATATAAAATATTGACTGCTCTAGAAAATGAGATATTTCAAAATGTCACTTTTTGGTGTGGTAATGAAACAGTTTGATATTTGACACCAGAAACATATCTTTTCTCCTAATTAGAGGTACTGTCATGTGTGCTAATCTGGAATTGTTATTTTCTGGAGCATTTATAGGAAACATGAAAAATAACTTGGTTTTCTTCCAGTTTGGAATGAAATGGCAAGTTAGAAATGTCAAAATTTCATCAGGAACAGATGTCCTGACTTTCAGCCAACACTGATAAATGGGTTTGGTTACAAGGCAAGGAGGTAGAGATAAAAATGAGATCTCTATAACATTGCCAGCCTCCAGATTCACACATTTTTCACCAGAGTTAATCAATTTGTGTCATGCATGATACACAGAAAGTTTCATTGTGTTTTTCTGTTTGTTTGTTTGTTTTGTGTTTTATCTGAGGAAAAAATTACCTCTCAACAGGTTGGTTTTCTTGAAAATAGGCTGATGGTTTGTTAGAGTTATGGCAAGAGTTTGAATCTGTAGCCTGATACTTACCTTCAATGCCATGAAAAACATGCTAGCAGAATAAACACTACTTCATCTTGCTTACTCTTCCATCAAGAGCTGACTCCAAGGTTTGAAGAGAACCCAGCCACTTGTATCCATCACATAAATATTCCTTGTGTTTTGCCTTGTTTCCCGGTGGGAATAATTCAGGTGTAACACCAGAGTGGTATAAAGCTTTAAATAGTAATAACAAATCCCCTAAGTAAGTTGCCTCAAAGGAAAGAAAACTTCAAATTTACCTTGAAGCATCTGCTTTTACACTTATTTTTGGGGGTCCTCAAGGGTTTCAAGCTGATCCTAATTTTATAAAGAGTATTTCTCAGTTTGGTAGAAAAACAATGTGTTGGTCATCCTCAGCTCAAAACCCTTAATGTGTTTATCAGGAGCAAAGCATAGCTTCTTTCACATTTTCTTTCTGTAAAGTCCTGTATCTATACCAGGAAATTTTTTTTAAGTGGTTTGAAAATAACCCAAGCGCATTGACTAAGAACATGACATCTGCTAAATAATCTGCCATCCTCTTCCAGCTCTCAGACTAGAGCACAGCACATTGAGAAACTATATACAGAGAGGAAGTATCTGTCAAAGCAAGGACGTTGCCAGCTATGTGGTCAATAAAATGATTCTTTGATTTCAGTTCTCCGTATCCAGTGTTTTGTGTACAGTATGCAAAGGACCTCTGCTTCCCTTGGATACCCATGGCTGTCTTGAGACCTTGACCACAACAGGAAGGTGTTATTCTGAATTTTGTTTGACTTTTTTGTTTATTTATGGTGGTGGGTTTCTGCCTTGGGGAAGGCTTGTTGGAATGAAGAGCCAAGGCAGTAGTATTCAACATCTTGCCTTTCCTTCTTGTTCACGTGTAGAAACTTCAAATATAAAGCAAGATTAGTCCATCTTCATGTATAAAAACAGTCTTTGGAATTCAGACGTTCCCGCTTGCATCTTGTCATCTTTTTCGGACTTGTATTAACTTCACTTGGGGCTCCTGTGAATCTCTTGCAAAGCTTTAGGCCTGCCTGGTGCACATGGGCTGGTACATCCTAAGTCATACAAGAAAAAATAAGGGTCGGGGGTTTTCATGCTCCCCTCCCAGTGACTTCATAGAGTTTTCTCTGAAACATCCTGGACTCCATACATCAGGCTAGTTGTTGGTCTTCCAACATTAGCATTTGTTTTCCTAGATGAATTTTAGTGTAAAAAGAGCATTAATTGTGGGAAACTGTATTACATGCATAAAGGGAGTTTTGTCACACAGTCTTACCAGATTATTTGCATATAGTAAGGTCAGCAGGAGTGTAAATTACAATTTCTTTGAGGGTGGTTGAACTGATTTGAGGATCTGTATTATACTTAAATATAATTTATTTACTGAAATGTCCTCGGTCTGCACTTCTTCCAATATAAATTAGAAATCAACTTTTGCTGAGTTCTGGTGTTTTATCCACATGTAACTTCTGTGAAAGACCAGAAATTTTATGACATTATGCACGGTCATGTGTAGCTGTGGAGTTTTAGTAATATAGTAATATGCCTAGTAATTAGGTTGCTGTTTTAATAATTGGGAAGCAGAAACAATTCTATCTCTGTACCTATATATATGTATACATAAATATATAAAATTTTTTTTTGCATTGCATTTTACTTTCCTGTACTAGGTGCCACGTTTTCTCCCCTTCCATTTTTTCAGGACTAGCAGTATGTGTGCAGCCAAAAAGTGTTAATTTTGTCTGAAAATCATCACACAAAGAAGGTTAGTTAACATTTGGTCTCAACTAGAATGACTTACTCTTTTTTCACAGAAGTGCTCCTGTATGCTGAGGGTGATGGAGCAGTGAAAGGGACCACGTGCTCCTCCTTCCCTCAGTCCCTTTAAGAAGAACATCTCTAATAGTGACTGAAGACCAAGCCTGCTGCTCAGTGACAGGCTGCTGGTATGCGCCTTGGGGGCAGCTTTCCTGTGTCCTGCCTCAGTTCTGCTCTTGCACAAAGCTGCTTTATGGTGGAGAAGAAGGTCTGATACATCAGTGCAGTGCTTGTAGCTCCTGTCTACAGGTGTGGGGTGGCCTGGAAGTAGTAATCAGGCACTGTGCTGCAACTGCATTGCTGTCAGTCCATGTGACAGGTAGTTTAATGTGAACTCAGGCATTCAGTGTAAACCAGTCACTGCCAGAGTAACAATATATTAAGAGCTCTGAGCACAAACAAACAAGGAAAGTGTCATCCTTATGGTGGTGATGGTGTTTGTTCCACATGGGATGATTTTGTGATCTATAGAGTACAATGGGGTGTGTGTACATGTTGATATTAAAATAGGTTGTAATAATCACCTTCATGACTGTCTCAAGTCTGCCACTCTGCTTCACAACAAGGCTTTTTTTAATCTGCCTGGTAGTGCTGCAGGTATTTGTTTACACTGAATGACATAAAGAGGTCTCTGAATGAGTACACTTGCATAATAAACAGCGCATTCATTGGATCACCCTATATTTTCTTCCAGCTTCCATTCACCGAGCTTTCTTCAGCTGAAGACTTGGCAAATGTTCCCTCTCAGCTTTGCCTACAGAGGAGCAGTTACCAACCAGAAAACTTAATTACAGGAGTGGGCCTTGCATCCTCCTGGCCCTCCACATCTCTGATCTGTGGGAGAGTAATGAAAAGTATATTGGTCTGGTTTTGCTGTTGACATTGAAAGAGTGAGGTTCCTGATCTCAGGAGGCCTAAATTTGAATATTATAGTCAAGTAGAGGACTAAAACTTTGTGTGCTTGTGTTTTCTGCTGATTATTTTGAGTAATCTATTGTGGAGCCTGGGATCCTCTTTTTATGATATGAGCATAACTACAGTAACTGCTTATTTCTTCTAAAAAAAGTTATGTATCTTTTAGTGAGAACTATCTCAGATAGCAAGAAGTTTTTAGAACTTAATGCAGAGTGATCCGTTCTGCTGAACTCATGAGCTCCTTTCCCCTTGGACAGTTTATTCTAGTCTTACAGGTGCAGTTGCTTCTGTCCTAGAAGAATTTCAGAATGTGCCTGGAGTATGTGAGGATAGAGCAGAAGCAGGAAAATCCAAAACCTTCACCTTCACACTGCAGTTTTATGGGATAATTTTCTCACCCTCACTTAAATAAGACTTACATGTGCAAGGTCTCAGTGGCCCTCAACTATATGAAGCATCCACTTCTAAAGAGGTACCATTAATCCGTCCCATTCCTGGTTTGACAAGGGCAGATCTGGAAGGAGATGAAATTAACTACAAAACATGCAGGGTTTGGGGGAATCCTTATCAGAAATCTGTTTTGGAGAACTCAAATCTTGAAAAAAAGGCACTTGCAGCTCTAAGCTCTAACAGCCACTGAAGGATTAACTTTTTTTACTTCTTAACACCTTCTTGAATAATATTTTGCCTGGAAATTTTCTGGCTTATTACTTAAACAAAAGAAACTCTTCATGGCAGCAAAATGCAAGCTGTCAGACTCCTAATTTTAATGGTATCACCTTGCTTTACCATCCATTTACAGTATGTCCAGAAGAGTCATACACACTTTACTTTCTCTTTTCTTATGTCAGAAATTTTATTGAAAGCATAGTAATCACAACAATAGATTATTTGCCTGTTTTGAAAGGGTGTTTTCTGATGCAGATCTATGAAGTGAACTTAATGCATGTGAACAGTTGAGAAAAGTCTGAACAATAAATAATACGATGGCTGTGTCACTGCCTGTGTCTAATAAAGCTGTGTAAAAGTGAAAAACCAGCAGAACAAAATGCTGATGTTGGTAATGCCAAGCATTATCCCATGCTACATTAAGCATGGGATAATGCTTGGCATGAAGGCCTGTGAGTGGAGGAGGGCTGCTGTGTGTGGCAATGCTCTATACCAAAGGGATATGTCCTCTTTATTTGGCTAAAAAGAAAAAAAAAATGGAGCTCATTAAAAATATGAATTTTAATCATGCTTTTGGACACAAAAAGTACTTACAAAGTTATTCTTTTGTAATTGCTGTAATTTTAATGAAGGACTTTTTACTCTTAGGCTTTATTTTATGACAATAGCACACTAGTGGAATGTGCTTCAGCTCTCAGTTTGTAGTTCTTGGTTTAGATCTTTGTTCTGCAGCTGGATTGTTTATGGTATAAACAAAATAATGATAAAATGTAAGTTCTTTTGGTCCTACTGCAGCACAAGCTGAATTTGTCAAACCAAAATCTCTTAACAGTGTTAAAAGAATGAGTAATAAAAGCAGAAGTTGGAATACTTCTGTGCCATCAATAAATATTTGCATCTTGGATGACAGATCACGACAAGTCAACCCCCTCATGAGTGTGAGTAATGTAGATAATTTTTGTGAAGATGCAGTGCAGCAACCACATGACTTGTGGTGTGACAGTCTGCTGCTCTTCAATATCTTGACACTTCTGTTACTTACTTGGAATTTAAAGTTTAGAGAATTAATTACTCACCAAACTCTTCCTTGGTACTTGCTACGTAAAAATTGTTAATGGAGAGGTTGAGGACCAGAGGTGGGAATGGGGCAGAGAAGCAGAATTGGAAGGAGCACAGAGGTGTCTTCTGGAGTGTGGGAGAAGGGAGTGGGACTAAAGATACATTGCATGTGGGGAAATCACTTATATCACAGACGGTAATGTAAGTCTGTGCACTTGGGCGGGATGTGGTGTAACCAGGCACACCCGTTTGTTTGTGTCACCAGAAACAATATGTTTGCAACTAATCCCTTCAGATACACTTCTAAATTCAAAGGTATATGAGAATACTTGCATCCTAGGCAAGGAAGAGGCCTGATGTATGTATGTCTTGTCTTCCTCAAGTTGTTCATGGAACAGACATGAAAATTCTTCAGAAAAATTCAAATCTTTCCTTTTTTTGGCTGTAAGAAAGCCATAGTGTTTGTATCATTGCAGTCCTGTCCTATATGGAAAGGTGTAGCATGCCCAGGCTCCGCCCCTACCTTCTTGCAGAATCTTTAATTAAGATAGTTAACAAGTAAGAGATGCCAGCTGGGTAATGTGACCCAAAATGATTATGGGCTGGTATCCATTTATCTCTTCTGATGACATCTAGAAATCTATTATTTGGGAGGACAGCACCCTTTCTTCTCTTTCTAAATTAAGTCAATAATAACCTGCCAGGTTTGGTTGAAAAACCTAGGTACTGTTATTTCTGGAAGATCTTAGTGATAGATTGGATCCTTGTCATTCACCAGAACCCTGGATGGTCAGTGAGACCAGGAACTGGTCTGAAAGGTAACTGAAAGGAAATAAAGAAGATTTATGATGCGTCATTGGTAAAAGTGATTTGCCTGTGTAGAGGTTAAAAATAGTATTAAAATGAGCCAATTTCTGATTGGTGAGCTGAGAGTTCCAAGAACAGAGGAGTTACAGCAGAGGTGACAAACCTGAATATAGCCAAGAACAATGGGAGACCTTGAGCATGGAGTAAGTAGGTGAAAGCTAGGCCTTTTGTGAGAAAGAAATACTGTTGTCTAAAGTGGGCTTTCCTTTGTCCTTTGCAACTGCCTGACAAACTCTGCTGTTGGCAAACCAGGACTGATAAAAGAATTCTTGATTTTAAGATAAAGAATATTTCCAATCAGGTAGGCAAGGCATCCTTCATGTTCTTAAGCTATCACAGTACAAAAGTATTGCTTGAATCAGCTGGGGAACCTAATAGTGTGCTACTTTTATGACTTGATTAGCACTAAGTTTCTTTTATGACATTAAGAGTAATGCCAAATAATTGTTCTTGTTTTATGGTGTGCTGTAAGGGGGAATGTGTGTCTGTGTGTGTGAGAAAAATGGTAATGTTCTCCAGTAACCCAGAACAGTTATGATTGCCTGGATCATCTAGGAGCACAAGATGTTTTCAGCAATTAATTTATAGACTGAGCAGATGTTCGTAGTGGCAAGAACCCAATAAAGGACAAGAGCTGTTTTCTGAAAGACTCAGATATTTTCCCAAGGCTTAGGAAGAGGCTTTAGAAGAAAAATCTGCAAATTTTAGTTCTTTATTGAGAAACACCTATTTCATAAAGAAGGTCTTCTGTTAAGATTATCATTAGACTATCAGTTGCAAGGTACATTAGTGATCTAACAGAAGGAATTTAAACAAGTGAAAAAATTCGCTTTCTGTACTTAGAACAGTTTGAATGTTCTTGAGAGCTGTTGTTAAATTGGTATAAAACATTCGTTTGAGTAGCTTTTTTAATAAATGAAGGAAAAAATAATTTCCAGCTTAATTTTTGTAATTTCAGCCAGTATTTTAGAAGTAAAAATAAACTTGGCATCATGTAGGGAGCGAACCTAGCTGACAGTGTTGATCTGCTAGACATTTTTAAAGAACAGCACCAGTTTCTGATTGATTTGTGGAACAAGGAACCATACTAATGCAAATGATATTTCTTAAATTATTGTACAGTTTATCTGTTGAATAGGATAGTGAGAAAACACCTTTTTGAATCTCAGACAGTGTTTCTCATTCTGGGGCAGTATTTAAAATGAAAGATAAATTAAGAAAGTATTTAGGTAAATACCAACCTACTATCTCACCACTGTTCAAAGGATTAATAGAAAATGAACTTTGCATTTTTAAAGAAGCAAAAGGTCTCTTTTAGACCATCATGCATGAGCACACCTTGAGAAATACTGAGCATTAAAGTGCACGCTTCAAAACTGACTTAAGTATGTCAAATGTTGTTACCTAAAAGTGTAGTGGTTCCAGAATGTTTTTAGTTTGACAATTCTCTTATAAATGCTTGTTTTTCCTACCTTACTTTGTCAGCTCCTCATATCTACCTCAAGAATTCATCACTGCCATTTCTTTGCTTATCTTCTGATCCAGTGTACGTTCAACAGAGGGTTCAAATTCCTAATGTCTTTCTGGGTTCAGATCTAAGATGCTTCCCCCCTAAATGTGTCACCATCAAAAAACCTAATGAACCAAACACGAATCAATCAGCCCAAAAGAGAGCCCAAACGTTTTCTTCAGTATTTCCATAGTTGCCTATGTAAGGTACTGGGGCAATAATTGTTTATGGCTTGCTGAGTTAAGGGTGAAAAATTATTCAAGATAATGAAATTCAGCTGTAACTGCTATAGATAAGGTACTACTCAGAAACAAAGGCTAAATGGGGCTCGTTTAGATGAGTTTTGTGTAGCATAGCCTTAGCTTCAAAGGAATTTAGCCAAAGGCAGGAATGGTAAAAGTTAAAAAAAAAAAAAAGAAAAAAAAGAAAAAAATGCAAAGGCTTCCTGTGCACATTTTAAAATTTAGGATGCAGTCTGTATAGTCTGCTACTCAGCTATTTACTGAGCTTCAAATGGCTTTTCTGGGTGGTCTGTGATAGTCTTGGGTTTGCTGGTGAGAGAAAAAGGCTTTAGCAGCACAATAGAAACTCTACATAGCACCTGAGTGGAAAGTGAAATTATGATGATTTCTATTGATTTGAACCAAAATGGCTCAAGACTTGAGTTGTCTTGACTGTGAATTTTGCCAGACGGATCTGCACCTGTCACACTCCACAATGGTCATTCTTTTCCATCCAAGCAGATGAACGGGGCACTCCAGCCTAATATCTGCATCCTCCTCTCTGGTCCTAGCACTTGCTTTCCCACCACTGGACGCCCTTGGCTGCTGTCCCAGTCCTCCTCACATGGAAGGCAGCAACAGCAGCAGCACAAGGCTGCTGTCACCACATGATTAGAGGAGGTGCTTGCCAGTAAGAGTTGGGACTGGTCCACCCCAGCCTTGAGCTGTCTGTGAGCTCCTGTGGCATTCAGCTGTATGGAGGTTGTGATATGGGGCTTGCCAAACCAGTTAGGTTAGCCATCACTGCAGTAAGTCAGAAAGTTGATTTCTTTACCTTCTTGCAAGAACTTGTCAGGTAGCATGTTGCATGTGGTGGAAACAGGGTTTGAAAGTGATTTGGTTTAGTATTTGCCAGATACAAAATGGCATTTTTCTTTTATGATAATGAAATAGAGTCCCTTCTGTCTCTGCAGCAGAAAGAGAGAAATGGATGAAAATGAGTAAGCTGCAATTGGACTGACTTGGTCCCCACATTTTGTGAAGATTTAAAAACCTGCTTAATGCCTTTGTGACCGTGAATATATGAATTCCAGTGCGTGAGTCCTTTTTTCCAGACAAGAATTGTTTAAACATACAGAGGGTGATGAGTAGATATAAACCTAGTATATAGTTCCTCTTTGAAATCTAGTGTCAAAATGGAGATATTTATGAGATTTCTAAAATTGTTCACCATGAAGCTATACAAAATACACTAGCAAAATGTCATTAAAAGCAGCAGATGCTATTATGGTTTTGCTGCAAGCACAGCGAAAGTGAAAGCACAGCAATTCCTCTATTTTTGCCTCTTTCTAGCCTATATTTGTCTGTCTCTTGCCCCTTTCCTTCTACATCTATTTTTTGACATGCATCATTTATTTGATTGCTAATGGATTCTAGTAGCATTGTGTACATGTGCTCTAGGATTAGGATTTGTGAATAGAAAAGACTATAATGATTTAATTTTTCCCCCTTCCATCTGTAGTTGCACAGATGACCCCTGATATGTGCCAGGCAGAAGCAATTCGAGACCTGCATGACAGGTCTGTTAATTGATTCCTTCAATAGCTGCTGAAATCTAAAGGGGAGGAGGCCTTGGGAGGAATGGCAGTGAGGTTGACTAGCAAAAGATTTGACCTAGTTTGTTCAATCTGCATGGCTGTGCAGACAGACTCAATTATAAATCTGCTGCTTTAGAAGAGTTTTTTCTTTTCCCAATGTGAACAGCTGCATTGATTTTGAATGTTCAAATTTGGTGTGTTAAAATGTTCAATTTTGTCGTAGTTGTATATAGTGTCATGAAATATGCGTGTGTGGTGAGGAAGTAAGGGAAGGCACCTACTTCTGCTGGATTGTTGTGGGGTTTGCTGCTTTTTGCCCTGCTGCTCTGTCTCCTGTGTGACATTACATGCTTGTTTTTTTGTCCTGGCTGCAGTATTACTATGTATGTGAAATATGCTCACTCTTCTTTGCATAGGAATTATGTGGAACTGCTTTGCACGCAAAGCTGAATGAGGCTGAAAGACTTTCGTTTTAAAAATTTTGATAGCATCTCTAAGCTAATAATTTAGCCTTCTTATATCTATTTATACCACTTGCCCTGGCCTTTGCTTGGTTTGCTTGTTTGTTTATTTTTTTCTTCCCTTATTTAGCAGTGAAGCACCAGGGATTAGTACTAAATTCTGCATCAGCATGGGGATTCATGACAGGCTTTGACCAGAGCTTTGATCCTCCAGATGCTCTGAATAAACATTACAACAGACATTTGAAGGGGGATATTCAGTTGCTGAATAGTTTATGTATAATGTTTTTCTTGATCACAGATTCCTTCTAGAGTGCTTGGTTAACTGAACACGTGCTCTGGTGTTGGCCAACAAGGGATTTTTTTACCTGTTTGCATTTCTTAATAACTGGTTTGGTTCTTGAGCCGCTTGCATCTGCTACAGGAAAACCATAACCAATTGAAAACCAGGAAACTGACTTCTCTTCCTGAAGCTGCTGTGAAATACAGCTGAAACTGTATCAGGAGATTGCATAAACCCATCCTTGCTGGTTACAGCCTGACTTCCTTATCTCTCTGCCCGGAGGCTCTCTCATTGTGCCATAGGCAATGGCCCTGGAATATGGCTTTATGCTGCTTTGCATTTTCACTCTTTGTTTGTGATCTCTGCTCCCTTATTGCACTGGCTGTGGCTGCAGTGTTGGTTTGTGCCAGCTGGAGAGGTTCTTGCAAAAGGCAAGAGTTTGTAGCTCTCAGCTGGCAAGGAGAGGACTGCAGTGATGGGGAAAGAGCAAAGCAGACGTGGTGCTTGGGCTGGGGAGGTTCTGTAGGCTTCATGGGAACTCCTCCCTTAGCCAGCCTGTATGTGTCAGTCAACAATATTGCCCTGCATTAGGCTTGGAAATGGATACATGCTGCTGTGACCTTGGTGTAACACCATTCATCAGCCTTCCTTCTTCCTCCCTCCTTTGGTTTGCAAGTGATTCTGAAGCTGGAAGGATATCCCTGTAGGTGGAAGCTGATCTTGCAATGGGATAATTTCACCACTGTTTCCTATTCCAAATGAAAATTTGGGATTATGCCATAGTCTAGGGTATTCTGAAGACTTTTGCTTTTTTTTTGTGTGCTTGGCTGTAGCTGATGAAGTCAGCAGTCATGCTTTTTGGGACCCAGGCTGTCAGTAGCATATCTCTAGGGGATGATGGCTGACATGCATATCAACAAAGTGACTGTCAGCCCCAGGAGCTGACAGGAGGTGCCTGCTTGCAGGAGCTGCTCTGAGTATCCTTCTTTGGCATCATATCCGCTGGCCTGACATTCCCAGTCCCGCTCTGAGCTATGGTCTTGGGCTGAGATACTTGGTCGTGTATCCTGGATGTAGACACTATGTCTAGTTTGTTCTCAAGGGAAGACAGTTTGATCTGTGATTCTCTGTAAAGTTGGTAATTACCATGTACTCAGTACTTGGAAAGCCTTACTGCAGTTCAGGCACTGTGCAGATGTTTAACTGATGTGTACATTGAGTGTTTTGGAGTGTATGCAGCAGGGAAGTGTGAGGGTCTTGGCAGCACACTGGCCAAGTGCATATGGCGGGCTATAAATTTATAACATCTGCATTTGCCTGGGCAAATAGACTGTTGTGGGCAAGGCTGCAAAATTAGTCCTGCAGTAACTCCTGCCTGGATATTTTTCCTCCCTATTCCATCTCGTCCTTTCTTTGTCCTCTTGCCAAGTGTACAGCACTCCACAGTTCAAGTGCAGCCATATTACACATGGCTAATCCCTAACCTAGCTGGGTGAGACTGGCTGTCGCTTCCATTTGAGTTGTCAGATGAACAAACTAGATAACATTCTGGATAGACTTTTTGTGGTTTTGGCCAAGCTGCCTCAACATTGTCCATGTGAACCAGAATGCTCAGTTTACTGCAGTACCCAGAGCAGTGAGAAGAGCTCTGAAGATCTGTGGAAGAGCTGATCCCCAACAAGGCAGTGTGTTTCTATCTTATGTTCTGCTGGGAGGGTTTTGGTGGTTGGGTGAGCGTCGTCTTCTGTGCCTTCAGAAGCATCCACACTGCTGCCTAGCTCAAACTGCATCCAGACATTGCCATCAGAGCTTGCTGTAAGGGCAATTTTTTTTTTTCATTTTTAGTTATACTCTTAAACCAGAACTATTTGATGATTAACCTTAGAAATGATGTTTCTTGCCGTTAAAAGAGTATAACTGATGATCTCCAATTGTGTAAAAATCTTCTATGGTGGTATAACTCATATGGTTGTGAAAAATTCCCACTTTTGATTTCCATCCTATGCAGCATGCACTGTGATATGTTTAAAAACAAATAAATAAGCAGGGCAGTTCTAATGATCCAAAGGAGATGAAAAGGCTTATGGCACCTTAAGCAGGAATACAAAGAGTAACAAGTACTTGCCACTTGAGGGTTTTGAGTGACTATTATCTTACACAGAGTTTATGACCAGCCAGGGTGGATAGGTGCTCTGTCTAGTTTTCAGCATGAGGCACCCTTCTTCTCCTGTTATTTGAACTCTTAATAGTAAAAAGCCACCTTTTCTGTTCCTATCTTAGCATCACTTATTTGTTGGCATCTAATAGCACCCACTGGGGGACAATGTTACAGTGTCAGGTCAGGCTTCCTCAAGTACCCACCTGCCCAATTTTTCTTTTTTCCCTTCAACTTCTGCTGGTAGAGGTGGGCACTTATATTGCAATACGATTAGGGAACCATGTTTTAGTCAGGGGTCCTGTAGTCAGTTGTCATTTGAAATTGTAATGTGCAAAGTTGCTGACAAAAATCTTGTAATGAGCTAAAAGAAAGTATGATTGCAACAGTGTCTTGTGTGTTTCGATGTAGAAAATACACTTGCTTATGGATCCAAAGTGTAAATCATTCAGAAATACCCAAGATATGAGATTACTTATTTTCTTTCATTTGACAAATGCTGTTGCATATTCAAATGGTGTCAAAACCAGAGGGTCAGCATTGTTGTTGTACAGTGAGCTCCTCTAGATGACTGGTAGCTGTGCATGCAGCTCACCAGTGCATCCTGCAGCATGGCTCGCTTCCCTGGCTGAGGTTTTTGGCTGCAGCAGCCCAGGGAGTTGTTTCCAAAGTGTGGTTTGGGTGATCCGCTAACAAATCCTATTATTTGTTAATAGGATTTGTTCTTGCATCGTTTTGTCCAATCGCTAATTCTTTATCACGCATTAGGAGTACAATGAGATGCCTGTCAGCTGTGTTTTGAGCTTTTTGTATGCAAGACTCATTGTTTGCTGTGATGGCAGTTTTTGCTTTGGGACAACCTTAGTGTAGAAGGCAGAAAACATAAAGCTCTGCATTTCAAACACTGCAGTGTAGTATTTTCTGCACTCTGGTGGGCACTAGTTTCCCCAGCTCGCCAAGACAGGGTCAGGGGGTCAGTAAAACTCATTTGGAGGGCTGGATGTTCTGCACTTCTGCATACAGAGCTGCCTTCCTGATTGCTTCCCTGCCTTTCTGAGAGAGTGTCCTGCTGAGCTGGCAATCAAACAAGAAATCCTTGAGAATATTCAGTAATACAATAGAAAGGTGAAAATGTACAGGAGGACTTGGAAGCTAGTGAGGCCTGAGTTGTCTTTTTTGTCTTTGTTGAATGTTTTGATCAGTCTATGTGGTATTTAATGATCATACAATGCATGCGGAAGCTACTTCTCAAAAGGGCTGAGGTGGTTTTTGAGATTTGAGGTGTGAGCACTTGTATAAGTATTTTAATAAATCTTTTCCTGAAGTACTTCTTTCAGGGAAAAAAAAATATTTTGGATTATAGGTATCCTAATTCTTTTTAGACCTTTTTCTCAGAAGAGAATACTTTGTAAGAAATACAAAATTAGATTTCCAAAGCAGAATCTTTGAATATGGTCCTGTGATGGCTTGGCTTGAGCATCTAGAGAGTTCACCTTCAAGTTTGCCAGTGTCTCAGTTTAGTGATGCTGTGTGGGTAGAGTGAATCGGATCAGATCACTGATCCAGCTGAAAACTCCATGCTCTTCTGGGGTAGTGTGCAGTGACAGTCTTCAGTTTCTTGAAGCCCAAATCTGCTTCTGTGGCAGAAAAGGACAAGTGAGGGAAAGGAAGCCCAAGTACTTCAGGTGGCTGCCCTTGCTTAGGATGCTGTACCTGGGTAGGTAGGAATGGGTTGGACCAGCCTGCCCATTCTGTCTGTGAATTTTGAACAGTCCTTATTTTCTTAAAAACTACCAATTTAAGGTTAAAACAGGAAAAATAATTTATTGTGTTGTTTGGCTGTATGCTTCTTTAGGAATAGGTTTCCTGAATATCTGTGTGTATCTCTCATCTTCTTGTATTGGTAGCTAATTAGAAATAAACTGAAGAACTAGATTTTTGTACCAGATAGGAACTGGGTTTTGTTTTTAGTTTGTGTAAAGTGTCTGGAAAGAAACAAGGCCTGAATTCCTGTGTTTTAGTAGTCAGACACTATATTGAAGTTTGATTCTATATACACACACGTGCATTAAATGTATGCATACAGAAATATATAAAAATCTATGCCATTCCATATGTTTTATATATGTATGTTTGTTCCAATGTACATATGTGTTTGTGTTTGTATACATACAAAGAATACAGTGAATGAATACTGTTGTGATCCTTTTTTGTGATTAATACCTGCCAGCCAGAATGAAAATAGATTCCTCTTGAAGCTCCTGCAAAAGATTTGATGATGTTTTGACGTAGCTCTTGGAATTAAAGCTTAACCTCCAAGTCAAACCAACCATCCCTGTTTCAAGCTCTTACAGAAGTACAACCATCCTGCAGGGAGGTGTCCATGACCTATTCCCTCTTCAAAGGGGACAGCATAAAGATTTAGTGTGAGCACTCTACTCAGAGCAGGAAAGTTCCTGAAACATGTCCTACCTCCTGAGGTGGGAAGAGAGGATTTGCACCAGAGGTAATGCACTGTTTGCCCAGAAGATTGAGGCACATACGGAAATTCTCTCTGTCATATGCCATGACAGCCCACCAGCAGTACAGAAGCTGAACTCACACAAGGACAAAGAGAAAGCTTACAAATATTTAAATCCTTTGTTGTGTGTGCTTTTCTTTCAAGACCTTAAGTTTGTGTCACTCCAGGTAGTGTGGTGACATTGTTCAGGAGCAGAGCATGCCTCCAAGTCGTGTGGGCAGGCTTGCTCAAACACAAATGCACACTTGGAGCAGACAGACTGAGATTTGGGCTTTACTTTTCTTGCAGCACCTGCTCTTGCTCAGGGTCTGGTTGTACAACCCATGGAGCAGGGCAAGAGGTAGGATCCTTGTGCCCCTCAAGCACTGAAATATTTCAGGGACTTAAATTATTTTTCTTCATGTTCCATTGAATATAAAGCATTATTTATCTTCTCTGTTTTCAGAAAATGTTTTCTAACCTGATATAACTTAATAAGTTTCTGTTTTTGGTGAACAGTGTAATTTCCCAAGATTTCGGGTACCTGTTAATACTTTCCAGGAAGGTGTTGATGAACTGTTCAAGTTCTATTGTGTGACTTGGTAAGGCCTTTAGTAATAATATCAGATGGACTGTTTGTTGTTAGTGATTGCTAGAGATTTTAACAACATCCTTTGTTATTTGGCCTTCTGGTAGTAAATAGATCAGACTAAGGCAAATACATTAGAACTTAGCAGGACATTGATGAGACAAGTTAGCATATGCTGATCAGGCTGAGAACTACCATGAGGGAACTTGGAGGAGTACCATTGACTTTCTAATGGGCAGAGCTATGTTATTTATCAAAATGATTGCTGAGACTTTTGCTTTAAACGGTGGCTTTAAGCCACTTAGCAGCTTTCGAGTTTTGCCCAAATGGCAGGTAACTGCAGTTTCTTTTACACCTTGGAATCTACCTTGGTAGATGAAGGAGAACTGCACTACAAGAGTGTGTACCTATCAAGAGGCCAGTGGATGGCATGCCTGTTCCTTTAATGTAGACATGGGGATTGGTCACAACTTTAAATTTTTTTTTTTGCTCACGTGTTAAAGATGTGACCAAAGTAAAAGATGAAGTAGTGCTGCAGGGCCTAGAGGATTAGAACAGTGTCATTGTATTAGGGGTACTTACTGCAGTTTAAAAATTAATTTGTCAGTCATTTCTTTCTGTGCTGTCTTCTTGCCCTTTTCCCTGTCCAGCATCAAATGCCATTTGGACCATGTGTCTTTTCATATGTAGATGTTTCATGGTTCTTTGCTTTAGTTGTCCCACTTGCCAAAATGAAGTGACATATCAGCTCTGTATTTCACAATGTGGCAGAGGGGAGTATGGAATCTATAGGGTCAGGAGTGACAAAGGATGCTTTGGGATTGACTGTTCATTTTTACCAGTGCAAGGAATGAAAAAGCAAAACCAAAACTGGCCAGCAATGAGTTCAAAATAAAATGGGATGGTTATCTTCACAGAGTCTGACTTTACACTGGGAAGCTCTGCCATAGACTGTGGAAAGTTTTCACAGGCTCAATGAGCTACTAGTGCAGCTTGGGGAGGAAGGGTCAGCTCTTTGGGGACTGCTGTGTGCAAAGATGCCTTTTTTGGTCTAAAAAGTCCCTAAGCCACAACGTTCTAGAAGTTGGGAGAATATTTTTGTCTTCACTGACCTTTAGCAATGGGCTACAGTTTTGGAGACTGAATTTTACCATTGACCCTGACTCATGTGTCCTGATTTTAGTGCAACAAGGGTGAGAGTGATACCTTCAGAACTGTATCGTCCATACCTTCTACAGCCTTGGTGATGGTGGTGGAGGGCAGCTGAGAGAAGGCACCATGTGTGAGAGGTGAGGGGACTGGAGTCTATCTCCCCTTCCATTCCTTCTCCCTTTCCCTGATCTGTGCTTGGAAAGTTACAGAGTGACTAAACTTTATTTTTAGAGATGACAAGGAAAGAAAGCATTAGACAGCTGGCTGCAGAAATATTTATTTGTGACCTTTGTCTACATTTGTGCAGTTCTTGTTGCTATTCTGGAGCATGTAGTTCCCCCTGACTTCAGTCTTAGAGTTTAAGGAGAAACTGAAACGTTTATAACTTTATGCATACGTATGTTGAAAAAAAACATTGCTTCCATATTTGGAAAACAGGACTACTTCTGTTTGTAAAGTGCTGGCCTTATTTGTTTCCTACTTTTGTAGTACCATGTTGACTGGAAAAGCAACTGGAGCACTGCTGGTAGAGGCTGGGCTGGGGTGGTCCCATATTAGTGGCCAAACACCACCTGCATGAGTCAGTCCCATTATGAACTAACTTGGAGAAAGGATTAAATAAATTTCCCAACTCTATAGGGCACAAAGGTTTAGCAGGGTGTGTGAACAGGTCTGGAATTAGGTCAGTGATCAGTGGGGTCTGGCCTGCAGCTTGTGATGGGAGCTAACAGGTATGCAAAGGTCACTCAAGCCAGATGTTACTGGTCATGATTTTTGTTATTGGATCAAAATCTCCAGAAAATGGCAGTATTTTTAACTTTGAACCATGAGGAAATGTGTGTTTTAGATGTGTACATTCAGTCAAAAAGGCAGGACAGTATAAATGAGAGAAACCCACTGCAAAGGTGAAACAGTTTTATAGCGATTGAAAGAAAGATATGGGTCAGTCATATCAGTTGTGTTTCTTAAGAGTAACTCTGTTAGGAAAAAGCATTTCCCAATACTGCTGTTGAGTGATAAGGATAATTTGTTTTATTTACTTAAAATTATGTGGTTTTGCTCTGTACTAACAAGTCTGAAAGCTGAAATACAGATACCAAATCTGGTTTTTTTACACAGCTACCTTTAACCTCAGCTTTTGTTTTTTGGAAACACGTGTGGATTGCATCATAGAGTGTTTAGTTTGTATAATTTAATGTGAGGTATGGGATGATGATGCTGTCGTGGGAACTACAGCTAATGCATCTCTATAAGAAGAGGGGAGAGGAGAGGAGAGGAGAGAAAAAGCATCGGACGTCTCAGCTGAAAGGCAGATGCATATGTGTGCATTTCTGAAGTAATTTCAGCAGGGTTTGGAATAGGTCCCCCTGGCTCTGTGATGTCCTTTACACTGCCCTCTAAGGCACTGCTGGGATGCTCTGTGGGAGAAGGCTCTTGCTGACATAGAAAGTTGTGTGCTTGGCTTTTCGCTTGGGCAGACGGGTTCTTTACTTGAAAAAGGTTTCATTGTGGGAGTTCTGACCCATTTCTTAGCACATCCAAAAAATTTCAGTGAAGTTAACTTTCCTGTGTAATGCATTTTGGATGAAGTATCCTCCATTAAGATCCCTGCCTGTGCTTCAGACATTGTATCATACTGGATCTTCTGTAGCCTAAGTTATTGTGAAACATAAAGCCAAAACCACTGCTGAGATAGGTATACTGAAGTGAAAACCCTGTTTACCTGTTGAATTTGTTCTAGGACTATTGGATTTTTAATTTTTTTCAAACTACTGCTAATACAAGTAACTTCTGAGTTAAGAAGGTCAGCTATACCAAAATAACAAAACAAATTCAGTAACTGTTTTTGAGTGTTATGGCAGTAAATCAGTTGAGCATCTGCTCAGAAACAAGCCTCTTCTGCTTTTATCCATCCTTAGAGCAAATTTAGATTGTTTCTGTTTAAAACCAGCAAGCAATGTCCAACAAGTTAGACAATTGTAATCATAAATCCCTGGAATAATCTGTGTTCAGTGAGCATAAAGTAGATGAGCTAGGAAAATTTGCTCTGCATCCCTCTTTCAAAAAAGCAGCCAGACTCCTCAAAAAAAAGATTTGTGTGCATCTTTAGCACAGTGAGGAAATTTTGCTGGATTGACTGCCTTCTCTGATATTTGTAAGTATACTGATAGGAAACTATGAGATTTTATGAGCATATTTGATTGGCAAGGAATAGCTTGCTTGTTTGTTTTTTTAGGTTTTCCGATTCCCAGTACCCCAGATGACTGAAAAGTTGTATTTCTGTGTCTGGCCAGATTCAGGGCAAAGACTGAATGTTACAAGTAGAGTTGTTTGATTTATAGTAAGAAAAATAAAAATAATTTTACTTTTCTTCTCATTCTTCATGTAATACTTAAAAAAATCTCATTTATTTAACACAGACTTCGCAATTGCAAATGCACATCATCCTGCTAGGATTGTGAGGGGTAACATTTTGAATTAATTCTGGCAGGTTTGGGGTTTCGTTTTCCCCAGCATTGATGGTCAGGTGGGATTGTTACCTCCCTCATGAAGTAATTGCGCCTGCTTGAGGAAACCCAAAATAGTTCTTGATTACATTGACACACTTGTGGTGAAAATGGTGTTTCTTTTGATGCCCTGGAGAGGGTGGGGGATCATTTTGCAAAGGGTTTTTAATCCCTTTGTAGGGAAAAACTGATCTCTCAAGCTTGGGCTGGAGTAGGAGGCGTTGCTGTAGTAAAGAAGTGAATTGAGAAGGATGGGAAGGACACAGCACAGTGCCTGCCTTGAGAGGGTTTGGGGTGCTCAGGGAAGGTCTTTGGGCAGCCCTGGGCTGTGTGGGGCTCTGCAAAGGCTCCGTGCTTTCCCCTGCTCTGCAGTGACACACCACACATGAACTGCCTCGCTCGGGCTCCTCGGCTTGCCTTGGTTTTTACATGTGTCTTCCCGACTGTGAACCTGCCTTGAAAAAGGTTCTTGAATTCTGATTTCGATTCCCTTGTTTATGTTAGTCTTTCCTTTCTAGATCCAGAATAGATGTGGCTATATTCAGCAAAATGTATTTTGCCTTTAATTTCTGCACAATTGAATACCAGCTTTCAATTCAGCTGTACTGAAATCCATTGAAAAGGAGGTATTAGTGTGGTGTTTGTTCAGATTTCTGTGTTTTAAGGAGAAAAGCTGGCAATATACTCAATTCTACTCTCCTTACTCTTCCACAATAGTTACTCTGTCTTAATTGCAGTACCTCATGCAAAAAATAGTCCCATGGGTTTTACTAAGACTCTTTAGGGAATTGAATACCACAGTGTTAGCAGAAATGGAAAAAAGGAACAGTGCTTTTAAGAAGTGCAGCATTTGGCAAAACACTCATCGTTTGTACATGTATCAAACATTAATTCTGGTTTTTTACGTATTAATCAATTTAAATTTTTACAGAGGAGTATCACGTTAATGATGCTTTTTATGACACCTGTGAAATTTGGGACCCTGTTAAATGAACACTACTTTAAACTACTTTGAACTCTACTATTGTAGCCTTGAAAAACAATTTTTATACTCTAATGTGTAGCTTGATTTGTTGAAGTTTTTGTATAAAAAAATGAAATCTCACATTTAAAAGTTCCACCAAAAGTAGTCACATGGACAAAGCTTGGCTCGTGCATACTTGAATTAGCGGTCAAACCTGTTCAGTATTGCAGGTGTATAAAATGTTGCAGTAAAAACTGCTTTCTCTTGAGTGTCCTAGTAGGACCTGCAGGAGTTTTTTGTAGCTTTCCCTGTCCCTTCATCACTGACATACCTGGCCAAGATAATCCTGTGTCTTGCAGCTGTGTGCTGTGGACAAGCTCTACTTTAAGTCACGTGCCCATTCCTCCCATGCATGTGAAAAACATAAAGAACAAAGGCAGAAAAACTCACATTTATGTTCAGAAAATATGCTTTGTTTTAGGTAATGGGTATAACATCTATATTGCAATTTTAAGGAGGAAAAAAAAAAAAAAAAAAAAAAACCACTGGGTCTGCTTTGTCCTGGATTTACCTTGGCTATTCATTAACATGACATGTAATTTTAAGAATGTCCTTTAAGCAAACCCAGCTGGTTTGCTTAAATTTAAATGAAAATCAGCTCAGCATGAAACTTGTTGGAATTACTTCTTGTTGAATTTTTTCTAACTGGGACTTTTTTTTTGTCTTTTAAAGTAGCATGTTTAGGGAACTGCCTTTCTGTTGGAGTTATATTGTGGCTATCACATTCCTTCATTCAAGAAAAGGAGAAAAGCAAAACAGAAGTTGAAAGATGTGTTTTATTAAAAGAACAACAAACAAAACAACAGCAAAAATCCCAAGCAAACAAACAAAAGCCCCCACTCAACCAAACAGAAGCACCCTCATACCCTCCAAATAAACAAAAAACTCCCAAATCATGTCTTACTTCAGAGGAGACTGACTTAACAAGTGCACAGAAAATCCATATGAAACCATTTTGATTTTTGTGGTTTTTTAATGACCGTTTCTTGATTTTGTTGTTGATGGTGGAGGCTGAACTTGGATTATTCCGTGAATGCATAAAGCTGCTGCAGTTGTCTTCTATTTCTTTTATTTGTTTTTACTCTGCCTACAGCATTCCCCTGCCCCTCTGCTTTTAAATGTTTCCTTTTACGGCTTTGTAAAATTAGCTGTAACACTGATTGCCTTTATTGTCTCTTTAAGGATTGACTCTTGTCTGGCTGTATGGCTTAATCTTCAGGAAATTGTTTGTTTTTATTGTCTTTAATAACGAACACTTGAATTTCTGGCTGTTTTCAGCTTTCTGATACAAAACAAGGACATAGATGCTAATATTCTGAACCTGTTGTTACATGATGAAGTGTTTTAGAATTCCTTAGTAAGCTAGACTTCTGAAATCAAATTCCATTGGCTTTTTCAGCTGTCTTTTTGGTTATGAGCTAGCAGCAATGACCAGCACTGGTTTGGTTATGTCTGTATTGAATTTAGGAATACAATTCTCACTTCTTTTGTCAGCTTATACTTTAACAAGTTTCCAATGTGTCTCAATTAAGCTGTATTTACATCTAACATGTGCAGAACTTACATGCTTCACTTTAATAAGCAGAAGCCTGGAGTGCCTTCTTGAGCGTAGTAGTGAAACTGGATTCATCAAAGCTCTTAACTCCAAAGCAGGGAATTTACACCTGATGCAATGCCTTTAATTTGGTTGCTGCTATAGAGCTAGCACAATGGTTGCAATCTGCAATCACTTTAGATTGCCACCAAAGTTTTACAGAGCATAAGGGTTTTTTTTTTTCTTCTTCTTCTGTAACACAGAAACAAACAGTAAGATCACTGATACATTGCATGTGTTTTTGAATATTTGTCCTGTCACTCTCAGTCAGTCACCAACATTATTTCAGGCTAGAATTGCTTTTCATACGGAAATAGTGTCAATGTATCAAGAATTTTACTCCAGGGAAACAGGGTGGTCTGCCATAACCCATCTTTCTTGACCAAGTGCTACTGCTGTAACCACTGTAACATTGCCTAGGACTTAATTCCGTTTAATCAGCTGTGCTGTCTTAAACGTGGCAGAAACAGCAGTTGTAGCTCGTAACAGTGCTTAAAATGGGTTTGTGTGGGGGTAAGAATTCTGGGATTTTTTATAGCTTGTGGTCATTCAGCTGGATGAATGTGGAACTACTTAAGTACCAAGTGTTGTTTAGGTCCTTGTTGGCACATGAAGTTTTAGGAAGCAGAAGCCTTTTAAGTGAAATAACGAGTTAAATAGTTCAAAGATGGCAAAAGTTCGTAGTTTTCAGATAGGAATGTGATTCCTATACAGAATTTTTAGCTTTCATGGCAATTCCAGATTTAGACTCATAGTTGCAAATAATTTAATTTTTCGTGAGTGGAGTGGTGGTCTTTGAGTATATGTAATATAAACTCTGCAACTCAACTCTGAAATGTTTCAGAGAACTTACGGATTGGTGTTAGGATTTTGGACAGCCTCATACTTTAGCAGAAGAGTATTGCTTGTGTCTCTGTATCATGTAAATGTTACACTTTTAGAAAATTGTATTAACTGGGCAGCTTAAGTGCTTGCTGCCTTTCAGGTTTCTGAAATTCCATTGTGCCAAAGGAGTCCTGAGGCAATAGCTACTTTGGAAAGTGATTTTTAAAAAGGCTGTGTTTGAAAGCTAATATTACGTGCTCCTCATCTCTACAAGCTGTCCTGCTCTTTTCTCTAGTTGGTGTTTCTCTAGGAGGCATTCCTCTCATGCTTTTGTTCTAATCTCTTTCTTCACAACATGAAAGAAAATCTTCTGTTTCATGTGTTCCACGGGGTTCCTTTCATCCTTCAAAGTGATGTTCCTTGCTTTGCAGTGTAATTGCCTATGTGAGCTGGCTTTTCAGCTGTAAAACTAAGTCTTGGTTTTGTTGGCAGGGTTATAATGTTTACCCATTTACCACATGCCAGTGATTGATAACAGTAATGAAGTAAATAACTGAAGGATTTCACCTGTTTTCTTCTCTCATTTTTCTGTTTCTCACAGGTTCATTGCTAAACCATGTGCCTTAGGCCTTAAAGTCCAAGCCAATGGACCACAGAAAGCTCAACCTAATGCTATCCTGGAAAAGGTTTTCACAGCTATTACAAAGGTAGTGTGTCTAACTAAAATATTTACCTTCTGAAGTGGGATGTGGGACTGTAAACTATGTCTGAGCAACGCATAGTGAACAGATAAATGCAGTGCTGCATTTTTACACCTCAAATCAGAAATTCAAATATTGGGAATGTCATTAATATGCCAGCTTGAGTGGTTGTGTATCCCTTTGTGATGTCTCCTTTAAGCTTTCAATCAAAAAAAATTGTCACAGAAACACTTCGTAGATGCCATATGGCCACCTACTTTTTTTTGCTTCTTACCTGGTTTTGCTTATCTATTTTGTATCAACTTTTGCAAAATTGTTGGGGTTTTTAGAAAAAAAAAAAAAAAAAAGGGCTCATTGTAAGCCAGTAATATTGATACCGAGTTTTCCTTGAAACTGCAAAGCTATTCCTTCTAGGGGAAGACTTGTCTTGCTGGTGTCCCACCTACAGGAGAATGTCATGGGGAAGTGGGAGAAATTGACTGAATAATATTTTATTTACAGCTTGCGTATCTTTTTTGTACAAGATTTCCCCCCACAACTTGCATCTCTGTCTCTACATCTCTCACCATATGACATCTCAACCTGTTTGTTGTTCTGTCCATGTTTTTCGAGCCTCCCGAATTTTTCTGCAGGAGCTTTCCAATCCTACCTTGGCTCCAGGCTGCAGGTGGGCGCCAGTGTAAATTTCAGACAGTGTTAGTCATAAAGGGCAAAATTGGGTTCGGTGTCACAGACATTGAAATATGGTGTGGTTCTGTCTTGCTTGTGTGTCCTACATGATCCAGAGATCACCACGGCACTTGCTGTGACTTTTTTCCTGTTTTCAGGGAGGAAATTGCATGTGCCTTGTTTCTGAAAGCTGCAGGATATACTCTCACACAGACTCAGCTGAAGGAAGAATGGCTAGGTTTTGTTTGTTGTGGGGCAGTTTGTTTGTTTGTTTGTTTTTAATATTTCCTCATAGAATCTGGTAGTCTGACACAGGGCCTGAAATACCTGTGACTGTGAAGAGCTCCAAACTAAAGTATCTGCTTTCCTGCAAGAATCTGGTAGCTGATCTTAGAGAAACTGTCCAATTTAGCTACCTGCCTTTTTAAAATCCTGTACAGCAGTTCTCTCTAGTCAAACTCCCAAGGGCTGCATCAAACATTTCATTTTTCTAAGGTTACAAAATTGCTTTTCTTAACCTTCCATTGAAAAACTTGTAGATACCACGGGTGACTAAAAAACTTTATTGAGATGGATGGCAAATACTTCAACCTTCTCTTGTCTCATCCTTTCATTTCCCTCTCTTTCTTGTGTCTTCTTGGAGGCTGATAGACAAAACTTCAGCCTAACAGAAGTTTTGCTGATTTGTGTCTTGCAACAATTAAAAAATTTAAAGCTCTTTGTTGTAAGAGCTGTTGTACTTCATTCAATATTTGTAACTGGCTTGCAGAAATAAAGCTGAAGTTCCAGAAAACAGATTGTCCATTTTTCTGTTTATTTAAAAAACTATATGATCAGGAGAAATATATAAGTAGTACATAAGCTTTACTGTACATGTAGAATTGCTGTATGATTGGAGATCCATCTGCTGTTTAAATTACGGACAGACTCATATTCTTTTGCCTTAGTTCTGCGCTGGTTTGCACCCACGCTAATGGTATGAGACTTGTACATTTTCTGGTTTGGAGAATATTTGTGTGTATTTAGTTCTACAGAAAATAATTCTCTCTCCCTGTTGTCAAGGTGATTTTCCTTTTGAAGTTGTCACTTTGTTTAACGACCTCATTTTTTAACATTATCATGCACAAACATGGGATTTATCTTCTTTCTGTGTCAGTTAAACCATCTTCCCTACTGCAGCAGTCAATAGGACAAAGATCCTGATGTAGGACAGTGGAACAGGTATTGGTGTGTGGCAAGCAGTGGGGTGTTTGGAAGAGCCACTGATCCAGAAATGCAAGGCATTTTATGGCTAAAGTTCACTTCCAAATTTCAAGCAAGTTTCAATCCCATTGTCCCTTTAAAGTTTTTTATTGGTAATGGACCTGCGTGTCATATTACAGCATCTGTCCTTCTAGATTAATAATTGTCATTGTAAAGAATAGTTGTTGTTGTAAGAGTAATCTGATGGGAATCTGCCAGTAGAGATTTCTGTGACCGTATTTCTCTGTATCCACGTGTCTGACAGACAGTCATGGTAAGAAGGCAAGAGTCAATTATAGTGGTTCTGAATTTAAAGTGTTAATGCAGTTGAGCAAGAAAATAAGTTTTGTGCTTCTCTGTTTCATAGCATCCAGATGAGAAGAGGCTGGAAGGCCTCTCCAAGCAGCTGGACTGGGATGTACGCAGCATTCAACGTTGGTTTCGACAAAGACGCAACCAGGAAAAACCCAGCACCCTTAGGAAGTTCTGTGAGAGCATGTAAGGATGCATGTTCTCTTCTTGAGTCTTGTTGAGCCTGTGTTCTCATCAGTTTTCCCCTTTGTTTTTCACAGGTACTTTTATAGACGGTTAGAAAATTATACAAATTGGTAGAATATAACTAATGAGAAAAATAATCCTCATTCTCCTGAAGGAGTCAGAGTGTACTTTTCAGGTATTTTCAGTGGTCAAAAGCTTTCAGAAATGATGTCGTTGTGATTCTATACTATCAGAGCACCATTGTGATCTTTAAGACAAGTCACTTGGTGTTAGTGTGCTGTCCTTACACCACTACCTTTAGCCATACAGTCTGATGGAGATCTGAGATGGAGGAGTAAAGATGAAAGGCAGTTGGGTTGTTAAATGAAAAGAAGACAAAAGATAAATTGTCTAAAGATGTTTGCCCTTTATTAAATAGAAGAACTTAAGTGTCAGAATGCTTAAGTCCTTTCTTCGGTATTTACAGCTAAAATCCTCCTTCCTTAATGTTTAGTAAATCAAGGCATGATGAGATTATGGACAGACCTAGTCATTTTGTTGCCAGCAGCTGCTAGCCTTAGAATTACTGATTTCTGAGATCAGTGAAGACCAGCCTTTTTTCTGCAAGGGTTGTAGTTGTTAGCTTGTGTTGTTAGTTGTTGG
The DNA here is from genome assembly GCA_013398615.1 of Brachypodius melanocephalos. Classification (NCBI taxonomy): domain Eukaryota; kingdom Metazoa; phylum Chordata; class Aves; order Passeriformes; family Pycnonotidae; genus Brachypodius; species Brachypodius melanocephalos. Next base: position 147,625 of record VZSR01000205.1, read on the forward strand.
CTGTGAAGTCTTGGGAAAAATTATGGCTGTTTTAGCTTTAGAGCTAGCATATTTGGGTTGTATATTTTGCTTCCTCTGTAACTCAGCTGAAAGACCTCGCTTTCTTTTGCACTGGTGCCAGCACATTTGGGTGAACCTACAGGTGGAAAAATTTAAGCATACCATGAAATACTGGGATGGATAGGATAGTAATGGGTGCTGAATTTGCTCCTTTGTGGCAGAGATTATCAAAATAGGATGCAAATGACAGCTATGAATGCAGACTGGAAGGTAAGGTCAAGCTGTAGTGAAGTGCTGACAGAATATAGTGCCAGCTTTGTTTAGAGGGAGCCATTGGCATTTCTGCAATATGTGTACTTAAAAGTAATGATAAAACTTGTCCAAAAAGAAGCAAGATGGCATAAACGATAGATGGATGCTTCAGGTTCTATCTGTTCATGGTTTGCAAGAGTTGCAGTGAGACCTGCCTCTCCATTTCTACCTGTATGTAGTGCTGTGGGAATGTGATGTTATCCAACCGACTGTGTGTGCCTTGCCCTGGGAGCATTTCCAGTGGTGGTCTGTGTGCCACCAGCTGACCTGACACATCTTGGACAGACTTGTTGGCATGTAGTTAGAGTACCACTGGGAACCCAGGGTTACCCTTTTATCCCTTCAATATGGGTGTAAAGGTGTTTAGTTAACTCTGTCCATCTAAGTGAGGTACTTCAGAAAGTTCTGACCAAAGGAATCCTTTGGTATGAGGTCTGTAGCCTTTTCACAGTTATTGAGTTCATGGGGTGGCTTTTCAGATACAGTGACTGTGTGTGGCAGGTGCCTTGAAGCTCTGAGCTACCTAAAGTACGTGTACCCACAACAGTCATGGGAAGGGGAGCACTCAAGTCTTCAGTAATTCAGGTGCCAGTGGAGAATTTCAACAGAACAGAAATGTGCCATTATGTAATAAGCAAGAAGAGAGCAGGCAGAGTGACAGTGATCTCTGCCTACACCTCCATACTGCTGAGCTGCTGTTGTCCCTGCAGAGGAGACTGCGGTTTTGCTGGCAACAGCACTGATTGACTGTGCCTTCAGAAGAAAAGTGAAAGAACACACAGCGAATGTGGATCTGCTTAAAAAAAAAAACTCCAACACTTTTTACATGGAGACGATTCAATTTACCGCTAGACAAAGCATTCCTTGGGCCCAGAGCAGCTTTTCCATGATGAAAGGGAAGAGGAGCTGTGCCAGAAGAGCTGTAGGCCATTTTTGACTGCCTTATCTTTTTTGCAAATGAATTGCATGGGCATTATCTAAGGTAGAGCAGCTTCAATATGACAAAAGCTGAGAGAGAAATTTGATGATAAACACACTTGCCCGAGATGAATGATGCCGAAGATCCACCCCCAAACATACTAGGCCAGTAACTTCATTACTAGATTCTTATTGTCACAGATTTCTCACTTTCTCTTAGCCTTCCCTTCTTTTCAAGCAGTTAGAATTCTGATCATATACAGAGTGCAGAGAAACTCCAAAACCTACACTACTTCTTGACAGGGCAGGGGGTATTTGGGGTTTTTTTGTTGTTGCTGTTTTGGGGGGTTTTTTGTTCTTCTTGATTTTGTGGGGTTTATTTGTTGTTTTTTGTTTTGTGGGTTTGTTGGTTTGGTGGCTTTTGGTTTTCTTTGGGTTTTGTTTGTTTGTTTGTGGGGGCTTTGTTTTTGTTGTTGGTTTTCTTGGGGGTTTTTTTCCAAATGGAATAATTCCTTTGCTGCCAGCCTTTTTCAGATATTTGGGCCATGGGCAGATGAAGGTTATATGAAGAAAAAGGTAGCGAAAAAATCTCCTGTTTATAGATCTGTTTGTGTCACAGAATTAAAGTGAAAATAAATTACTTTTTCAGGAGCATTAACCAGTATTTACACCATAGAGTTTTGGCTGTCAGTCTGAAAGAGCAGGTATAATTTGATTAGTGGAGCTATAGAGACCCTTTTGGTGATACTTCAGTGGTATTACATACCTGCTTAAACTTTCAGATGTTAGGGTGATAAGTATTAATATGAAATAGATAATTTTACTAGGTGGTCATTAATATATATAATCACCAGGTGGTGATTAATGATCTAGTCAGAAAGTAATAAATGCAGCACTGAGTATTATTTAACTAGCAAGTCAGTTCTTGTATCCCAAGGACTTGGTCATTCTGACATGAAACCTGGAGATGAAGTCACAGTTTGTAGTTGTTAGGAAAGATATCCACCTAGCATAACCTCAGATTCAAAGCTCAGGCACTTAGCCTACTGTCTTAGCTGTAGGGGATAGTCTGTCCGTAGCTTTCCTTTCAGTTTTGTGAATTTAGACCATTTGCACTCCTTTCTTCAACTTGAAAGATCCAAGATGCATAAAGGAGGAAACAAAGTGGTCAACTTAGTGTGCAAAATGGACTTTCCTCCTTCCATGTATTTCTGTTGGGTTTTTATTACTCTTTTCTCTCTTTCTTTATGGCACAGCCTGACATCAAGAGTATTACTTTGCTTTTTTCCAGACAGAATACAGGGTCCAAGAATGTCTTTGTTAATGTTTGATGTATCAGAAAGCTAGTGCAGTAGTGATTCCCAAACCACTTCCAGTGTCTTCCCAATTTAAGTGTGTTGTTTCTGCTCATACTACTGGTGTGTAGGCATGTCTGGTTTTCTCAAAGACTTAGCAGTATAGGAAGAGACAGCATTCTGTCCTTCCCCCTTGTTATTGGAGCAAAGGGAAAGAACCTGCGATGCCGTAAGTTATTAGCGTGGGATTTCGGAATGTCATCAGGCCAATGACTGGTCTGTCCTACAGCTATGTGCATTTAAGCAAGCTGTTTATTAGAGGCATTTATATGGTTTCTAAGGAGTGGCTGGAAGAAACATATGGCCAAGAGAGATGTTTTTAGTTTATGCAACATTCTGCGTGTGAAAACATGGAAATGTGCAGACTGAAGAGCCAGAGAACTATTTTTCCCCCTCTTTATTCTCTAGAAGAAGCTTGGATACTAAAGTGTCTGTAAGTAGGATGTCTTTGAGTTTTGATGTAGGGAAGAGAAGAGCCTCTGTCTTGTATTCTAGATATAGACATTGTTTTCCCTAAGGAATTGAAATTTTGTTTATGCATGTTGCTTTGGAGAAAGATTTTATCTATCTATGACTGAATATGTGTGTGTGCACATGTATGTGTATAGATATAGAGAAGTACAAATTGGGGGGGTGTTTCTTGTTATGAACATTTGTGTGAAAATTTTATGGGCTGTTTGAAACTTCTTGGGCATACTGCTTTTTTCAACTAGCAGAGTAAATCTGTCCTGCAAAGTTGTACTGGAAAAATAACTGTGCGAGGGAAGGAAATGAAGACAGCTGTTTGGTTGTTGAAATTCTGAACTGTGCTGATGCAAATCTTAACAAATATTCATCAGTCTGTGCTTTGTGTTGAGCAGTAAAGCACTAGAAAACCAATAGGCTTTTAGCTCTGAATTTTTAATAGCATCAGGCTCTCCTAAACCAGCTTCTAACACACTTCTGATCTGAACAGAGTGCAGCCATTGACAGCAATTTTAATTCCTCTAGCACTTGTTCTCTGATAAGTCAATAGTAAACATCTTCCATGTACCTCCTCTCCAGCACACAGCTTGCCTAGCACTCACACTTCCAAAGGCAGACTCTGGGCAATCAAGCCCAGCTGCTACAGCATGGCTTGCTCTGGGTTTATGCCTTCAGCTTTGTCTCTTGGCACATCTGTATTAGGCATACTTGCACGGGCTGGCTCAGGCTGTAGTTCAGCAGCACAGGCTGCCATTGTAGATTCCATAAGCAGTGAAGGCCACCTCCCTGAACTCTACATCCTTGCCCTCCGTTTGCCCTGCCAGACAGCTGGCTGTGCAGCTGTTTTGTAGGGTGACCCACCAGGCTCTCTGGGGTTAAAGGTGCACACATCACTCAAATTTTCCTGTTGTGGGTCGTAAGTTTGCTTTCTTGTGGTTGTGGAGAGTGTGTATGCAGTCAAGTAACAGAAGGGAAACCGGGGAAGCATGGGCAGTACTTGTATCCATGGTGAAAGCTCAGGTTTTGATGTGATAGAGGACAGAAGCAGGGGAAGCAGTTTCAGCCACCTGGCCCCTCCTGATGTGAGAGGGTGGGAGTACACGGTATGATGGAGCAGGGCATGAAGGCTTAGATTAACACAGGCTGAGTGAATGAATGCTTTTCTACTGAACACCTGCGCCTATGGCTCTGTTTATGGCCTTTATCTAATTCTTCCTATCATTTTTTCATTTGGAATAGTAAAATACTGGGTCTAGGTCTGCTCTCGTTGCCCTCCTGTCCTGCCACATTAAAAAGCTGAATCATCTGGAGAAGATGGAAGTAGACTTGTAACTCTATAGTAAGCTTCTCAAAAGCTCCAGTTAGCTCAGGGCTCGTATGAAACAGACCCCAGCATTGGGCAAGGTTGGCAGTTCCCCTCATGATTCCTCTCCTACTGTGTCTGCCATATCCACATATGAATATGTTTTAAGCTGGGCCTCAGGACATCTCACTGCCCAAACATGGTATTAGGGGGAAATTACAGCATTGGTTAGGTGTCAGGAGTTGCCAGCGTTCTTTCCCTGCTATTCTGCTGGAGCAGACAAGCAAAGATGTCTGTGCCAAGTCTTGCTAATATGCTCACTGTATTTATAGACTTTAGTGCTTTAAGCATTCACTATTTTTCATTTTATGATATTCCCTCTTCCCTCAAATTGGATTACTTAAAACTCTGAATTCCCTGCCCTTAGTGCCTTCTGTGACACAGTTTTTTACACAATTAATCAATTTAAATTAACTCATGTGCTCATCCTGCAAAGACACCATCACTTAACACTATCATTGTACATTAAGCAAGGTTATAATTAACTATGTTTCCATTCTCTTGTGGGTTGTATGTGCTTACCATTATCTTATATTATGGAAATTAAATAATTCCTCCCTAAGTTCTAATTAATGTGAACACAAATCCAAAATTACAGTCACAATATAAAAATTTAAGACAACAAAAGGAAAACTGGAAAGACTGCAGTAGCTATTGCTTTCTTGTGTTCTATGCACCTTAAATTGTCTAGTTCTTCACTGTGGAAGAGACAAGCTGCCGCCTTCAGTCTCAGCTTTAAATGAAGCTGGCAAACACTTGAGACAAGTGGCTTGAAACACTGAAGAGTTAAGTGGTAGTAAGATGTTATTTTATACACAGCAATGACGGAATTTTATCTTATACGCTGCAAATCCTTACTTCTCTCTTCTCCTGTGTATTTATGTTGTTACACAGTTTTGTTTCATATTTGATTGCCTTTCATTTTACAGATGCATGGACTATGCCTCTTCACAGAGACACAGAGTTAGGAGGAGAATTGGCTTCCACATTGTTCAGCATTTTTCACTTATGTATAACTGGCCATATAACTACACTGCTTTCTGTGTTAGTTAGTTGTCTGCCACTGGAAAGGGGCTTGCAGTGGCCTGTAGCTGAATATATGTAGTGGCAGTGGTCTCTGTGAGAACATGTACACGATGCTGATGGAGATGAGAAACTTGCCAGTTCATCTACTGTTTTTTGGGATGATGCTGTGGTAGGTAACGTAGCTACAGGCATAGGGTAACCTAGTGTTTGATACAGCTTCTGTCTTCTACTTTGGTGTCTCACCATAGACCTGCTGTGACAGCACACAGAGCCTAGGCTGCAATGGGGACCTTCCTGGTCACTTCATCTCTATGCCCCTGTTTTGCATTTTATGTAAATCCGTGAACTCATTACATTTTACTGGTACTATCAGTGTGACAGGCACTCTGCTTGTGTTGACTGGTGACCAGGTTTGCTCATACAGACATGTTTATTTTCCACTTCCCTGAAGTTCAAGAAACTAGCAGGTTAAAAAAAGGATATGTGAGAGAGAAATTTTTCACTAATTTTTTTCAGAGGATTCAAGTGATGCATCAGCTCACGTAGTCGCGGTTACTGTCAGGCTAAATTTTCCAAGATCAGGCCCTGAAACAGCCTGAAATTCACTATCAGACAGGAAATATTCAGTATAAGGCGCTGCAGAAAGTGCGCTTTGAAATTCTTTATGCTGTCCCTTATGGTTAGTTATTTAAATACTTTAATGAATATAGTTTGGATAGACGGTGCTTCTTGGTAAATTTGGGTTTCTGTCTTCTTTAGTTTCATTGCTGCTGCTCTGATAAAAGCATTTTTGCAAGAAAAACAGTACAAAAATTTCCTGTCCCTGTTTCTTTGTACAGTGCTTGGAATACTGAGGGATAATAAATTTAAAAATGAAAAACGGACCAAAAAAATCTATCACTGTAATGAGCAACTTGTAGAGGTTTTTCCAAAGTTTTCGGTGATCCAACAAGCAATGAACAGGAGACATGGAATGGGAAGGAACATAAATGACAAAGTAAATATACTTCTTTGGCATGTGAAAGGGAGAACAAAATTGACAAGATGAGGTTTGAATATGCTGCTAAAAAACGTTGCTTCTCCTCCAATCTTAGCTGTGAGAGCCCTGCAACTCCCACTTAGAAGCTGGGGAAGTTTATCTTCTGAATTGGAAGTGCAGAATGTGAAGACACAGCAGACCCTCCCCAGCAGACTGATCTCTCTCTGCCTGTGTGGTAAGAGGGCACAGACTTGGTGTGTGCTGCACGGATCAAAGCACAGCCAGGCGGCTTCCTCAGGGAAATGGGGAAACAGCACTGACACCTAGCCAACCTCCACAAAGATAATGCTCATGAGGGTTCAGCATCTGCTTTGGCAGGTTAAAAACCACTCTGGGACACACATAGTGCTACAGGAAGGTAACTTTCAGCACAGGAACAAAAGAAAATGGGTAATGCAAGTTTATGTAAGAAGGCAGTTACCTGTCACAAAGGTGCGTTATGCATACAAATATGTTGGCCATCATGGCTAGGACAGCATTGCTAGGTGAAATTCAAATGCAGCCTGGAAGATTCAAGTTTTCATTCCTCTAGAACTGTGAAAGAGGGACAGTGAGTGGCTGTTGGGTCTGAAAACAGGTGATGGTGACTTGTGAGATCATTAGGGAGAATGGAGAGTAGAGGTCCCTGTTAGAAAGGCTTTTGAGTTGTTTTCTCTCTCCAAGACTCATCAGCTGTTTGCATTGAAGATCTCTGATGAGAAAACAGGTCTGCTGATCAGACCACAGGGACGGTGCCCAGCAGCAACATCTGGTTTTTCTGTGTGTGCTTCCCGTAAGCTTTCCATGTACAAGTATGTCTTTGTAGGGCAGGATTTGCAATGATCATAGATCTCTGAGGTTTTATCAGTCCTTTATTTTATGTAGCCCTGAAAGTACTCAGAAGAGAACAGTTGCATAACCATTAAACAGAAACTATATAACCTAGAATGGGTTACCAAAACACTTTTTGTATTATGCATATTTTCTGGCCTAATTATATAAACACACTTTATTATTTATAAAACTGCATCACTTCAAAATTTAGTACTGTGTTTCCTTTCCTCTTTTCTGCACTACTAAATATTGCTCTTAAGACTTTCAGAGCTGCATTTTGAGAGTACAGATTTAGGACAGGACTGGTCTCAAGTGGCACTGTAATACTAAATATTAAATAACTGACTCAAACTGCAACCAAGAGGAAAATCAGATGACAGTCAAGTCTTAATCCAGAAGATTGACGAGGAAAGCAATACAGTGCTCTCTATTTATCATACTTGCTATTTTACACATCTTAGTGAGTTGTGCATAACTGCCTTCTTCCTCATATAGCATCTGCTTAACCACATTTACCATTGGCATGGTCCAGACTGACTCAACAGCAATACCATGCCAAAAGAGGCAAGAAGATTTTATTCATTCATTTATTTACCTATGTATTTTTTTAGCTAACATGTTTTATATCTGCTTGCAGCTGTCAGGCTTTATGGAAATGCAGCAAATTATCATTACAGAAATCTGAGGAGGCAGGAAATTGGAGCAGTGGAGCTACTTCCATCAACCATGCAGTCATACTTGCAGCTTTGTATGAGACTAGGTACCAGGATGTAAAGATTTAGTGGAGTGTACTGTTTAAGCTGCTATTGATGGATGGATTAGGCATTATTTTTCAGTGCTCTGTCTTGTATTATTACATGAGTTACTGCCTAAAAAATAGTTTCTTTAGGGGGATGTTTTGATGGTTTAGGGGAGAAGGGTTGCTGTTTGTTGTGTTTAGTTTGGTTTTAGCTTAAAGTTGGAGTATAATAGATCAGTAGACAATGTCACAAATGTTATGAAGTTGATCCAGAAGTTCAGAGTCCATTGTTTCTTTAGGATCATCCTCTAAATAATTTGTCTTTAGAGGTTGTCATCTAGAAGGGATGTATATCTTTGGCTCTGTCAGAAGCAACATTAATTGGATTAAGTTCTCCTGAGTGAATCAGAAAGTTGAAGGCTATCCTACTGTATTTGGAGGAGCAGAAAAAAAAATGCAATTTGAGGATAAAGCATGGACTGTTTTAAGTCACAGTGAGCATGTGTGGAACTTAGCGATGCTTTCCATTTAAAAAAAATAAACATTGAATACTGTTTAAACTCAGTCTCAGAAATGCTCCTTTGAGCACTTGCACAGTAGATATACTTTCACAGCCAAAGGAAACCATTGCAGCAAAAAGTAGTTTTCAGTCCCAGCTAATGATTCCATAACCCAGCTACATGTTTGTGCAGTTCATTCAGATTGTGGGGATTAAAATGGAGCGAGCTACATAATGGCAGTTCAAGCCTTCTCATCTCCAGAACCAAGACCTGCAGCTGTGGAGTTTACATGAGGCTCAGTTTGACTTTCAGCCCAAAGCCTGAGCCCAATGATCTGTCAGCCACTGCTAGAAGTTGAGCAGTGGATGATGGAGAACAGCAAATCTGATGTTTTACTGAAGTGTATTTCCATGGAAATACTTCAGACATCTGCAGTTTCTCTGCAAATAGTTTTCAGAGCCAGAGAGCCGGTTTCTTCAACTCCAGGCAATGTGGTAAGCCTATGACTAGTTGCTAAATATGATGAAGATTTTTAATGTTAACTGTTTTGAAGTGTGGCATTCTTACATTGCTGTTTGTGGCCCATTGTAGCAAACCAACGGCAAAGGCATCTCTGTACGTAACAGCTACAGTTCTGGAAGCCTAATTGATTTTATGTTTTACACATTCTGCATTTGCTATGTTTGATGTTTTGTTGTCAGTAGTTGGATAGCTTTGGATCCTTGCACACCAGTGCTGAGCAGCAGACACTGGTTCCGCATCAGAGCCATAAGCACTGTGTACTGCAAGGTGGGTGCTGCAGAGCTCTGCAGGAGTGCCAGTGTTCACAGCCTGGCCATTCAGTCTTCCTGCAAAAAAAGTGGGAAAAAGGGAAAACTGCAGGAGCAGAGAGGCCTTATGCATCTTCACCCTTGCCCTAGGTAGAGGTGTCCATTTTTCCCGGGAGAGCACCCAGGCTGAGCTCCCTCAGCTGGACAGCAGGTCTGTGGGGAGGATGGCATCTTCCTGGCAGAGCATGAACCCCATGTGGTAAGCTCTGCAAAAAAAGCATGGAGTAGCAGGGTACTTTCCTTGAGCACTGCTTGATCCTTTTTTTTTTTTTTTTGTTAGCTGAAGTTTAATTTCACATTTCAGAACAAAAATTCAGAGGAAAATTTGAAGGACAAAATTTCATCGGTGTGGTGAAGGGAACCTGACAAGACGTATGCATGAAATCAGTGAAGTGCTTGCTCAAGTGTGCACTTACATAGTTTTGGCTGAATTGAGCATACCGTGGGGTATATCAGGTTAGTTGGTGGAGGCTTTCCAACTTTTCCATCTTTTTAGATGATGTTCTATGTCATGCTGAAGCATCTTTAAAATTTCATTAGCAGCTCAAAGTTAAAAGGGTTGAGAGGTTAAGAAGCTGTCTGTGCTCTGCATTGGGAATGCATTCAAATGTAGAACAAGAACAGTCAGACCTGCTGCTGCAGGGTCTCTACAGCATTCTTTTTAAGATTACGTTAGAAAATAATTTATTTTCTATTATGGAAGAGTCACTTTTTAGCTTGACTTTTTTGCTGCACTGTGTCACATTCGTATTTGAAGTACTGGCCTAGTAAGCAACAGCACAACCTGAAAAATTTGCCAGAAGGTCGATATGTAAACCATTTGATCTCCCTTATTCAGAGTTTGAGCAGACCAGATGCAAGCCTGGTTCAGTTTGGAAGTCTTTTAGTGGATGACTAAAGTGAACCTCATAAACCTTATTGCAAGCAGACAGGTCAGGTCTTTCAGAGCACTTGTGCCTTGAGTGCTTCAATCCAGGTTTGCTGGATTTAAACTAACTCAGGTCTTTCAAGCAGCACACTTTTTGTGTGTATGGGTTGTTCAGGCTTTGTACTACTGACCAAAGGAATGTTTGAAGTCTGAGAGGCAGAGTAAATCCTTGCAAAGCAGAGAAGCTTCAGTTGTTTTCATCTTTCAGTTAAGCATGAATTGATGTGGCAATTGCCTATGGTGGAGTGCTTCACCTCGTGGCCTCCTTTGTATGTCTTTAATAGGGCAGAGAATATTGCTGGGAGGGGAAGGGGAACAAGAGATATTTTAGTGTACATCTTGCCTTTCTTTTCCTGGTCTCTTGGGCTCTGCTGCTGCTGCTTTAGAATTTGCTTTCCCTGTTGAAGACGACCAGCTGTGACCAAACAACAACAGTACCCAGTGACGTGTGGACACTCAACATGAGCTGCTGGTGCTTAAGGAGGACATTAAGCAGGATATTAGAAAGGGTGCTAGGAGGTTTTATACCACTGGCTGGGCATCTTCCCTTTCCTGGGATCTGTAACTATTCAGATTTTGCTTAGGCTAGGGGCACTTTCCAACATTAGATTTGGGACTATTACCTAGGACAAATTCAAGACATCACTTCATCAACTACCACTTTGTGAATTCAGTTGGAATAAGACTCAATAACCTCACACTTAGGAAAGATGTCCTTTTCTTCTATGATGACCATTTTGCCCAGGTTCCCAAAATGCAGAGATGTTTTAGACACTGGGTTATACTGGGAATAGATGGTTACAGCTCATAACTTTTTCCCTTTATTTGCATTTCCTCATCAGTGGGTTTCAGTGAGACCCAAATGGAGGCATAAAGAAGTATGTACTATAGATTGAAATCCATTATTCATATTAGAGTACTTGTTGCAAGAGAATTGATTTGAGAGTTCACCTTTGGAGGAATTTTGCTTGGACATATCTGCACTATATGAAAGGTATTTCTCACATACATTCTCTCCTTGTCTGTATGATTTTGAGTGAATAATGCAGCCTCATAACCTAGTTCTTGTACCTTTTCTCCCTGTCTTTAATCCCAAATTATTGAGTATGCATTCATCTATTTTACCTTGGCCTGTGGATGTTTTACTGTTAAATGCAGCAATAAACCATCAATAAGTACTGGTAAAACAATGTGGGAAACTCCTTGGACTTTCTTGTATGGCACTGAGATTCCATTTGGGGTATTGAGCTGGGAGAATTGCCCTTTAAAGTCTGCAGAAAAAGCAGCTAGCTACCAGCTACAGAGCAATGAATGTCCTTTGCTGATCTGCTGCCACCAGAGTTGGCTGGTTAATGATAATAAACATGTTGGAGGCCAATTCAAGCTTTGCTTTGTCTGGAATTTTTGTTTATTGGAGTTTGACCAAACCAGAAGTTTGTAGAATAGGTTTTTGTGCTTATTGTTTGGCAGGAATGAGGGTTTTTTTCCTATGATTTTTTTTTCCTTTGGGAAGTTAGCACTTTGACCAGCTTGGTCTATCACTCAATTCTTAGCCTTGCTTCATCTTCTAGTGCTAAATCCAAGTTCACTTGCTTGGCAAATTAGGGAAGAAGAGCATACCATATCCTTGTGTGCATCTATCACCTTTGTTGCAGTTGAACGGTTGGAGAAAGTTGACTGTTTTCAGCAAGCCCAAATAATACCCAGTGGCTCTTGGTTCTGAGGGTTTTCTGAAGCTCCAGAAACTCTCCTCCAGGGCAATCCATGGCTTTAGTGCAAATCTATAGCAATGTCAGTGCTTTGGGAGGTGAGTGCAGGGTTAGATGAGGATGTTGCTGTTTCTTAATTTGCCTGTTTTGGGAAAGGGTCTTTTTATTTTTTGAGGGGTGGTAGCTCCAGGAAATTCTGCAATCAAAGTTTTGCAAATGTCCGTGCAGACTGGAAAATCGCTGATACCCACCAGCTAAAACTTAGCTGTTAACATATTTCAAATATGTCAGACTGCCTTAGAACTCCTCTGTGGAATGTTGCATCTCCCAACAAGAAGCTAGAAAAGCCCTTAAGAATGTTATGAATTTTGCTTGGAGAAATGTGAAAGGTGATAAAACTCTTTGCAAGGAATTTATCATAGCTGCTCACACTTAGGAGTGAAGGAAGGGCACTGAAAGTGCTCATCAGAGGATAGGTTAGACAGAGTTCTGCTCCTAATATTTATATTCTCAGTGACAGCCTTCAAACTTTCACTAGATGATGTATGTAACCTTGAAATTAAATGGCAAGTTTACTGGCTGTAGAACTGGCCTAATGAGAAATTTCCACCCAAATAAATCCTTCCTTCATAATACCATCCTTGCTGTTTCTTTCATGTGCATGATCTGAAGGCTTCTGCCAGCACAAATAACATTTTGCCTCCAAGTACTCTTACTTTCAAAGTATCTTGAAAGTGCCAGCATGAAAACGGTGTGCCATGTTCCTGGAGTGACCAAACCCTTGAAGGATTTGCTATTTCTATCATATCAGTTTAATAAATTAATTTCTGCCATGCTGTGGAGAGTACAGTGTAAAATAGAGTTTCTGTTCAACTGAAGTATCACACTTTAAATGTCATTGATGTTCTTACACTCTCTTCAAATTGTCAGAGGGTTATTTATGTATGACACAACTGTCTTTCTAAGTACTTGTAAAAGTAGCTTTGAAGGGAAAAGTTTGGATTAACCTTGTTTTACATAGGAACATTTTCAGTTTTGTAACCATTCCAGTAATGTTTGAAAGCACTCCAGTGCCAATTAACTGGAAGCTAATAGTTTTGCCAGTGGAAAGAAAGTTGTAGGTGCTGTAAAATATGTCATTGAAGATGATTCATGTTGCAGCATTGCTTCACACTAAGGTAGCTAAGTCTCATCCTGCTATAAATGTTAGGAATATTACTTCTCTGGTGTTTATATTAAGCACGTGTGTGTAGTCAGTCCAACCCTTAAGAAAAAAAAAAAAAACCTGACAGGAATTCATGTAAGAATTCATAGAGCACAAGGTTATGATTTTATTTCCTTAGAATTCCAGTAGCTCTCTCATAAGTGAGTAATGGGTCCAAAAGATTGAAAGTTACTGTGTCTGTCTCCTTTTCTTGAAGACTGGAGAAAGAGGAGAGGATGATTTTGTATTAAATCTCCTGGTGGTTTCTTTTATTTTCCATGACATCCTGTTCTGAGCTTCTAGTTTGCCTCTATCTGAAAAGAAAAACCAGAAGCTCAGCAATTCTTCTGAGTGCATTTGGGAAAATGTAGATCATTTTTATCAAGGGATGCATGGGAAGTGGATGTAAATTATGGATCTATATCTGTATCCAGCATATCTATCTGAACACTAATGCACTCCCTAAAACCAAGTGTGAAGTGCTGGAATCTGCCAAGTGAATTTCCAGCTCATTGTGAATGACACTGTTTGTTGCTGAAGAGTCTATTAGACATACAGTACTCCCAAGTCACCCGTTGAACTCTTAATAAAATTTCTTCTGATTATTTTTCCTGGTGCCTAATAAGAGATGAATTTTCCCTGCAACAGATGGGTAAATTGTCCTCTCTCCTCCACTGTCCTACTAGTTTTCATTAAACTTTTAAAAACTTAATTATCCTTGAAAATGTGTGAGGATTTTTTCCCTTGTTTAGATACAATTAGCAAGTATTTTCAGAGAGCTAATATGAGTCCAGGAAAAGCAGGCAAATGAGCACAGTGCTTGATAACAAAAGTTGTAGAAAACCAGACCAAAATCTTGCTTCAACTTCTGTTAATGTCACCAGGGTGTGGTGGTTTGGTGGTGAAATAAGAAATCGCGTGTTGAACTGTAAAATATGTAAACCTGGTATCCTGGAGTTAATCTCTTGTACCTTTTGCAGGTGGAGATTTACATTTTACCTTTATATATTTACCTATGGAGTACGGTTCCTGAAAAAGGTAGGCACTTATATTATTATGCTTTCATAATATATCGCAGACTTGAAGTCCTGTGCAGTTATAATATAAAGCACAGGCATAAAGTCTTTGTTCATGAGGCATGAAAATTAAAATTTAATTTGCATTCATAAAATGCTTTGCTACTAACATTGGTAAGGAATATAAGGTCTTATCAATATTTAATGGAGTTTTAAAAGAAAAATATAGCATAGCAACATGCCTAGTTCACTTGATTACTTTTCATTATAGGCATTAAGCTAACAGTAAGGCTTACCAAAGTATTAATCTCAATTTCACCATCATCCTTGCTTAAATGCCTCTGACAGAGGTTACTTTTTACTAACAAACAAAATGCATTAGTGTTTTAGAAAGGAAAATACCTTTTTTTGCCTATTCTGTGTCTAAGGTACCATGGAAGGAAGTTTCTGTGGAGTTTCCCATCAATGCTGTGTTTCAGGTGATTTAAAAAGAGGAGGGTATTAAAAGCTTCTAAGCACTCTGACATAGGTCTGTTAACCCTGCAATAGAGAGTAGTATGGGTTTGTGATGCAGACTGTTTTTACACTGTGACTAGTTCTCAGAGCTTCTGTGCAAGTCAGGCCATATTTCTGTAATTCTGGGAGGTGAAATTAGGGGAATGGGGGCACTCAGTGTGTTCATGTAATCTCTGTTTTAGTCAAAAACTTGGCACAAGAAAATGTATCCAGAATGTCTTTGGTGCTTTGTAAGTAAAAGAGGTTGTACTGATCTTTTTTAAGCCTGTAGTTCTTGAGGCTGTCCCAGGTGCAAGGCAACTTGATGTGAGCAGGAATAACGATGTGCCTGTGCAGAGAGGGCACATCAGAGCTGTTCTCAGCTCTTCAGCAGTAGTCGGCCCCAGGGGAGGTGTGAGCCAGAGCAGCATGCAATTGCATTCTCCCTCTGCCTCCTTGAATACTTACATTTTATGTGTACTTCATCCATTAACATTCCGTATTGTCACTTGATGCCATAACGCTGTGTTTCAGAGCATGCCCTGCAGTGTGATGGCTAATGCACTGAGAGGATGAAATAGGTCATCAGAATCAGGATCTGAAGTCACCTGTGTCATTTCTGATACTTTATGAGAAGAGAATCAGTGTAATCGTAGTTAAAGGGTTCAAGTTGTCCACCTTCTACCTCAAATGTTATTTTCAGAAGCAGATTTGGTAATGAGTATTCTGCGTGAGGAAATGGATCAAGGTACCAACTTTGAAAGAGAAGATGAAGCTTTCTTTGTTACTAGCTGTCAACTCCAGTCTTCACTGTTTTCTAGAGCAGGTTTAAATTATTTGTGACTGCAGAGTGGGTGGGTGGCCCACAAAATCATTTAATGTAGAACGTTCACCTTTCCATCTAATCCTCATTGCCTCCATTCTTGGTAAACCAGCAGTGCTAGATGTGACCGTCCCATCTTAGTTTTGAGACTTCTGAATGACATGTTCTGGCACTGAAGGACTGAAGCCAGCATTCACTATAGCATCCTTTGTGTCTTTATAAGTCACTAATATTTGAAGCATGAAAGATAAGTAACCAATTATATTTCCACTTTGATCATGTATATGCAAATTCTTCCCTCTCTGAATGAAACTGAGGTTTTTCAGCTCTACCATTTGTTTCATTTGCATGTCTACAAAACAATTCTTTGCAGAGCACCACACCAGTAGTGACATCAACAAGACATTAAGTTCCAGTGGCATTAAACTGATTGCTTTGCTTATCATTAACATAGGAATGAGATAATGTTTTTGTTTTCCTCAGTAGTATTTGTAGTTAAATAAATGGTGGCTTTGCTCATTAAGAGTTAATGGTCTGACTGTGCTCCAATTAAATGGAAAAATATCATTATCTTTGGTGATAAAGAAACAGAGCAAAGAGTTCAGGACTGGCTTGTTTCTTGCTTGCTCATCCTTGGTGCTAAGCAGTTCCTGTATAATGCTGTAAAATGAAAAAATTTTACAAGCATATGGAAGCAAAGCTTCCAGGTGACATATATAGACTTTTCTATACATTTAATTTCCTTCCTTTAATTGCCCATGAGAATTACAAACTCATAGAAGAGGTTGAATTTTCTGTGAATCTTCTGAAGTCTATACTGAGACTTGGAAACCTGAAGTTGCATGTAGGTAATCTACTGGGAAAAGAATTGTCTGCCTGGATAAACAAATCTTGCTTTTTTTCAAGTTTGATGTTGAAGTAAGGCAGATGATATGAGTATGCTGTGGCTATATTTAAAAAATGCTGGGTGCAACAAGCTTCTGTATGTATGCAGCTGATTGAGCTTCCTTCCTAATGAGTCATCCCCTACCGAAAAACTCAGAACTGTCTGATGGGTAGTTACAATTTCTAGTGGTACATGTAGCTTGCAAAAGCCATGTTGAAGTGTAAATTTGACTCCAAAAGCCTACTCAAGGGACATAAATGTATGGAAGGCAAATAGAAAATAGCAGGATAGTATGAAGGAAAAAAAACCTGTCAGGTAGTGCTCCACTTCTGTTATGAAAGTTTCTCCTTCTTGAAACTATGGGATGTTTGAAATTAAGAAGATGAAGTGCTTATCCTCATGTGTGCACTAACCACTGAGCCAGTGAGTTTCTGCATAACAGCAGATGTTCTGTTAGTGGCCCCCAGTTTCTCTGTGCATGTAGAGAGAAACCAGCTTCATGCTTTTTTGTGAGAGAGAGTGTTGCATTCTGCTGCTTGGCTGACTTGGCTTATTCTTGGCCTCTTTTTGGAATAAAGTAACAGCAGTGATACATGCACATGTCACAGCCCAGGCAGAGTAATGTAGAATTTGTAAATGCCATTTCAAATTGCTTGTAGTCCAGAATTTTAGACTCTAAAGTCAGACCACCTTCATTTGAAATACCAAAAGAGAACTTGTCAATAAAGTGGTGGCTGGGTATTGGCATTGTTTCTGAATTACAGTTCACCTGTTTTTGAGACCGTTAACCTTGGACAAAGAAAATAATGATTGCATTTATATGCAAATAATATTGCATAAAATAATGATATGCACAGCCACTTCATAAAATTAAATTGCTGTATTCAAAACGTCCAGTGCTCTAGACAGTTTTCAGTCTTTGAAGCAGTAGGACAGGCTTGATTTTATCATAAGAGTTCCTCAGCTATTGGAAAGCTATTTGCAGAATACACTGTATGTTACATCATTTGGAGCAGAAAAAAAAATGACCTGCATCAGAATAGTCAGCATTTCAGGTACTGTTTCTTCTGTATCTTCTCTTGCCATACCTGCTGCATCTACTTTTTCAATAAACTAATGCTGCTGGACATTTTGCAAAACAGAACAATACAAGAAATGCAGCATCTTGGAAAACTTCATACCACTGTTTGGATTATGTCTGATCATCTGATTCATAGAATAAGACTCCTTAAAGAAGGCTAATTTTTTTTCTGGATTTAATGCTGAAATACCAAAGCGTGAGTTTGGAAAATATCTACCACCTTGGTTTCAATCAGAACTGCAAACAACACCTTGGCAAAAGCTGGGAAGCAGGGGGTTTACCTCCAGAGCCCTTGGTGTCTCCTTCATTCTTGAATCAATTGAAGTAGGCATATTATTGGGCACTTTTTCTGCTCTAGTCTGCATCTGTTGTGATGTTTCCTTCCCACATTCTTCCCAAAAGGTTGTTATATTATCTGTTACCAAAGCCTTGTAATTCCTTTTCTTCAGTCAGCTTATTTGCCCAGTGCTGGATAAATTTCTTATTTAAATGAAGAATGCCAGAGGCCACTCTGGAGCCCTTTTAACACAGTGCTGATATTTGATATTTTACTGTGCTATTAACAGAGGGATAATGTGATACGTGGACCACTAAGGGAGGAAATGAAGCCCGCCTTTGGCAGATCATGCTTGCTTTAAAATTGATTTAGATTCTCTGGAGGTTTTTATTACCTTTTTTGTTTTTTACTCGTAAAACCAATTGCTGAGTTTCTGTAAGTGGTGAAAATTTTTAAGCTAAAATCATTTTAGATGTTAAAATCAAATTATACTCTTTTTCCTTTCCATGAAAGCAGGGCTGAACCTTAGGTGGTAAATAAAACAATTCCTAATTCACTGAGTGAGCAAAAAAGAATACCCATGCTGTGGAGTATTTTGAAGAATGCTATTGTGAGAAAGGGGGAATGCCATATTACGTATTTAAATAAGCATCACGAGTGGAAAAGGTTTCCAGGAAGACCATAGTTAGATACCATCTCATGGAAAAGGAATTTCCAGCACATTCAGTTATATCTTCAAAAGGGCGTAAAAATTGTTGAGGGCATTTAAGAGAGATTAATAGAGTGTTTTAGATGCTTGAGATAAAAATCATGAAATCATGCTGTGAGAGAAATCAAAGCTACTGGAGAAACTTAGTTTTAAATGACTGCAGCACCTCTGTGTACATCGACAAGGACAATGAATGCATTTTGGACAATGAGGCTTTGTAAGAGAAGGCAAGTCAGCACAGGAAGTAATTCACTGTGTAAGGTGTTGGAGGTTAAGATAATAACTGGATCCGGCAAAAGAGGACAAAGCTAAGCAAGCTGGCAGAATTTATTTGTGGCTGGAAGGAAACTGAAGGTTTTTGAAAGAAAAAGCAAAAGGAGAATATCAATGGTATCCTAATTTAGTAACAGGACACTGATGGCAACAGGACTTTCAAATGTAGAGAACAGGGACAAATTTTACATGATCATGGGAAGGAAAAGCAACACACTAATTTAAAAAATACATCTAGAATTGAATTTCACTTTATCTGTTTTGAATCCAGCTGGGGGTACTTAATAACATCAGAGTGGTAAGTAAATGCTATGTAATCATCAATTTGGCGAGTTCAGCTGGTACTGAGCCATACACAGCATCTCTACTGTGTGTGCATTACTCTGTCGTTCCAGGCAGTGGAGGAGAGGCTGCCACACCTCATGTCTCCCTGTGGACTGGTTGCTAATTTTCCCTTCAGCACAGTATTCATTTTCTTGGCAGCCTAGCTTTCTGAAAGTCTGAAATTTTTTTCAGGGTCATATCATAAAAATGGCAGAAATACTAAAGAAATACTCCACGAAGTGTTATATTTGGGCAATTTTATGATAAAAATAGTTTTAATTCATCTCTGAACTAAGGTGGCTCATTCATACCTGTAGCAAAGTATTAGCTCAGCACTTGACTGCCGTGAGCTTTTCATGTTTTTCTATTCAAATTAATGAAGCAGTCCTGTTTTTCACCACTGATTTAAACCTGAGCAAAGGATACATATTTGGATATCAGAGCAGGTTATTAGTAATGTAACTGGTGCTTTGTGTTGTTCAGTTGAACTCACTACTGAGGGAATGACTTGGAGGACAATAGCTGTATTCTCAAGTAAATTAGTAAAACCTGTAGAACAATATGTGTTTTTATACCGTAAGTGCTTCAAGTCATTAAGCTGCTTCATTGTATCTTTAAGTAGTAGAGGAAAAAATCTTGGCAATAAATAAATACATTATCCATGATCTTTTGGGGTTTTTTCTATTATATTCTCTTCCAATGTTAACCTGTCACACCTCTCAGAGCTTTCTCATTTCTTCTGCCTACTGACTCTCTTGGCTATTGAACAACTGCTGTAAATTTGAATAGAATTCAGAGTTTTGCTTCTGTTTTTTAACTGCTGTTATCTCATGGGTAACTTGAGGAGTTTCAATGGATTTTTGTACTGTCCCCAGGCATTGCAGGCTCAGGAAGATGAGGAAGAGAATTTCTCTTGCCCAGTTCCTTTAGTTTTTGTGCTGTGGCACAAACTTACTGTTTATGATTTTATACTAAAACTTAATACATATTTGCAATTTATGAAACAAAATCACGTGCAATTTGTGATCGTTGCCCTGTCTTATCCCTACCAGCCAGTCTTAGAGCTAGTTGTTTTAATAGATGAAATGCAGAAAACTGCGTGTCAAAATAGATCCACCAGCAGATGACAAATGGAAACAACAAAAGACTTGTGTCTTCACACTTCCTCAGCAGGAGGGAAAGGTGAAAAACAGAGGGAACATGAATGTAACATTTTATGTAGGTTTAGACATTTTGGGAAATTATTTTGGCTGTCTTTGTTTGCTTTAGAGAAGGAAATGTTATTATGGTCACTGACTCAGAACTGAGCAGGAAAAAATCCCTTGCAAACTGTGTTTTTATATTTAAATTAATTAACATTTCCCCCTTCTGTCTTTCTGTTAGAGGAAAATATGAGAGAGATTCTCTCACTGGGATTTTTCATTCAGTGCTTAGTACTCGTGGCATTATTATATACATGGAATGGGATTCTTGGGCTGTTCTCTGCAGCACCAGGAGATGGACTTGGTCCTGATGGGTTCCTTCCAACTCAGCGTATTCTGTGATTCTAAGTATTTCAGTTGTAATGACACCTGCAACCCCACGGGTGGCTTGCCCTGATACAGTATACATGCACCTCAAAAAAATGCAGTGGTTGCAGGAGTGGAAGGGGAAGAAGCTACTTCAGTCTGTCCTTACTCATTGTTGCTTAGAGTTGTGCCTTATTTCAGCTGTGCTCAGTGACCAGAGTGCTTAGAAATGGGTTCCTGTCCAGTGGCCACACTGGTGTGGCTTTTGGCCTGCCTGTTACAGCCAGGTGTCTGAAGGAGTTCTGCTCTCTCTTGTCGGGTGGGACTTGGTGGTGTCCCTGTGTTGAGAAGCAGTCAGCTCCTTCTGCCAGGGTTTTAGTGGCAGTACTTGAGAATGGGGAGTTTGCTAATGGAAGGTCTTCTTCACCACCTGCCCATAATGGCACCATGTGATTCAAACACATTCTTGCCTCTCTAGGGGTAAATACTGGCCCTGTGAAACTAGAGCAAACCTGTATTTTCTGTTGAAAATTCTTCAGTTGCAGTAATTTTCTAATTTTCAAACTGTCAGGGATGATTTTGAG
This sequence comes from Brachypodius melanocephalos, assembly GCA_013398615.1. Classification (NCBI taxonomy): domain Eukaryota; kingdom Metazoa; phylum Chordata; class Aves; order Passeriformes; family Pycnonotidae; genus Brachypodius; species Brachypodius melanocephalos. Next base: position 168,802 of record VZSR01000205.1, read on the forward strand.
ACCTTGCTGCAATGGGCCTATATGGAAGTACAGCAAAACAGATCATTGAAGCTTTTGTTTGGCTTTTCTCTATACAGTGTTTTTCCAGTGGGCAGTGTAGGGTTCATGAATACCACAAGCTTAACATTTGAGTTTAGGCATGAAATTTTATCTTGGTGCTTATTTCATTCTGGAGTTGCTCTTACTATTAAAATTGTCTCCCTCTTTGGACTGCATGCAGTGGTGGAACATTTTACATGTCAGTGAAGCAAGCCATGGTGAATCCTACAAAGGAAAGCAGCTGCCTAAGGATTTCCATAACAGCATCAGGAGTACAATGCATCTGGTAAACACTTTCCATCAACACATGGTGTTGGAAGGCAGTGGCTGGCAGAATCAGACACATGCACTCTTCCGGCAGAGCAGCCACAGATTGGAATATAATTACAGCAAGTAGATATGTAATGATGAGTTTAATTATCAACCACTTTCCTGTATGCCTTTGAGTAACCATAGTATCAGAGCACTGGAAACCCTGGAGCTTTGTTGAAGCTGCATCCTGTAGGAAAATTAGGAGTAGTCTGAAATCATGCTACTTTGCAATGATCAATAAGGGTTGAAATGTCCTATTTTATTTTTTTAATGACTTGCTCTTGGGATTTTTCCTGGTCTCATAAAGGTTTAATTTTATGCAGGTCCCCCTCCTACCAAGGTAAGGTTTTCCAAGTGTGAACTTTAGTACTGTCCCTTAACAAACTAATTTCAGGCATACAGTTATGTGTTGTCTTTTTAAATAAAGTAAAGCCATAAATATTCTCTTAGATGCAAATGCTAGGCTAATTGATGTGGTCTGGCATTGTGATCAAAAATAGAAGGCAGCTGTAAAGCTGATGGGGGTACAGCTGCTTTGCTTCATCAAAGGGTTATCAGGTGTCTGGAGTGCTTGGGTGAATGTATCCACTACGTTTCATGCCCAATTCTTACAGTGTAAATTGAGGAACTACAAAATACATTGAATAGTGTTTCTGGGAACTTTAGCCTTGCTCCTGTAATATTTATGTAGACCTCCAGCTGCTCTAAAATGTTGTAGCCACGGGTCACTCAGCTTGCTCATGACCAAACAGTCATTGAAAATGTTGCCATTACACGTGAAGGTGAAAGTTTTTAGAAGTTTTGTTTACTACAAAGTAACTGGTAGAGCAAGCGTCAGAGGAAGAAGGTACACAAAAGAGAGCAAATATTTTGATCTCTGGGCTTGGTAAGAGGACTGATGGCTGTCTGGAAGAGCAGAGGGAGGAGATGGTACAGTCACCAATTTCTCTGTCTCGAGTGTTCTTCAGTTCTGTTCAGCACATTGCTTAATCAATATTAGGACCCTTCCACATTCTAATTATCAGTTCCTTTTGCCAGCCTCATTTTCCACATAAGCTGTAAGTTGAAAGTAAACTTTTATCAACACAAGACATAAGCTCCAGATCTCTGTACATAATATTTTTCAAGAGAAAAGTGGATGTGTGTGTGGAGCTTACTCTGCCTTTCCAAATATCATTTTATGTAAATACATCAAAACTTTGAATTAATACTTTTTCTAAATCCATTTTGTTGGGCCCACATATATTTGCATTTGAATGTCAAGTGCATCTTCCAGTGATTGTTATTAATCTTGGCCTTTATAAGTTCTTCCATATTTTATGGTTTCCCATTAGCACAAGTATAATTTTTAATTATGTTTAGAAGTCAACAGTGAAGATTGCTGAGAGGAAGGACTGAGCACTCTTCATTGCAGGAGCATTTTTTCCCCTAAAACCTTTGTTCTACAGACGCAAACCACTAAACTCTGGAGAAAAAAAAGCAGTTCTGCAGAAACTTAAAATGGCTTGCTTAGTCACAATATATGAAAAGAGAACCTCAGGAGGTTCATTGACAATGTGTCATATTGTCTTCACTTCTGTAGTTATCTGTGCCTAGAAATACCAGTGACTGCTTGGATCTGTGAAGGATTTATGAAAATTCTGTTCCTGGTGTGAAGCAACTGCATCCTAAACCAAATTACAATCACTGGAAAGAAGAACAAAATAGTAGCCATGGATGCTGTTGTTTTACTGAGTTCTTTTTGTTCCCAGCATGGTGTTTTGTCAGAACTTGGTGATTCTGTGGATAGAGGGAAGCACACATAATTTTGATGTGTAGGTGCCTTGCAGTGGTGCTTGCAGTGTCAGTTTATTGCGCAGTTCAGCCTGTGCTCTTGACATCATTGGCTTCTCCAGAAGAGACTGGAAACTGTCTGATGTGGTTTTTTAAATTAGTGAAACTTTAGTATGAGAAGTTCTTAAGTAGTAGCAAAACAAATGCAACAGCAGCAAGGGATGTTGCAATATTCAGGGCAATTTTCCAGAGGATAGTAGGAAAAAGCACAAGTCTTTAGGAAATCAAATATCCAAGGCATCACAAGTCTGAAGTCCTTGGAGGCCAGGCAGGCTTAGTGGAAGATGACAGAAACTTTGAAAAGCTGACTCAGAAAGTTCTGGTAGTTGTAGCTTTACAAATTTTCTGAAAATCAAGAGTAGTGAGGAAGAGTTTAATTTTCTTTCTGCTGGGGAGAAAGAAGGTGCAAAATATTTATACTTGTGAGAAAACAAAAGTCACTTTCTGTAACTTGTGAGACAGTGGCTTGTTTTACGACAATAAATACCAAGGAGCTTTTCTGCAGTTAAGAGGAAAAAGGATGTATTTGTTTGTACATTACACGCAGAAGCAAATATTTTCATGGATATTTATGCTCTTTAAGAGTGAAAGGCTGCAATAGTCTACAGTTATGCTGATCTTCATTGAGTCAAGTAAGAAGATGGGGAAGGAAGCCCAGGATCATTGTGGAGTTTGTATCTAAGAGACTAACTTCTTGAAAAATCTCTTGGGTTTACCAAAGATGGATGGAGTAATTTTAATAGTAGAACATAGAGCCTCTGGCAGAGGAAAGTAAGGAGGGATGCTTTTTGTGTTCCTGGCAATCTAACTTTCTTTCTAATGTCAGCAGCCATCCAGCATACCATGCCAAGAGGATGCAGGTGTTGCAAGGAAAAAAAAAAAAAAAAGAAATTGAGCAATTCAATTTACCTCTCAGCAAGTGCTTATTCAACCAAGTGATGTGCAAGAGGAATGTTTACTAATACACTGAAAAAGAAAAAAAAATGCTATGATTCCTAGCCATAATTGGGAAAAATGAGCATTGAAGTACTATTTCATTTAAGCAAGTAGAAATGCACAAAACCCAAAACCAACCAATGAAACAAAATCTAACCAAAAAAACCCTGCTACCCATCACCCCAAAAACCCTGTTAATTTTGAATAATTGTCCTTCTGCTAATGTTCTGAAAGGTGCTGTTGACTAAAAGGCTATCAGCTTCAGTTCCTGGATAATCAAAAATGTGTGAAAAGTGTTCAATGTTACTGTATTTTGCAGTGAACAGAAAGCTGGTAGTCTCCTTCTCTGCTGTTGCAGTTGCTCTCTTGAACAGATGATGTGCAAAGCTCGGGATACACGGAGGGGTCTGCCCGTGTGAGCGGGAGCTGTTCTGCCTGCGCTGGGAGAAGGCAGCTGCTGTTCAGGGAAAGAGAATGGCTGTGTCATGCACTGTACACGTGTGCCAGACAGTGAATGTTTGCTCCTGGGGTAAGAGCAAACTGCAACAGCAGTTTTGGGGCCAAGTGAATGCTGATGAAGAGGAAGTCTTCTGGCCTTATTTTGTACCACTTGTTTCTGTGAAGAGCGAGGACCTGCTGTAACTTGGTGCCGTACAAATGCTGTGAGACATCTTTGACATCTCTGCCTGTATCAGCCCCAGAAAAATGAGATCAGTAGAGCTTTGCTAAAAGTATATATTATCTCGACTGTAAGTAATAGTGCTAATTTCTGTTCCACTTAATAGTGTTAGTAACTGTTGGAGACAAATGATACAAAATTGTATTCCATCACATTAACCAAGCCAGATAAAAATCTTGGCAGAGTAGTGAACATGTACACAGTGAATGCTCTGTTTTACAGGTTCAAAAGCTCTCTAATTTCAAAAGCAACTTAAAATCTTTTCTTTTTGGACAAATGATACCTTATTTTGATTTGAAATGTGTTTTGAACATAAATTGGCTCTAGTGAAATGTGGGGATTCTGTTATGATGTTCCTGGATTTTTACATGCTGGAGTCTGGTAAAAACAGCAGCCAGATTTCTTTATTTGATGGAAAAGTCAGGAGATTTTTCTTACCTGAGAATTTTGGAATAATCCCTTTGGGAGCTACACCATTCCCTCACGGTCATGACTAAATCAGGTGCATAACAGCTCTTTGTGATACTCATATATGGGAACTTTTTTATTGTACTGCTTTCCCCCCCACCCTTCATTTACTATCAAAACTGACTTTTCACATACTAGATACTAGCAGCATTTTGACCAAGACCTGGAGATTTTTACTTCTTAGTGCTTTCTGAAAGCCAGAGGCGAATTAGATGCATTCTCTAGAGATAAGTGAATGAAGCAGTGGATACAAAACAACCCAAGGTTTCTGGTTAAGCATGCAAACATTAGAGATAATTTTGGAAGGGTTTTTTTCGTTTGTTTGGTTTTTTTTTTTTTCTTTTTTCGAAATCCTCAGTCATTCCCTTGTGTCAAGAGAAGTTTTATTTCTGAAGGAATTCTTTAAAATTACTCTATTTAATCACAGATTAAATAGAGAGATCTGATGGACTTTTTAAGACATTCCTGTAAGGGAGTTACGGTGATTTGTTTCTTAATACTGCAAATCTCAACAGATTGAACAGCTGTTTACATCCTCTGACACTGATATTGCATTCATTTAGCACTGCAACTGTGGTAAAACTTCAGTTTCCATCTGAATTCCTTCATGTTCTGTAAGGCAGGGTGTCAGCATTGTAGGGCTGGTGCTCTGTGCCTGGCATAGTTGGTAGTGAAGTTTTTAGTATTCTGTTTCCAGCTTAAAGGAGGGTGCTTTTTGTTATCAAGATCTTTGCATTTCCTCTCTTCTCCAATCCCCTCGTGTCCCTCCTTTTCTCAGACATTATATACCAAGAATAAGAAGTAAAATGAAAATTGAGTATGCAGCAGGCAGCTAAAACAGAAGCATGCTTTAATGTTCATCAAAAAAGGATCTGTTGTGGAGCCAAGTCACTGACCTTTTTTTCTCATCCATCATGGGACTTTCAGGCAGGGCTGTGCTCTGCTTTACAGTGAGCTTGCCTGTTGTGAGGAAGTTTGCAGCCGTGTCCTGTGAGCGGCACACAGGACTCACTGGAGCCCTGGAATGTCGGTCGTAGGTCTCTTATGATTAATCCACCTTTCACCCGTGGGTCCAGGTCTCACACTGCAGACTATGTGAGCTTTTTTAAGATTGTTGCTTCCTGCTGAAGCCTCTACAGAGTATTTGACAGTTGTGAGGTTCACGGAGGACTAAATAAGGTGCTTCTTGGTCCAACTTCAATGGTGGTTTACATGCAGGTGTTGAGTGCAGTCTAGGGCTGTGCTCATTCTGGAGGTCAGAGAGGAAGGCTGTGCTTAAAGCAAGCTCTTCCTCTACCTCCTCCCTAAAACCCTCCAGGACAAGCACAACCAAAGTGCCCTGCTGCTAAAGCTCTTAAGAGCAACTTAGAGATGCCAAGGCAAGTCAAGGGAGGGGAGACTGGGGAGGTAAGAAGGTGGTGTAGGAGCCCTGCTATTTTAAACACTCTTGCCCACAGAGGATCCATTAGGTTTCCAAACAGCTACTCAGAAGCATTTTGTCCGAGATGGCAGCATGGCTTCCTGAGCCTTATGTGGCTCGGAAGGGGCATATGTTCTGCTGTATTGGTCTTTGAGGCTTAATGCATACGTTACATTATTTGTCGGTTGTGATACACTTTAGGGCTTTGTGGTAATAGGTTCATCAAGTAAGGCTTATTTTATTTAGCAATCAGCATTTTAATTGCACATAAACCTCTGTATCTGTAGCTCCTGCAGCAAGCATCTGTATGAAGAAGCCTTAAGATGTCATAATATTTGAAAGAAAAAGTAGGCATTTTTTTGCTAGGACCTGTAATTTAGACAGAAAAATAATTGGGTAGGAAGCATCTCTTGTCTTTTGTTGAAGATGATATGAAAGACAGTTACAGCTTTTCAAACCTGGCTAAAACTATGAATTATCCTAGAATATTTGTGTGGATCTAATTTAGGCAGCTGTCAGACAGAAATATTTTAGATTCTTTATATTGTTTTGCAGAGGTGCTGTGGCTGTTTCCAAAGACTTTTTTTTTTAATTGCATGAAATAAGAGGAACTTGTATAGCAAAGTAAGTACTGTGAAGACATTTGAACCAATTAATTGGTTCCATGAAGAAGTTATTTATAATGGAGGGAAGGATAAGTTTGGATGGATTTTAATCATTCTTACAGCATCCTTGAGAGAGGCATATCAGAAACTCTAGGAGGTCTGTTACTTCAAATGTTGATGTATCTTTCAGGTGACTCTAGGAATTATTCTTTGCCATTTCAGGAGCACTGGCGCCATGGGTGTGAAAATTTTATCTTCTTTTTCATTAAAGGGCATATTCAAAAATCCTTCCTACCTAGACTGATTCTCAGCCTGGGGCTTTAACATTCTGCCTAGTGTCTGTTTTCTTACTTTGACACCCACCCATTATATTTTGGATGAGTTTGGTATTGTGGTTTGCCTGAGCTGAGCTGCTCCACCTGATGGTGGAAACAAGAACATGCCTTCTCTCGGGCAGTGAGGATTTATTTGAAAAACTGTGATCTAGGGGAAGCATTTAATGCTCTGAGTGTATGCTGTGTGCTGCCTTAATCCAGGAGACTTACTAATTGTGTTCTGTCTCCTTTAAACTCGAATGTAGGGCAGATAAGGCTATGTAAAGATGAAGGATGGATCCTATATGGAAGAATGCCTATATATAATAGCATGTGCAAGGAATCTTTAAAATATTTAGGCAGACTGAGGTCAAAATTTACTGCGCTATTGAGAATATAGTGTGAGATCTGACCATCCAAGCATGAACTGGTTACTTTCAGTCTGCACTCTTGCAAAAGTGAGGTCAAAGGATACCAACAAAAACAGGCAAGGTGCACTACTTCATGCTGTGAAACTCTGAGAAATCTCCTTGTTCTATTCGGTTTTCATAGCCTCTATCAAAAGATGCAGGTTCTAAGCTGTTCTTATATTTTTGTCCTTTGCTAGTATTAAATATGTACACTTAACATAGCACAAGGTGGTGTGTACAGACCTTTGTTTTGCTTTTTCTCTCTTACAGACACCCTGGCTCTGGAATACCAGGCAGTGCTGGAGCGGGTATCCATATCAGGTAAAATGTACACTGCTGTCTAAAAGTAAGCATGACACTTCTGCAGAGCTCTGTTTTTATTATGGTGGAGCTTTGTGCCAGTATGTTTGTGTGAATGGGCTACTTAGCATTTCAGAACACTGCTAGATTCTTCCCATCTTGCTTGAGTTCAAGATGGGAAAGATGAACATAGCTGTCACACCTGAATTCCACACATTAAATTCCAAAAGCTACAGAGAAGAGTTCACAGTTTAAGGAATTTAACCGGTCTAGGGCCTATTTTCTTTTTCTTCCCTGAAGAGCAGGGAAGGGGGAAAAAATTCAATTGCCCAGCTGGAAAGTGTGAAGAGTATTGTCCAAAAGACACTTGAATCCCTGTGACAATCAACAGCCCTTGACAGACTGAACAGAACTGTGTTTGGATGCTACTCTTCTTGAAGTTTGTATCTCTGTTGGAAATAGTTGAGTGGAGACAGTTCAGCAGAAATCTTGAGCCAAGAGAGGTTGAAGGAGTTTGGTCATGTAGCCTCAGAAGAAATAATTACTTAAATTCCCTCCAGAGACTGGAGGGTGAACTGAACAACGTTAGGGAAGCAGCAGCAAAAATTGAATGGGGGAAGTGCTGAAACTTAATCCTTCAGAAACTTTAGGTACAATTGTTTCTTAGATTGATATAGCTACAGTCACTGGTGCCTCTCAGCCCTATTTCCTACTTTGTTTGTGTTATTACATGCAATAAAAGGTTGGCTGAAAACAAAAGACCATGAAGCTTACTGATTGAAGAACATACATTTACCAGACTTACCAGAAAAACAAGGTCATTTAGAAAGTTGGTTACAACATTCAGCATGTGGGAACTAAAATTACTATATCTAATATCATTCTAGTAGTGATGAGGGTCCAACATAAAGCAAATTGTTAAATTAAAGTCATTATGAAAATCATTGTCTTGAAGATAAAAATGTCTACTGGGTGCTAATCAGGGCTAAGTACTGGGTTTTCAATTTGTTCTGTGGGGTTTTTTTCCATAACTGTATAAAATTTCTAATCTTTTGTTTGCTCCAACTCATTTGTAAATTACTCAACAACGCACTGGAGAAATCCAGCTGGACTTTACTGTAGATAGAGTCAAATGGATCATTTGGGTGACAACACAACCGTAAGCACAGGTTAACCTATTGAGGTTAAGTCTATGGAGAACTGGAACCTAGCATTTGAACTGAGTTAAGCACACTATTGATCCAAGAAGGAATCCATGACATCTTTAGAATTGCCCTGTACTATCACTATGTATGGCTTTAGAAATAGTAATGCTATTGTTAATAAAGCAGATGACAATCTTCATTTTTTACTAGAAATTTTCCCCAGTGATATACCCTTGCAATAATGGGTATAATAGTTGCAGTTCATTGCAAGCTCTATTTTCTTTCCATTTTTTAATTACACGTAATTAAAAGGCTGTTGGCAGTCTGTCTAACTCAGAAAGGAGTTATATTGGCCCAAGAAATGTCTTTAAAGGATGGATTTTCAGTTACACATTTTTCATAAAGCATAAGCATATGTCTGTATTAAAATAACACCCACAGAGCATTTCCTGGGAATCCAAGGACTGACTTTCAACGGCAAAAAAACTTGTCTGCAAAAGGGAATGGGAATAAAAGGTGCTACTGAAATACCTCTTGCCAATGGAAACAGCTCAAACCCTGCTTGGATGTATAGTTGTGCCAGTGCAAGCTGCTCTAGAGGTGATTTATCTAATCCCTTGGTAGATGCCCTCAGGAGCTTCTTCTTTGCCAGTGTCCCTGTCTGTCATTGCCATGGAAGACGTGACCATCATTGAGGCACATTTGCATGGAAATTAGAGTAGCTCCTAGGCTACTCTAGCCTTTCTTAGGCTGAGGGTCAAAGAGTTTGTGTGCCACCAGTTACCTTCTTTGAAGTTACCCCAGGTTGGTTTTGGTTGTGCATTATTATTTTTAATTTCTTTTACTTTGAAACAACTCTGTAACCATGTTGTATATCAGACAAGATGCTTGGATAAATTTATTTTCTTTTTTCCAAATGTTAATATGTGCCCAGAAAATGGTTAAATTCTTAAAAAGTAGGCATTTCTATTATAAGGAGCCCTGCTCAAAGCCCACATTTTCATCATGAACAGATGAGATTACATACTAGCATTACTTTTTTCTAGTTTACTCTAGCATTGTTTTTTTGCTATGCTTTAAACCCACATTACTGATATACAGCAAGATTTTTCAAGTAAACTTTACAAACGGACATAGGAATACTCAGAATTTAGTTTGCTCTGGGTTCCAAATGGACAACATCATAATTTTTGGTATTACAATATTGTCAGGGCTGACCCATTAGAAGAGAGTATGTTGGAGAGCTTTTTTTTTTCCAAAGCCATCAAAGTTTGAAAGAGGCAACCATCATCATTTTTTTTTTCACATAGGATGCTTATGCATAATTCAATAATCCCCTGTGGTTAAGCATGTCTCCTATAGACCACAGCTGCCTTCAATGTCAGTTAGTCTCTATTAACCTTTTCTCATCTCCATCTTTCAGCCACTGATGCCTGACCTTCATTACTACTACATAGTTGAATTGTCATTCTACTGGTCCTTAATGTTTTCCCAATTTATTGACGTCAAAAGAAAGGTAAGAACAATGACACTAAAAACACCTAAAGCTTTAAGGTTTAGCATATCGTCTTTACTTGAGGAATACCTGTATTACATGTTTAGTGAACTGGAAACACAATTCTTTCTAGTGTTCAACTCTTGCAGATATTAATCACTGAGAAACTGGGATTATCTTACTCTGTCCCTTGTTACTATAATGTGAGGTTTTTCTGCATATAGAAAGAAAAGCCTGGAGAAAATAGTGAAGGGCAAATAGCAGAAGCCAGAAGAACCTTCTGCTTTCATGCAGTGACTTAAATGGAATTGAACAGGTAGTGTCTGGTAGATGTACTGTTTCTTCTAAGAGTTAAACAATGAAATACCAAGAAAAGGGCAACACTGCCTCATAGATTCACAGTATCACTTTATGAGATAAGATCTATGAGGGCTTTCAGTTTTTTCTACAAAAGGACAGCAAAATCATTTAATATTAAAAAGTGATGTTATATTTAAATTTCACCCTTACAGTCATGCAGCTGAGCATTGCTATTAGAGGGTTGTTAATTAAAAAAAACAAGACTCTGTCCAAATAGATACATTTTTCCACAATTAGTTGCAACCTGTTCCGTATTCCAAGTTCTCTTCTCTGAGGAGAATCCTAGTCCATAGCCGAATAAGCAGCACAACAGTTACTCTGTAATAACAATCCATTGAGCTATTCTTGCAGGGGCTTTAATGTTTCAAAATTAATTTAAGCATTTGAAAGGATTTTATAGTATCTTTATGTGCTTCCTTCAGCTGTCATTTAAATAAGTTATTGTAGGCTATGCTAATGAAAAATTCCTGTTTATTAGAATTTTAGCAGGAGCATAACTCTGAAAAGAGTAAATGAAGGATGCAGCATGACCTAAATAAACTTATCTGTCATTTAGAACCACAGTGTATTCCTGGGAGTCCTATGCCAGAGCTACCTTTATAGAAATGCGCTCCTCTATTTGGATTTCCAGATTATTCCAGAAGTAGAAATCTCAAGAAAGCATCCACTAAATTTAAGTGGATATTGGAGAGAGTAGTTGTGAATAGAACAACCAATTTGTGATGAATACATATAAATCCTTTGCTTGAATTGTCTGTAGATGCTAAACATTCTGTTAATCACGATCTTAGAAATGAGTATAACTTCCCTGTTTCACAAACCGAGATAGAAACAATGCTCAAGGGAGGTGTATGATAGTGGAGATGAATTTAAATCAAGAGTAATATTGACTAATATATTAAGCTGCAGGAGCCTAGTCTGTTTCTTAGTTAGATATAAATGACTTGTACTTGTTATCAGAAAAACTTTAGGACAACCTGCTGTGGAAATAGGATGAGACGTGGAGGTGGGGAAGCGGATCGCTAAGAGCCGATAACACCCCAGGCACAGCTTTGCGGTGCTTGAACCCAGAGCACCAGATCCAAGTAGCATCCCAGGCACCTGCTGTGTCTGGGAATGTGCAGTGTCCAGCTGAGAGCAGGAGCATGACATCTGCAGTGCAATGATAGCAAGTCAAAAGCCTTTCATTATCAGCACCCAGCAGGGAACAGTGGAGATGCCGTATCTGTGAATAACCTATTAGATCACTCACTGGTTTGGACTGTGGAGACAGCTCTTTTTGTAGTGTAAGCAAAATTGATAACGAGGAAGATCAGATTGGAGAAATGCAGCTGTGCCCTGGTGTCACACAGTAAAACTGTTTGGAGTGGAAGCTGCCAAGGAAACCCACTGAGTTGAAAAATGTTAGTATTAAAGACTTACAATAATTGACAAAAAGGAGTACAAGCTTGACAGAGACACCAGCTTTTGCAACACCATAGTAGTTCTCTTTTAAAAGAAAGCTTCATTTAAAGAGATGTGGAAACCTTGTGATGCACCCAGTATGCAATGTGTGGAATGGTGCTCGTATGAAATAGAGATCTGTTTAACAGGAAGTAGGAAATTTGCTGGCTAATATTGTGTGCTGTTGTAATATTTCACCATTGGCTTGTATGGAGCAGATTAACAGTTCTCAGCCTGAGTGAGCTGTTGATGTTTTCAGGTTACAGTGAAAAGAATACTTTTATCTATGTCTTGGTTATCGTTTTAGATACTTTAAATTCAGCAGCAGTGGCTGTGTTGTATTCTGGGATGGTCAGAAGTGTCCGGGCAGTCTTGTGCACTGCAGTTCAGCCAAGTGCTTTGTTTGATGGAGTTGGGTTTGTCAGAAGGAGAGGTGCAGTGTGTCCTTGCTGGAAGCAGCAGCCCTCAGCACTGGCCTGACTCCAGCACTGGTCTTTCACTTACTGTAGATCAAGAGAAGTGTACTTGCAGTTTTCCATCTCCATTTTATTCTTCTCTGACAGCAAACTGATGACTTCAAAAATTATTTCCAGGGTTTTTTTGACTTTCAAATACTTGTTTATCTTTATTTAGGTGTTAAAAATTCCACCAGATTGTCTTTGCCTGACTGGAGGTGTGAGCAGACTAGGCCATTGCACAAACCTACAATTGGCATTAAGTCAGTGAACTGTGTGTATCAACTTCTACAGTTTTATAATGGCATGCTTTTGGCTTCATAAATATCTACTATGTTGCTGTAATGATATTCTCCCTTAAGAGTGTTAATTTTCGAAGACTGAAACCTAGTATGAATTGGTGTTTTATTATCTTTTTCCAGCTTCCCGTGCTCTTGTTTTGTAAAACACTGAAAAAAAAATTATGGAAGTTTGTTCGTTTCACAAGCACTTGATGAACCTTAAAAGCAGTGAAGCTTATTTACGTGTTTTTTGGATACCTGATGTATTGTTTAATAGAAAAATATTTGACAGGTACATTTAAAGGAATGTATAAGATTTCTACTCAGTGCTTTAACAGGTTTGTAGAAGGTCTAGGAAGCCTTTCTGTGTATTCACAACTTTTATTTCCAAGCATTTGGCAGTTCCTAGAGCTTCTGTGGTTTACTTTTTTAAAAAAAAGTTGACAGTTCACTCATTCCAAGAATAAAATGATCTATAGCTGCTAATTTTCTTGAATCAATATTTTGATTCTCAAAAATTTACACTGTATTTTGCTAAATTAGGATGCTAGATTTCTTTCTTCAAAGCGACTTTTCTTGGTAAAGAAAGACACACAGAATTGATTTCTTTTGTTTCAGTGGAAGCAGTCTAGATGGCACATGTTTTGCAGACCTTTCCCTTTCCTTGCTGATCTGTAATATCAGCCAGGAAGATGATGTTTTGCCCTTCAGTGGCACTAATGCTCTATGGCCACTTGGCAGTTCAATGAGTATGACAAGTTAAACAAATGTGGGTGGCAGAGGCCTTAATTCCAGAGGGCTTGTCTACAAGTTGAGACCCATGAGGTTTCTCTGCTGTCTGCCCTGTTTTCTTCCCACTGATGGTGTCTAGAATAGGTTCTTTGTCCTATTCTTAGCCACAGATTTTCTTAACATAGGCACATGATGTTTTCCAGCAGTTACAGCCGGAGGCTATGAATCTTCTGTAAATAAATACATCTTTCACAAACATACATATGATTTGAAATACATTAACTAAAAAAACCCCAAAATTAAAAAGCCCACTCCTGTACAGCTGCTCTTCCAGTATATATGGGTGAAAGTGCTGGAGTAAGCTGGGAACACAGGTATCACTTGGTATCTATGTGTTCCTTACCCTTGTGTGTAACTAAAATCTTCATTATCCTTGTGTATAACTAAAATCTAACAGGTAGCATCTTCAGAGCACAGTATTAATTAATGACTTAAAGAAATGTCACAAACAGGAAAGCAACAATCCCAATAACAAAGCAGTCTTATTTGTATCATTGCTACTTTTTTTCAACAGTTTTGAATAGGTCAGTCCAGCACTTCTGTTTCAGAGGTGGCAGAGTCAAGTAACTGTCTCTTTTAAGAAACATTATTACAAGAGTCCCCAGACAGCATTGCTTTAAGAAGACTCACGCAAAAATTCCAGAAGACTGCCCAAGAACATTAGGATTGCTTAGGAATAATCCATATTGTCAGGAATGCCTTGAAGAATATGCAAGAGGGACTAGAAATCTAGTATTTGTAGAACATGAATGTGTCAGCTGTGAAAACAGAGATTTTCTACTTGACACTTCACCCCATTAGGACTGCCTGTGTGCTAACATAATTGCATTTGGAAGGAAAATTAAGATCAGTGCCATAGTACATGCTGGTGGAGGAGGTAAAGAGCTAGGCTGCAGTATGGCCATAGGGCATATGGCCATATTAGCTGACTTCTAGGCCCTCGGAATAAGGTAGGTGCTTTGCTGGTTTTATTGTTGTGAAATGGTCACCCTGAGTGGGTTTCAAGCAAACCAAGCAAGTAAAGCCCCTATAATATAGTAAGCAGTAGTTCAAATATAAGTATAAAAACGCCTGGCAAATTAAATATGTTACACTGCCTCAAACACACCAAAGTATGCACTATGTTCTCACAATAGTAAAAGCCACCACAAGATAACTAAAAACCTACCCTGTGCCTCGTGCTACAGCCCATAACACCATTCTAAACCTTAATCAGCAAGTTCTTTAAAAACATAATACCATTTGAAGACTTGCCTGACCCTGCTACAGTGTGAAGACAAAGCATCTTGATTAAAAACAAATAAAAGCCTGGATCTGGAATTCTCTCAGTTATCTGTGGCAGGTGCCTATTGTCCTAGTGCACTGGAAATGTGTTTAGCCTTCCTTTGTAGCTGTTTTCTCTCTTCTGAGTGGTGCATTATTTGGCACTTGGTTATGCATATTGTTATAATCATATGCATATGTTACTTGGTGGAATCTGATTTGCATGTACATGTGCCTTTTCAAAGTAACTTCAACTGCAAATGTTCACTTTATTAGGTTAAATTACTATGAACTGAGAAGTGTGGTCATTGCCTAGCTTTCAACAATGTTTTTGCTTTTGGTTAACAGACAGTGATTATTTTATTCAGTCTAAATGAAATATAGAGCAGGGTGTATAATGCACTTATACAGTAGATCTTTTTATAACTTAAATACAGTGCTGGATTTAAGAAACACCCATCCATTTTTGTATATGAGTACAGAATATTGGTGTTTGCTTCATTGTTTTTTTCGTTTTTTTTGTCTTTTCCTTGCTTCTGCTGCTCTAGGACTTTGGAATCATGTTTACACATCACATTGTAACAGTCTCCCTGATTACCTTCTCATATGTAACCAATTTGACACGAGTGGGAACCTTGATCTTGTGTCTCCATGATGCGGCTGATATTGTCCTAGAGGTGAGATAATTCATATGTCATCCTGTCAGTAGGTAGAATCTTTTTGCTGTGCAGAACAAGTGTTTGCTAAGCTAGTTCATGATGGTAATGGTGATTAATATACTGTATTTTCTTTCTTAAATATCTTGTGCCTGTAGCAGTGCATGTTTCTGATTTCAGACTGGTTTATCCCTTGATATGCTGCTTGTACAGAGCAGAGACTGGTAATGCATTGCATTCTGGGGAGGGCTACCTGCAGATTTTAAATACAACATGGTAAAATCAGAAGCTAAAGTTGCAAAATCTGAAAAGCAGTGAAAGTGGGTCACTTTGTCCTTAACCCCTGTGACATGGTGGGTGGTGCAATAACCCTGTCTCCAAAAGAATCAAGGTGTCACGGTGTGTTTCTGCTCTGCTTTGCTGGGCAGAGAGTGTTTTGACAATTTATTGCCTTATTTGGTTGTGGCCAGTGAGCTGACCTCTGATTTTCCAGGTTCCCATGCCTCTGTATCCCAGCATCAGCATTAAGCAATTGTATTTGGAAGGGATGATTGAAATTCTTTTAAGATGGTCTGTAACATCCGTAGTGGCAACTTAGAGATGTTGTCATTCTTTATCTGCATCAGTTACTAGACAGCTCTGGGTCATGCTGGAATTTGGCTGTCTCTGAACTCTCCTCCAAAGTTAATAACTATTTTGTCTGAAATTATTTTTTATTCAAGTACCTGCAAGGATACCTGTTATGCAAGAATATAGACTCACTGCATGAGTCACCTATTGCAAAATCAAGATCCTGCCATTCTGATTCAGTAGTGCTGTAAATACAGTTTTGTTTTTAATCTTTTTTAATCTAGAAGGCACATGGCTGCCTGAGATAGAAAGCAAAAAAGAATGTGGATTTTTCATGATAAAAATAATCACATCTTTGCAAGTTTATTTTTCTGTTTTAGCAATGTGTATAGCTAGCTGGGGCTTCACCTAAATTTTATTAATTCCTCTTTTCTCACCACCAGAAAGAAGTACTTAAAGATGTTTATTCTAGATCAAACATGTGTCTGTGGAACTATAAAAACACTGACGAGCAGCTGTAGTAGAATAGCTAAAACTTTACCTTCTGTTCATTCACTAAGACAGAGAGGAATTGCTGGTATTCTCATCTGAGTTGGACACAGATATGCTTCCTCATGAGGCACATACTTAAATGGTCTTTCTAGTCAATTCTTTCAGTCTGGTTTGACTGGAAATTCTGCTAGGGCAGTGGGTCACAACACTGATGCCATATAGGAGGAGATGGACTCTTCCACACTGCTGACATTACTGAGGGGAAAGTCAGTGCAGAGGAGGAAAACTATCAAACTGCAAAAGAAGTTAAATGTCTTGTCATGATGGGTCAGTTGTGCACCTGACCTGTGTTACCTATGATATTTTGAATGAAAAGCTATTTCTGGAGGCCACTAGACTATGTCCATCTTTCATCCATGTTTCATTTCATAATGAAACACATCCAGTGCAAAGCTGGGAAGCACCATTTTTTGGTATTCTCATTGCAAAATGTCATGTGCATTGGTGGGAATACTGGAGGTGAGATTTTTTCCACAGGTCTTAATGTATCTGGAAGCATGAAAGAACCATAGTAGGATTTTCAAGAAAACCTAATGCTGTGTTACTCAGTTGTAGTCATGGTTTTTCAGCTCAGAAAATGGTGTTCTGTTGTCTTAGGTGGCCAAATTCCATCCCAAAACACCATATTCATTCCCTTTTTTTTTTTTTTTGGTAGTCTTTCTTTTTCACTATAATTTGTAGAATTATTATAATTTGTTATTTGAGAACCTATGTCCCAGTAGTTGCACTGTTTTTGAGAAATGACATGATACTACTACAAGTTGCTATAGCAATATCAGCTTCATGGACTATGAAACCAGTTTTTTAGACTGCCACCATGGAAATACATCCAGAATTCCTGTCATCTGGAAAGCAAGGAAATTAGTGATGCTTCTGGCTTTGTATGTTGGCACCAAAGTGTTTTCTTTCCCTTCAAACTAGGCTGTGAGTACAAACTGCTAGGGAATTCATTTGTGTCCTCTAGAAAATAGGGCTGATTCAGAAGGGTTGTGTTTTCCTCACAACCCTGGTGGCTTTCTTCTTGTTCTAGGAGCTTCCTAACTTGTTTTTTTTTAGTAAAGAATATTCTTCATGTTCAGGTTTTTAGTGGGAACATTGCAGAAATTGGGTAACATCCAAAAGCGCAGGTTTGGTTTTGGCAGCCAGATTATCTGTTTCTCTGGTTTGAATTCCGCATTCAGAATCACATTCTGTATGCATAGTTGTGATAATTTTGCTCCCTCTTAGCACTCTGGAAAACCTGCATAAGTATTTTTTGGGATACTGGGAGCTGGATGCAGGTCCCCTCAGAAAGGAGCTTTGAAAGGGTTCCCAATGGCTTAAGTGGACACAAAAGGGTTCCCAGTGACTTAAGTGGACTCTGTGGATACATTTGACAGAAAGCATGAAGAAAGACTGTCCCTATCTCAAAGCAGATGTTATTTTAAAATAATTTAACTGCTTGCATACATTAACACTGTGGAAGCAGCACAGACATCTTAAAACAACCTTCCTTCCCTAGACACCATTTTCTTCAAGGAGAAAAGGGTAAAGAAACTTCTGGGGAGATCAGTGCTTTAATGAGCAGTTTTAGAGAAGAGTAATGAATTAGTGAGTCCTTCTCTGGGCAAGAGTCAGAAGACTGCATGAAGACAAGTGAGAAAAGCATGTAAATATGAGCATAAGGCAACAAATCAGAAAGCAGAAGCTGAAAAGAGAGCCTTGGAAAAAGACTTGAAGGGGAGGGGTATAATCTTTGAAGCGCAAACTATTCTGTATAGGCAGAAAAGGAAGAAGAGACGCTTTAGAAAAATGTGGTATATGGGGTGTGCTGGAGGAATTGAGACAAAGTTTATATATAGCAGCTACTAGAAGGTCAGAGAGCATGGGGCACATGGAAGGTAGATGTATGCTGAAAATGCCAGTGGAGCATACAGGAAAGGTGAGAGATAAGCAGGTGAAAAGGCTGGGGACAAAGACACCATAAATAACCTTCACTATAAAGGTTTGAAGAGTTTTGTGGATCTGAAATGGCAGAATCTCAAAAATGAAACTGAGTGGGAAATAAATACATACTCTAGTTCTATGCAGTCTGGTTTGGCTTTTTTCCAAAGAAGGTATTTTCCAGCTGCCTGGTGGAGAGACATTCCAACATCACTGTGAGGTGACCCAGTGAAAATGTTAGTGTTCTCATTAAAAATTGATTTCTTCTTTTTCTTACAGCTTTTACACAGTACAAGAGACCTCAGTTGTACTCATGGAAGTAAAGAGACATCTTTTTCTTTTGCAGGCTGCCAAAATGGCAAACTATTGCAAGTGTCAAAAACTGAGTGACCTTCTGTTCCTTACATTTGCTGTTGTCTTCATTGTCAGTAGGCTTGGCATATATCCCTTATGGTGAGTAAGGACATTGTTTTCCTGAAACACTAGGCACCAAACAAGCTTGGAAATAACTGTGTTGTAATTGAACAGGATTCATTGCCGATACTCTGTTTCCCAAAGCACCAGGGAGAGTTTCAGACATAACCAGGTGCTGAAATATCCTATTTGCTAGAGTGCCATTGTGTTTACTGTGTGCTAGATGAGAAACATCTGGGGCTTCTGCTGGTTTTAAGGTAGAAGTGGGTTGGAGACAGCATAGCTTCAGACTAGCAGATGGCTGGCTGTGTTGGCAAGAAATGAGAGGAGAATGAAAATATTAGTCACCAAAAAAACCGACCAGCAGCTAAACTTGAAGGTAGGATATTCTCAATAGCTTTCAGTGCATACTTCATGAACACTTTCAGCTTAAAGAAAAACACAGTGGAGTAAAGTAAAGTTTGGCCTGCTGAAATTGGTATAAGGATGTTAGTGCCATGCAGATTGCAATACTGCAGGCTACTCCTTTTCCAGCTCTCCTTTGAGTTGGGGTACCTGGGGCAGCTGTGTAACACATATGTGTAGAAGGTAGTTACACAGCTCTTACTGTCGTCTCACATCTTCTCAGGCAGTCAGCTGCTTGCATGTGCACACTCGCTTGTAGGTAAACAGACATAGATGTTTGATTCTTTAGCTAGGATCTTCTGCATCCAGAGGGCAGATGGCTAGTTAGGAAACACATGGATGTGCTTCAGTGTAAAAGTGCATTAAAGTTTTTCTGCAACCTGTGCACTATATATGAGGAAGGCTGAGAGAAGGTGTTGGCCTTGGCTCTTTCCCATTCTCAATCCTTTCTTTCTTAGGAACAGAACTAGCACAGATATCTGTATTTCTAGGAAAGTAAGAAAGGTCTTTCATTGCATCAGAAGATAACAATGACAGGTTTGTTCTTGGGAAGCACCAAGAATGCCAGAAATTGTATCTTTTGCAGAGTTTATTTATATTACTGCCGAGCTCCTTATTCAGATTTGCAGAGGACTTACAGATGCCAATGTCAACCGCCCTGCTGCAGTTTCCTTTCCAAACCTCTCTAATGATACCTCTTTGAGGTTTTGTTAATGCAAGCAGGGTAAGACCGACATGCCCTTAGGGAGCTGTATCATCAGCTCTGCTTAACCCTACAATGTACAAGTCTCATTTAGCATTTGATGACTCTAAGGATAATGTCATAATGCCTGGTCCCTACTGTGCTGTGAGTTGGTGAACAAACATGACAAAACATGAAAATGGATAGACACACAAATTGCATGTTTAGAAACACTTGTTATTTTCTTCAAGAAGCAATTTTTTCTTTCTTAAACAGTTTTGCTTCCCTTACTCTGTCCTTCCTTGAAGCCAACTGAGCCATTCACTGAATTTCTGTAAATGAAATAAGCTAGTTTTTATACTTCCATGATCTCAGATAGAAAAATGGTGGCATTCCTGCTCATATTATTTCACCTGTCCTGTGCTTTCTGTTTTATACTGAGGAGTGGAGGGAGGACCCAATTTCACCAGTGCATTTCTGCCACTGGAGACTGCAGTACATGACTGTGCTTAAGGAAAGGCTCCTCAGATGAGGACTGGATGGGTTTGCAAAGGGGAAATCATACTTGGCCAACCTGATAACCTTCTATGATGAAATTACTGGCTTATAATTACATAATTACTGGATGACTGGGCAGAGTACACCCTCAGCAAGTTTGCTCATGTTCCACCCTGTGAGGAATG
>VZSR01000205.1:189336-413671 GCA_013398615.1 Brachypodius melanocephalos
TATCAACACAGAAATACATGAAGGGAGAGTGCAAAGAAAACTGAGCCAGGGATTGTCCATTTACAGGAATGCAGCAGCTGACAATATGCTGTGTACTCCCTGTCATAACTGGAGTGGTTACCCTGGTGATCCCTCTGCCTTGTCATGGTTTAACCCCAGCTGCCAATAAAGCCCCATGAAGCTGCTCACTCACTTCCCACCAGTGAAACGGGGGAGAGAATCAGGAGGGTAGAAGTAAGAGAATTCATGGGCTGAGATAAAAGCAGTTCAGTAGGTTAAGGCAAGAGCTGTGCACACAAGCAAAGCCAAACAAGGCACAAATCCAGAATACAGCCCTGTACTACCAACCGTGAAGAAAACTGTCTATGCCAGCCCAAACCAGCATATCCCTTAATCAATGAAAAATACATTTATTTATTTGAATATGCAAATAGTTTAGCGTGGTCTATATGATCTTTGATTTTTTTAAGACCATTTTATTTCCAGACCAAAGCCTTGATGTGTGTATTCCTAATGGCTACCCTTAGATACAGCCAGAGACAGTTCCATTGTTCTCAGCTGTACTGTGGGCAATGCATGTGGGAGTCAGAGTTAGCAGGAATGAACCATGGGATACATGAGTTTGTGTCTCCCAAATCCTTTTCCTCTATAAAACAGCAATTCTGAATCTTCAGCCCTATTAGTTTGCATGTCAGCAAAGATGACTCACTGGAGTGGCAGCAGGCCAGGAAGTATAGTTTTGCTCTCCTTTGCTGAAAATTCAAAATAGCAAAATTTGGTGCCTGATTAGTATTACATAAAGATGCAAATTTTTCTAGCATAAAAGCTGGGAGGTATAAAGCCAGTGTACATGTAATGTAAAAGCAAGGCTGTAATTTATCAGAAACCTTCCCCCACACAGGAAGGTGAGTACCCGAGACAGGCTTCCAGAGACGTCACTTCCGAAGCACTGGTGTGCTGCTGTGCTGCTGCTCTGCACGAGTGCCATTTAATTCTGCATAAAGGTGCTAAGAAAGAATTCAGAATGGATCAAACGCTGTTGTTTGAAGGGTGTTTAACAGCGAGGCTAAGACAAAAGAAACTGGCAATTAGGTATATATTTAGCAGTCTTTCTGCAGGCATCTGGAGTTCGTTTCAGCAATAATTCAAAACCCCAGGATACTTTCTGCCTCCTGCTGCTAAGTGAATGTAGGAGTAAAGCTGCTATTTTCACTGACAAGACATTTTGCTTGCGAAATTCTCCCACTTGCACATAATCACTGTTCTAGCAAATTACAACATAGAACACAACTCTCCATGAGTCAGGGGGAACATGGTGCCTTCTCAGATGATACAGGATTGTATGGAGAATCAAAGCAATCGAACCAAAAAATTAATATAAATTATGCAAGCCCTTGGCTAGTCTAATCAGTAATGAAGCAGTTACTTTGAGCTCTCAGGGAAGCTGAGCTTATATTTATTTACCAGATTAAGGCACCAAGCCAGTTTAATGCAGGCTCTTTTAAATTGCTCTGACTAGTTACTAGCATGCAAGTTTCAGGGAAGTGTTGCTGACAAGTACTGCTGTCAAAAGGCGAGGACATAAGCAAACAGCCTTGGCATTCCTGTGACCTGTGAGGTGTCAGCATGCACATATTGCATACATACACTGAGAAATGTGAAATAGTGCCTTAACAGTGCAGATTGAAATGAAAGGCTGATTGAAGCAGATGATAAGGAGTAGAGGTCGTGTTCTGCATATGCTGTCCCCCAAGTTCTCATCCAGGGCAAATTTGGTATAATCCAGGTATTATTCCCTTATGCCCTTCTGTTTTTGATCTCTTTGCACACTCAGTGTCCAGAGTATTGTATCACATTAAAAGCTGTGAAGATGGACAGTCGACTACTTTGATTAGTTGGTATGGTCTTGTTTGATGTCAGTAGGTACATCTTAGCTGGATCTTTGTGGATGTTTGTGAGTCTGTTTGGAAATATTCTGAGGAAAAAATGGAAAAAATAATTCTCACTGTTAGAATTCAAAGCTGTTTCAGGTTTATGTCTCCTCATCAACTGCAATGTATGGCTGCTGAATGAGATTTTGGTGCCAATGTACCTTATATAAGTATGGGTCAGCCAATCCTCAGAGGAACAACTTTGTTCCTTGCTATTCTTTCATTTTTAAAGCTTGTTCATGACTGTAGACACAGTCTGGCTCATGGCTGATATCTGGTTGCCTTTATGTGGCAGTATCTGCATGAACCGGACAAGCCTGGTGTGATTCTTCCTGAGTTACAGTTAACATCTGTTCACTGTGAGCTCCAATGAACTGTAGTTCATTATTACTTATTACCAGACTTATTACCAGACTTGCAGTTGTCTCTGCATGACTGGCAGAATAGCTCCTCCTGAGTTCCACCACTCGCTGAACACTAGTGTGGGGCATAGCCCTGTGGTTTATGTACATCCTGTGTTTCCAAACAATGATAAAGTATTGACAGTTTGCACTGTTCCCTTCCCTTTCCTTTCCTTAATTCTGGAATCCAACTTCTCTCTGAGCAAATAGGGCAGTGCAGAACCCCCATAAGAAGCAGCTGCTACAAAGCTTTGCTGACCCTCTCTTTTCCCTTGTGTTGTTCTTTAGCTGCTATTGACTGGGTTTGTACAGCTCTTAACAAGCAGTGAAGCTGAATTGTTGTCTTTCATGCTGGTTTTCTTTCCTGGCACATTTTCTCCTGATTGGCCCTTGGAGTATGTGTGTTCTGTGGGAAGACAGCATGTGGACCCCAGCAGTCACCCTGCTTCATTCCTCTGAACATACTGGTAAGACAGAGAGCTCCAGCCTACCCTTAAAAGCACCCTACAGTGCCAAAGAAATACGTAGGCAGTAGTTAAAGCAAGAGCCCTGGTCAGTTACATCCCATAGTAAGAATTCAGGTAGCCAGATGAATCCCAGCTGCCCAGGCCTTGTCTGCACTCTGAATGAACACGATTGTTTTGCCATTGTTTTAGTTACTCTTGTTGGATTGTAAACCTTTCTGGCCTAGCTAGTATAATACAATAACTTTTTTATTAAGATAATCTCTTCTGACACTGTCTCAAGCTCATTTTACTCAGAATATTGTCTAAACCAGAGCACAAGCATAAGTTGCTTGTGGGTAGCAGATACTGAATGAGTAAATTATGATTTTGATACTTGATTCCTGATGCTATTCATACTGTCGTTGAGTGGATGCTGCAGAACTAGCAAAAATTATCTGATGTGCTTACATTTCAGACTGTTTGTAGTTTCACCAGGCAAATTATAATCAATCAGTTTATCAAGAGCATTTAATAACAAGGTTTTAGCAAACTAACAATAGTATATTCAAAGAACTCATAGACTTCAATTTATGGATTAAGAAGAAGGTTTAATTAACTAAGTCTCCATAAATTTAGTCACAACTCTTGTCTTAGCTCTTTAGCAGAGTGTATATAATGTTGTCATCCCATCTGCTTCTGACAAAACATTATCAGATGTTATCCTTGCTAATGCCTAGTTATTTTATTTCCTCAAATTTTTAACAGCATTTGTGAACTAAGGCCTCTGGAGTTTTACAAGAAGCAAGGATGAAATCTTTGGAGTACCAGGTTAATTCTGATCCAGCTATTGAAAGGGAAGCTATAAGAAGTGGAAAGGTTAGAGGTGTCATTCACCATTATGGGCTTGCAATGTAAATAACAAAAAGTGGCATTTGCTTAGTGTTGCCGTTTTAAAAATTTTCATGTGATCACAGCAGGAAAAATTTATATGAAAAAATATTTCATCAGACTTTCAAAACTATTCTTACCCTCATTTTTAGTTTCTACGGGCTGTACTCTGTGGCTGTAATAATGCTTTCTGTTGTCAAGGATAGCCTGGTCAGTCAATGTTCTTACTTCTTTCATTAAGAAAAATGTCCTGTCTGAAATGTGCTCCAATTGGAAACAGAACAGATACCTGTGCAGTGGCACTTGTCTTGCTCAGAATTATTCTGCCAAGCGTAAATATGTCAGGGCAAGGGAAGCAGCATGGGTGTTTTTCTTGTGGCCAGACATCTTAGCCACTTTTTAATCTGGTGGGTAGTTTGAACTTGTGCAAACATTCTGCCTCTTCTCAGCCCCTTTTCTCTTAGAGATATCTTGAGCACCAGAGTTTGCTGTTACTGGCACATATTTTGTGGTGCTACAGAGTCCATACGAAAGCAGAACAATGCTACTTGCAAGCTTCTGACATATGTGGGATGTAAAGATCATAGCTCTGCAAAAGCAGGGGAGTAAATTAATTTACCAGCTTGAAATAGTAAATGACTTTTGAACACCATGATCAACAGCCATGATGGAGCAGGCATCTCAGCTAGGAGGAGGTTATTGTGGCTCAACACCTTGGGAGAAGCCCAGCCCCAAGTGAGCACATTCTATAGCTTTCATTGGTGTTGCGCAATTGCAGGGTTTGACCCATAATTATATCTCTGAAAATACAGATAATTATTAAGAAAATTGGATTGAACTGAAAACAGTTTAGGGATGATTTTACAGACATTGATGTGGCATATAGTTAAACACAACTGCACTTATTTTTAGTCAACAGAAAGAGGCATGAGGAAGGCTTTTTTTATACTCTGATACTCTGTTTTGCAAAGACTGGAAACTATAGTTTACAACAAATGTTTTTCCTCTTTGAAAAATTTGAAAATCTTCAGGCACATATAGAACTTTTACATGAGCAACAGAGAACACATATCAAGATCCATTTGCCAGGGGTTCATGTTATTCTTCAGAGAGGAAAAGTATAACATAGTTCCTCAGTACCTGCGAGTTATCATGGACCTTTACACAAGCATTTTGCCATAACATACTACTGATACAATATATTGCTGAGTATAATTACATTCTGCTAAGAAATTGGAGTTCTCTCCATATCCTGATGTCTATTGAAGGACTCTTCTGAGGTTTGAGTTTGGATTGTGAAAGTGTCTGTGACCTTGTATCTTTGTTTTTTCTGTCCACAAGAGTGTAAATGCTACTATTCATACCAATGGCTGCAAAATCAGCTAATGGGCAGTAACTGCTGATGAGAAGGAATTGCCTGAAAAGCACAGCTGAAACCAGGACAGTGACAGCTTGATCAGGTCTCTGCTACAGTACATCAAACATGAATAATTTCCTGCCTGCTCCATCATTTTAGTTAAGTAATTGGAAATCCTATTGATCTGCACACAGGGCTTAAAATAACACAGTCCCATTTGCAGGGCTGTAATTTCTGCAAAGACATATTGTTCCTGATTAGTGTTAGGACAGGAGCCACCCATCTCCCCAGCAGCTGAGCATGTATGAGTACCATGTCAGGAAATCCTCTGATGCAGGGCTGTTGTGTGTGAGCAGAATGCCACGTGGTGGTGACCTCACTGATAAAATTGGAGTGTGTGGATTTAGTGTTGCTCTAAATACTGACTCAGTAGTTTATACTCTTTCCATCACTGCATTTTGCAGAGATCTTTCATCAGCTCTCTGAAAGAAGGAGGATAATGAGCATCACCAACCAACCAATCTAGTGAATCAGTCTGAGATGCTGTTGAAAGATCATCTCTCTCTCCCAGTCCTTCTTTCCCTGCTCCATTGCTTGTGTGTGGGTGACTGGTTCATCTGACTCTTCTCTGTTCACAGTGGGTCTCTGCTATTCCTCTCGTATTTGCCATGCACTGATACTCTGGAGGACTGAAAATATAAGAGACAGCAGGATCTGAAAAGGGAAACAAGCTTGTTCTCCCACTCAGCAAGAACTAAGAAGCAGAACAGTGATATAGACACAGCAGCTGGCCAAGCTGAAACTCAGATGAAAAACTTGGCAGTATAGCCCTTATGTACTGGATTTGCTATAATTAAATATTTAGCTGCACTGCAGCTCGAGGACTCCAGTACATGGAGTGCTATAAACCAAAGTTTCCTCAATTTGTTGACTGTTTTGTGTATGATTCCATACACTTCTCAGGTGAAAAGCTGTTTAACTCTTTTGAAGTCTCATGCAGAAACATCTGTATGTGAGGTCTGTTGTGTAGCACTGTCACTAAAGGTCACTAGGACAGCCTGGAGGTCCTGTTAGATTGCAATCAAGATCTAAATCCCAGAAATGAATCTTGACCACTGATGAAATGTATCAGATTTATCATCCTGTGGCTGATCAGCATGTGCACATACATGTGCTCTCACACTCCACTGCTCTTCATTTATCTATGAATCTCAGTGATATTTTTTTCTACCTGTCAGTTTTATGGCATCTGTTAAGGAAGTGTTTTATAAATAAGCTCATAGTTCTCCCAGCATCTTTATGTGGCCAACAAGGTGTGCCAATATTTTGTGCTCGTTTTTAACAAAAAATGAACTGTGTAAAGAAATTTGAAAATTTCTTAGATCACCTAAGTTAATATAACAGCTAAATCCACAATTTAGAACTCCTGACTCTTTGTTCTCTGATCACAGTCACTTTTATCACATATAATAAAGAATAAGCTACAGATGTTTTGGGGACAGAAGTAAGTGCAGTTGTTTGGTTTATTAAAGAAAAAAGTTACAAAAAAGGCAGAAACTTTGAGGCAATGCTGGTAGGAGTACTGTTGAGTTACATGCACTAAATGAGATAATTAATGTAACTACATAATTACATTAATGTAATTACCTATTTTCTTGATAATGTATGCCATATTAAAAGGTGTCCCAATATAGCTGTTGTGGTGCAATATAGAATACTGCTGTCTAATATACACATAATGAAGATAAGACATATATTCTGAATTGTTTAGACAAGCTGGTATCATATTGTGCTGTCCTTGGTCATATCTGAGACTTCTGTCTATTGTGCTGTGTTAACAAAGTGACTTTAATTCAGCATGTTGCAGCAGAATGTGTTGGTCACTGGATAGTGCTGCAGAAGGGAAGGCAACTTGCAGTAGCACTAATTTCAGCTGCACAGGTTCTGCTCCCATTGAATGTGATAATAGTGCCCATCATCTTCCTGTGCACCTGCTCCTTCCACATAATGATCCTCCTTCTCACCTGTTTTTGTGCCTCTCAGGAGCCTTTCCGAAGCAAATACAGCACTTTTTTGTCAGTTCTCAGACAATATAGATAAGGATTTTACTCTTCCACCCATTCCTCTCTTTCTTTATCTCCCGTCATCTCCAGGTTTTCCTTTGATCCTTGGTGCAAGACAAGGGATCAGCTTGCCAAGAATTAGTAGCTGATACCCAAGAGCCTGCATTTGGGCCCACTAAGTTGTGGGAAGGGAGTATAATGTTAATAAGTTAGTGTGGATCTGGTACCTCAAGTGTCCCAAGTACTGCTTTGCTGGCTAGATAAAGAGTTAGAGACTAGAGGAGAAACCTGTGTTACTGTTGATATGTTGCAGGTGATTGTTTAGTAGTTGTTGAAAATTTATTCCTTTTATTCTGAGTGTTTAATTAGAGTGGTAGTACAGTAAGTACAGGATTGTCTCTCCCAGTGGCTCAGATATTGTGGCAACGTTCCTGAAAAAATATCACAAATTTCTGTAAGAGTAGATTGGATCTTAAGTGGTGAATTTCTTTTTATTTGCTTTCATCACCCATACTGCTTAATTCAAGATCCTAAACTGAGTGCTTCACACAGCCAGGTGCACAACCCTTCTTGGGATGCAGTTAACAAGGGAAGAATACCTTCCATGAAATTGTGTTGTGTTCTCCAGCTATCAAAATCTTCCAGGGGCTCAGAAAAAAAACCAGTCCAGAAATGATTTTCAAAAGCAGAAGCTAACATTCCATTTCAAATTGCAAAGATCTGAGAAATGCTGACAAAATTTTTCAGAAAGGTAGAGCACTTGCAGCTTAAGGTGATTTTCCCCTGACATCAAGTCCAGCTGCTTCAAGTCAGATACCCAAGAATCAAAGTTTCCACCATTCATTATGAAAAGCTGGGATTTAACCGCTGGAGAGCTTTGAAAAGTCCCAGCAAACGTGTTTACAGATTTAAGAGCTTTTCTGAGTATTTGAATCTAAGATTTATTTGCATATCCATCTTATAGGCACTTTCGCCTCCATGTAATCCATTTTTGTGCTATTTCCAGTCCCTATTATTTGTGTAGTTGATTAAAATGCTTCCATTGAGTACTTGTAGCAGTGAAATTGATGGAAAGTGCACCTAACCTGTCTTCCCTCCCCTTCTTTCTCAGTCTCTACAAGTAGAATTTCTCTGTATATTCTGACTCGTAACCGTTTGAATTTTCTCCCCATTTCAGACTTTTAATATGAAATAATTCCTTTTTTTTTTTTTTTGAGAGAGAGAGAGTTTGTTTGCTTACCTTCATTTTTTCTGTAGTTTTTTGTGTTTTTCACTCAGCTTGAGTGTTTTTCACTGTGCAGGTGCTTTACACATAGCCTTAGCTCTGTGGGAACACCTAGCCTGCACGTCAGACCACTGAACCCTCTTAGCATTGCTGAGCAATTAATAACGTCCTTTTTGCAGCTTTAGTGGAGAATTCCAGTCCTGTCCTTAGTTTGCCAGACGTGAACAGATTAGAAAGAAGTCTGCTTTTTGATTGAGGCTCATTTCCCTATCTAATACACAATATATGAGTCATTTGCACATGTAACTGGTTTTGGTACCAAAAGCATTCTTTTTGGCCTTGCTTCCTTCCTGACTTCTGCAAGAGTGGGCTAGCTCATCTTGAAGGCTTTTTTACTTGACTTCTGTGGAAGTCTCCAGAGATAAATGTGGTCCAGTTAATAAAAATAGAAACAGAAACCTGCAGAAGCCTCATTTACAATTCTATAGCATTTAAAATCTTACACATAAAGACAGTTGAGTGTAAACAATGATAACTTTATATACAGGAGTTGTTGATTTCAAGTTTGAATTTGATAAAATGGTTAGAACTGCAGTAAGCACTGGTGAAGTAGAACAGCGCTGAAAAAAAAAACCCCAGAAAACTGTTTTTCCTATATGTAACTGCTAAGCCTCACTCTTGGTTGTTTATAAGTGATATGCAAATTGCATTTTGTGCAAGAAGTGGCTAATATGGGGGCATCAAAAAAACCGAAAAAAACCCCCAGAAAAACAGAAAAAACCGCAGAACTTCACTTCTGTTTTGATATGATGAGAATGTCCCCTTGAAATGTAAGGTGGGGTGTTGCTGTGATAAATACAGCTACCACTGGCAGAACAAATTACAGAAAGCTGAGACTGAAGAGTTCTACCCGACAGGAGCAATAATATCATGAAGGTTTTGCAGACTGGAAAACATTTTCTGGTGTTCACGCCAAGAAACAGAAGACAGTGTGAAAACACAGCTGTGTAGGAAGGTTATAAAACGTCAACTTCTGCAGTGTAAGAAGGCAAAAATAAAAAGGTAGAAGCACTATGAAATACCCCTCCAGTATTAATGCCAGCATACTAGAAATCACTGGTTGATATTTGACCAACGTAAATCATTACCACTAAATGTTGTATTCTGGATTTGTTGACTGTACATATTTCACGTTAGTACTGCTTGTATGTCGCTGGAAAGGATTGTGGCAGACGTGGTTGTTTATTAAAAAGCTGAGACCACTCTCCACGAGCTGTTCCCTGAGCTCTGTGCTGCTCTGGAGCCCGTGCGGGGTGCCGGTGCCGTCCCTTTCCCGGGACGGTGCCCCGAGCCCGCGGTGTTGGCCGGGCTGAACGCGCCATCTAGTGATTGCTGGGGATGGTTGATTGAAAACCAGGAGAGAAGAGCAGAAACAAGCGGGGTTCTTAAAGATATCTGCATCAGCAGGGAAAATAGATGAAGGTCGACAAATCCTTATTTTTCTCCCCCTAATTAACAGCCATTCCTAGATCGTTATTTGTTTTTAAAAATGCCATTGTTTCCGTTTATTCTCCACTCTGCTCTCAGGCTGTTTACTAAGATAGATTGAAATCACCTGCTGTGGCAGAGTATTTGGGCAGAAAGCTAGTGCTGTTTTCACAAATCTTCAGAAGTCATTGTAACATCAGTTTACTGCCTGCATCGGAAATGCTGATTCTCAAAAATCTGGTTCAGATGTCTAGAACTGACTGAATTTCTTAGAATCATAGAATGATTTGGGTTGCAAGGGTTCTTTAAATGTCTTTTATCCCAACCCCCCTGCAATGAGCAGGGACATCTTCATCTAGATCAGATTGCTCAGAGCCATGTCCAACCTGACCTTGAATGTCTGCAGGAATGAGGAGTCTACAATCTCTCTGAGCAATCTGTTCCAGTGTTTCACCACTCTCATTGTAAAAAACCTCCTCTTTAGCTCTAATATGAATCTACCCTCTTCTAGCTTAAAACCATTAGCCATTGTTTTATCTCAACAGGCCCTACTAAAAAGTTTGTTCCCATGTTTTTATAAGGCCCCTTTAAGTATGAAAAGGATGCAAGAAGGTCTCCCATCCCTCACTGCCCCATTGTCCACCTGTCCTATATGTAACTGCTAAGCTCTCACCCTTATGCACCACTCCATAAATGGTATGCAAATCGCATTTTGTGCAAGAAGTGGCACCAAACCCCTGCTGGAGGCAGTTGAGATAGAATAACTTTATTTCAAAAGCATAGAATACAGTAATTTTTGTTACAAATCAGTGACTTGAGTCAAACAAAACCTGCTAGCTGTATAGATGAAGAGAAGTCATGCACACTGATCTTTGTTTTCTGTATGCAATGTTTACAAATCAAGCTAAATATTGAAAGCAACATTTGATCCACTGTCCATATGGATCTCATCTAATCAAGTACTTGTTTTAATTTAAAAATACCTTCTTTGAGGTTGTTGGCTTAAGGAAAGTGTTACTATTTTTCTGTCCTTTTTTTTTTTTTTTCCTAGGATATTAAATACAACATTGTTTGAACTGTATGAAGCTCTGGGTAATTTTCCTGCCTTGTGGGTCTTCAATGTGCTGCTTATGGTTCTTCAAGTTCTGCACTGTTTTTGGTCTTACCTAATCATTAAGGCAGCCTACAGAGCTATTTCAAAGGGCAAGGTAAGACAAACACAGTTCTGTTGCATGGTTTTTCATTATCAATAGAGGTCATTATTTTGTTTGGGTTTGGTTTTTTTGTTTTTCCTAATCCATATTGTGCTACTGAAGGCATCTCTTGTTTTAGACAAACTCTTCTTTCCTTTCCTGGAAACTCTTTCCCACTCCTAATGATTGTCAGATAAGTTAATAATACTCTGTATGGTGATTGTCTTTATATGTGCTTCCGGACATCTTTTTTTACAATGTGGTACACTGAACTAAACTACATTAGGGAAATCAAATTATAGAAACCCAACAAGTAAACTGTCTTCTTGGGGTTGCCAGTTCTTGTTTTCTTCTTTATAGTAGTTGTTAGCAAAAAGTTCATTTCACAGCTGTAAGTGATAGCAGTAATAATACAAAATTAAATGCTGCTATGTTTGCTAGTGGCAAAGTTACAGATCACAGCCTCTTCTGGGTTTTGGTATTAATGAGCTATTGTAAACAGCTATGTATTTTCTTTCTAGTCTTCCCAGAGCAAGACGGTTTGGGTTAGAATTTAGTCTCTTGCTGGCAGTTGTACATTTGACAGGAAGATGTCACTCCCAGAAATACCAACCCCATTACAGTTGCTGTGCAGACACAGGGCTTCTGTGCAGATGGTAGAACTGCCCCTTACAGATCATGTAAAGTCAGGACACTTTGCCCTTAAAGAGGAGAGCACATTGATGTGACTGACCCCAAAGTGAACGGGATTGTTCTCCAGAAAACTGCTTTCTATGGATGTACTGGGGAGCTCAGCCATGCACTGGCAGAGCCCAGAATCTGCCACTCAGTCTGGGAAAGACAGTGCATTCACAAGCTGTATTTTGCCTGGAAGCCACACTTTAGTCCCCACTGCTTTTAGCAATTATTAGCCTCAGCTGTCATGTCTGAATTACACCAGACTTCAGACTGCTTCCTGCCCTCTCTTACTCTGCTTGTTTATCCTTTCCCTTGTGCTGTGCTGGAAGGCTGGGAAGTGGAACCCCTTGCAAGTAAGTGTCTTTAAATTTACTATGGAAAAGATTTATTCTGACAACACTGGTGTTTGTGGTTTATGTTGGTTTGGTTCTTTTAATTTGTGGTTTCTGCTTAGTATTTATCCATTGTTTGTATTTATATATTTAAGTAAAGACTATTTTTAAGTGCCATTTTTACTTCTTGGCTATCCGTCACCTAAAACCATTGAAACCCACTTCTGTCTGTAGTATTTGGGTGCTATTATGCTGCACCCTTTTTACATACAGATATAGGTAGATAGATACATACATACATATGTGTATACACATATATATACATATCTCAGCAGGATAAGCATCTGCTCTGTCAGCATTCAGGACACACATGTGAGACCATAAATCCTTTGCCTTGTAGTTCTAACAATTGCACAGAAGAAAACTGAGATTGTAAAGAATTACAGCAGAGCTAGACACTTGCAGTAACACAGTGACCAGCTTAGAGATGGATATGTATGACATATACAGAGGATTCATCTTCCTTCAGATCTTAACTTACTTCCTCACTTGCAATGCCATTCTTTTTGTTTCTGCAATAAAAATAAGAACTATTTTCACAACATGTTACAGATGTCTTACAGATAAGTACTAAGAACTGCAAGATGTGCTGCATTGATATCAGGTATTAAGTGCAAAGACCCTGCTTTGTTGCTGCATTTTAAGAATAAAGAGAGCAGATCCCATGTTTAGCAGAACTGGCCACAGCATAGAATCTTACTTTGATTTTTGGATTTGGGGCAGGAGCCTAGCAGAAGAATTGGCAGTGAATCTATTAAGAAAATTTAGGTTGATGGAAAATTGTTCAGTCATCTGGTCTGCCATCACACAGATCACAGGTGCTCAGTACTGTGTGCTGAGGCCATTCTCTTCTCTCTGATAAGGGTATAATTCTAAGTGTATTTCTGTATCCCCACCAGCTGCAATATAAAAGTCCCTTTAGATGAAAGGCACTGAAGTAACCTATTAATTGAAGCTCTGTTAAGTATGGAACCAAATTTCTGACCTCAGCTGAAGTCCAGTTTCACAGGTGTCCGAATTGTGGGCTTGCTATACACTGACTTTAAAATCTTAGCTTATTGGGAGCTATATGGGAACTGTACTTTTTTCTCTGGTTCCAAGCAGAATAGTGTCACTCAGGTACTGTAATATTGCAAGGGCAACACTGGGAGCCCCAAAGGCAAATGGCTCCTTCTGAGAGGAGAGTGGCATTGTCATGAAGACTTTTCCAGAGGAGAGGAGGATTACTATAAGCAAAGAATTACATGCAGTGGCCCTGTTCTTTAGATGCTTTTAGTTCTTCAGGAAGAAGACTCACCATAGGTTTTACCCCCGTTACGTCCATTTGCTGTGGTAAAGTCAGCTGTAATTGCCTGATTGTGGCAACCAGCACAGCATGGATCGATCGAGAAGAAATTGGGACACTCAGTTATACAAACAGGAGTAGAAGCAGGCGTGAAAATGGTATCCATAGAGCTACAGGCAGGTTAAACTTCAGACCTCTTTCTGTTGATGCTGGGTTTTTTGTACTACAAAAAACTAGTTTTGTAGATTTTGCTAGTTTTGTAGGTTTTCAAGGTTTTTCAAAGAAGTCAGCTGAAAATTAACAGGAAATCCCTAGCAACTAAGGTCCCCCTGGTTGTGAAACACCTTTCCAGTAACATAGTGGGGCACACAGCTGAACTGTGACTCCTATGTTAGGGATTGAACTGAACTATGTCCACCTTTTGCAAGTGCTGTTCTCACCACTTGTCTGAAGTCAGAGATTGGAGTTGCCTGATGTGTTGAGTTTTATTTCAAGCAGTACATGTGTCTCCTCTTGCAAGCACACAGCACTTTTCCTTGGAACCCTGTGTTCTCCAGTGAGTTGGGAGATAAGGGGCAGGAAGTTGGGTTGAACATTTTGTATTACCTGGTCAAAGAGCAGCACTCCAAATGAAGGACAGGAAATAAGTTAGTAGTAGTTAGTAGGAGGGCAGAGGGACTGAGCCTAGGTTGAATTTGGGAGCTTGGATTGTTGTTTACTTCAGTCTGTGCAAAACCCTTTGCCTTGAGCGCTTGGCCAATATACCTTCAGTGCACCAGTGCTGAGTTCTCACTCTGCCTTTGCACGTGGCATGAGGACATCTCATGTGTGTGCAGACATCTGTGTTTGAAGTGAGTGCAGGCAGGAAAAGGCAGAGAGGTGTGCCAGAGCTGAGATTGCCTTCAAAGCTCAAATTGAAAATATGCATAAACTCTCTGATTCTCTTCAACCAAAAAGCTGAACAGTTTCCTTACAGTCACCTACTGCCTACTTCTTTTCCACATTCTGCAGGTAGCAAAGGATGCCCGAAGTGATGTTGAGTCAAGCTCAGATGAGGAGGAAACAGTACCTCGCTCAAAGGCCCCGCACAGCACTGTCACCACGAATGGGACAAGCGGTGCCAATGGGACAAATGGGTATCTTACTGGTGCCACTTCCTCAGAGGAGCATTAATCCTTCAGTTCAATCCTGAGATATGAACAGAATGAACTGTTTGCTACTGGAAGTAAATTATAAGTTGTGAATGCGGTTTATTCATGTATTTCAGCAGCAGAAAAAATTAGGAGTGTCAAAGCATTCTGATAGCGCACTGCCATATTTCCTGTTTGTGAATGAAGACAGCACACCATTCTGTATTCGTAGGCATGCTGTATGTGTATGTAACTGACACAATGGGAGCAGTATTTTCACTTGTACTGTCTGAAATATTATTTATTTTTTATTCTTTTGGGAACTTCTGGACAAAAGGGAATATCCGTTCTCAAACCTCGTGTCTTGGATTCTTGGTAATGGAGAGCATCATGCTCAGATCTCTTCTGTCCATCCCTGTTGCTTTTGCTGAATCTGCTATAAGTAATAGTTGCTTGATTTGTTACTTACAGTAAGATAGAGCATAGCTTTATAGATTTTAGATCTGCTTCAGATATTTTTGCTATCTTTGTGTTTTAAAGTACTGGTTTTGAAATTGCCTATCAAAATCACAGTTACTGTTTCTCCAACATAATTTGGGAAAAAATGTGGTAATTGTGGGATATTATTTTAGCGTAATTTAAAATTCAATTTGGTGGTTAATTGCATTAGAAGTAGATTTGATTTGTTGTGCAAATACCCAAAAGGATTGTTGTCAGCACTTAGGATAAATTCATTCTTTTCTTTTTTTTTGGCCTTTCAATTTTTGATCTCTACAGATTTTAGCTTCTTGCAGAGATTCCATGTAAAAAGGTGTTTCTTCAAATGTACCATTCTGAATCTAGACCTAACTCCTGAAATTGTTCTTGCACGTTCACCTGATTGAGAGCAAGGGTGTAATGGAAAAACCAGCAGATATAAAGTTCATTGCTTCCTCAGACACAGCTCAGTCTAGGTATTGTTCTCAAAATTATTGCCACTTCCTTGGCAGGGTGAAGGGGGTGGGGGGGAAGGCAGAGTGTCATACATTACTAGAATTAGTTTATTTTACATGTGTGAGAACTTGAGCAAAATTCACTTAGTGTAATTCACAGCAACCTTTGCATACTCAGCAGTATTCGTCACCTCTACAAATAAAATTAGGGAACATCTCTAAAACAATTTTGCATTCCTTTTTCATATGAGATTTACAAATAGTGTCCCAAAGAAGACAAAGTAACACCCTAAGTAAACATATTTTTAAACATTATATACATACTTCTTCCAGTCTCTAGATCAAAATTTAACATAGGATGCTAAGGATCATACAGCTCTTGCAGGACACTCTTCTGTGATTTATGACAGCAATGCCAAAAGTAGGCAGGGTTCTTGGGTAACAGACTCTATGCAACCTACTGTTCAACACTATTGTGTGTGTGCACACAGAACCAACGTGCTTATAGACCAAAGATGTACATATATATATGTATATACATGGAGATACATATATATAT
This sequence comes from Brachypodius melanocephalos, assembly GCA_013398615.1. Classification (NCBI taxonomy): domain Eukaryota; kingdom Metazoa; phylum Chordata; class Aves; order Passeriformes; family Pycnonotidae; genus Brachypodius; species Brachypodius melanocephalos. The sequence goes on from VZSR01000205.1 coordinate 205,305, forward strand.
ATAAAATAAAGTTAAAAAATGAAGGAACAAACCAGAAAAAAAAGATCTTAAGCATGTCTTCTATATAGAAAGGGATTGGAGTGCTGTGTTCAGCTGAGCCATGAGGTCATTTTTGATTCCTTCCACCTATGCAAATAGTAAAATATAGATGGTTTCTGATGCCATAAAACATGTCTAAAGACTCTATTTTATACGGACTTCATTGAAGAAAGTTGTGTCGTCACTTCTTTCTTTTGAAAACTGAGATTTGTCTTGAAAACTTCTCTTGAAAACTTCTAAAACTTTTATTATCCATAGAAACTCCCGTGTGTTGGGAAAAAGGAGGCGTGCTAAAAGCAAGGTTGGAATGACATGAATGGAAATAGTACCTCAACTTAGTTAAGAATAAAAGTAAGAAAAGTCAGAAATTGTAAATCACAAAAGATCTGTCAGTTCTACTACCCACAGAGCATCTTTTGAAAAAGCCAGATTACTTTGTAATCCAGCAGCTGCATAGCTTATATGTCCATGAGTATATCTGAGGGAGAAAGGGAGCCTTACTTAAATCTTCTTCTCCCCAGAAAATTTCTCTACTTTTTTCATGTCTCCTGTGCATTTGCTTTCATACAGTTATCTGCAGAGTAGGTTATACATGTGAAAATACACTGATTGCAATAGAAAGTATCCTATCCATGGTGTTTGCAGCTGTATAGTAATTACTGTAAAGATGATGCCAAGAATTTAAAATAAAACCATCCTGGGATATATTAAATTAAGATTATAATTTGTGAAATCTGACCTGCTAAAATGGTAATGGAGAATATCAGTTTAAACACACCTCTTTCATGGTGTTGATTTCTGCCTCCCCTGAATCATTTCCCTTCTGCAAAGATGGTTACAAAAATGACATTCTGGCAAAATATTTTGTCTTACATGAGAACAGAATGTTGCTCTGTCAACATGCACAACATAGATCACATGCTGCAATGGAGGTGATTCCAGGGCATAGAGCAGTTCCCAACAACAATCCCTGTGCCAGAGGCCTTTAGTCTGTGTTGGTCCTCTTCAGAAATGCTCTGTAATGTTCATTGAGATGTAGGGTCAAGGCTACAACCCTTGAGATGGTTTACCATCACTACATACGCTGTTAGGATATCATGGAATCACAGAATTGGAAGGGACCTTGAAGATCGTCTAGTGCCACCCCTCCTGCCATGAGCAGAAACACCTCACACTAGACCAGATTGCTCAAGACCTTATCCAATGTGGCCTTGAACACTGCCAGGGTTGGGGCATCCACAGCTTCCCTGATTAAGTTGTTCAGTATCTCACCACCCCTGAAGTAAAGAATTTCTTTCTAATAGCTAACCTAAACTTTTCTCCTCTTTGCTCCAATCCTCTTATCAGCTTCATGGCCCTTCTCTGAATGTGCTCCAACAGTTCCATGTCCTTCTTATGCTGGGGACACCAGACCTGGCTGCAGTACTCTGGGTGGAGTCTCATGAGAGCAGGACAGAATCCTCTCCCCTGCCCTGCTGCCCACATTCCTGTGGATGCAGCCCAGGATATATTTGGCTTTCTGGGCTGCAAGTGCATGCTGATGGCTCACATTGAGTTTTCCATCAGCCATCATCCCCAGGTCTCTCCACAGCATTGCTCTCAATCAGTTCTCCACCCAACCTGCAGGAATGCCTGGGATTGCCACAACCCAGGAGTAGGACTTTGCACTTGCCTTGCTTGAACTTCATGAGGTTTCCATCAGCGCCCCTCTCAAGCCTGTCAAGATCCCTTAATCCCTGCTGTTGAATGGTGCATCTGAGATTGAAATTCTTCCTTTGAGGTTTGAATTCAGGTGCATCTGGGATTGAAACTCTTCCTTTGAGGTTTGAATTCAGTTGCATCTGTGATGTGCTAAAGCATGTATGCAGTTACCTTGGTTCAGCTAACACCCAATGACATACCTATCCTCTATAATCCTGGCTTTTTGGAGTCTGTTCTTACCAGTCTAGGATTAACTTCATTCAGATGAGTCTGGAAAGTAAGTGAGGGAAGAGATTCAAATGACACATTTGGGGAAATAGGGTAAGAGGAAACCTTAAGAACTTCACCAACCTTTGCTAAACAATGACTGATCTTTCAGGCTAGAGGTTTATCATAAAAATTACGAATTCATGCTTTTTTCCTGTCTCTAGTGGGAAGGACCAAATGATTCAGTGATCAGACATGGCAGTGTGCTTTAATTCGTTTTAACTAATGGGTGTGAAAACTTTGGCTTCATCTTCACTCTGCAGAGAAAATGCCATGCAATTGTTTTCTGTTTCATTTGAATTTGTTTGCTTTTATGATGAAGAGCTTAGCAAGGTGCATTTGGGGGCCATTAAGTATTTAGAGGTTAATTGCACATATTTTAGAAGATTGACTGAAATTATTCGCATGGTTCATGGTAAATGTGAGACCTTAAAAGGTTCTGTATATTCACACCTTTTGTAGAATTGTCATTTAGTAATTCTGTAAAAGAGAGTTTGTACTCTATAACCTCTCTGTGTTTGAATTCTATGCTCCTTGTTTATAGTACAGTACATGACACAATGGTTGAGATGTTGAAGTAGAAAATTGAGGAAATTAGAGTTTATTAGTCAATAGTAAGAATTTGTCTTTTCTCCTAGACAGCCCAGATTATAGTAAAATAAGATTCAGGTTACTCTTTGTGTGCTGTTTCCCATATTGGCATATTTTGTATCAAAAGAAAAATACATGGTGGGTTGGTGGTTTTGTTTGGTTGTTTTTCATAAAGAACATTGCAGAAAATGGTAAAAATACCTGATCAAACAACAAGGGTGGACATTGGAGTCTTTTTGGTCTTGGTTGATGTTAAATAGTGCTAGTTTTAAAATACCAAAGTGCCCCATGCTTTTCCTTGTTGCCCTTTTGTAGTTTTTTCTATCTGTTATTTATTTAATGATTCCAGCAGAATTGGTACAGGTGTAACAGCTTCGTATCTCCTGCCTCAGCCTGTGACCATTCTGTGACCGTGTGATTGCCAATGCCAAATGCTTTTCCTGAGACCCAAGTACATGCACTAAAGCTTTGCTTACAGTGAAGTGATTCTTGTCTTAAATCTGTAGCTGATTCAGGTGAAAATCACTTTCTGGTTCTGAACAGGACTTGAGGGCAAAAGCTGTGACCCTGCAGCACATGTCACTGATGATCAATGCTGGTTGATTGAGACACTCAGTGTTTTACACAGAGTGCTCTAGTAGGAAGCCTAATGCCCATTGCATTCATTTTCTCATTACTATAGCCTTCTGAATCTGAGAAATATGGGCTACCATTGGTTTTATACAGCTGATGCTTTGGTATTTTTTAAATCTCTTTGCTACAACTCATTTTTGTATGTCTCCTATTGTCTACTTCCTGTGACATTTGTGGGAGAGGAGTATTAAATACTTTTTACCCTTCCCTGTAATGTAGACCCTCTTAGGCCTAACTTCAATGTTCTGCAAACTACAGTTGCCTTTAAACCATGAAGCAAAACCAGTTTGTATTACTTGTTTTGACTGGTTTTGATTTTGAACAGAGACCTAATGGGAACTTCAGTAAGACAACATAATTCTTTTTTTCTCTTTCTTTTAAAAAGCTCTAGTGGAGGTTTGGAAAGGTGGTGGACATGTATAGCCTTTAAACTGTAAAGATTTCTGATTGTAGTTGCAATGAAAACACAGTGTTTGAGTGTGTCTCTACAGAATTCTCAATCTTTGAAACTGCTTTCAATTAGAAAACGGGAGGAAATACCGTGAAAGGATGTTTTGGAGTCATGTCAATGATCACACATGTCAGACAAAAGGCAGAAAATACTGTCTTACATGACTTAAAATTAGTGCAACAGAACACGTTTTCTGGCTTCTGCTAAGCTTCAGCTTTTTGCTGTTCTGGGGTTTAACTTTACACAAGCTCTCCTACCATAGTGTGCATGTTGACTGCTGCAAGTCAGGGTGAGCAGATGACACATTTTCACCTGTGTTTTCACGACAATCCTGTGCTTGAGCAACTCTTTCAGAAATGCAGTGATCTGTAGGAACTCCACTGTTCTGGATACAGTTACGCACTAGCTAGAAGTCCTTTCATGTATAGCTATTGTGTGGAATTTGGGAGTTACTTTGTCTTTTATTTGACCGGGTTTGGGGTTTTTTTCTAATAGGGAGAATAATTATTCCTCATAAAATCTCTGGAACCAACCAGTATTGTTGGCTATTTTGATTTGGAGACACTTTCATAATAAACATAAGTATTAGAAATGTAGTTCTTGTTTTCTTATTTTTTCTGTGAGATGCAGACAATGTTTTCTTTCATTTTAGCTCAAAGATTGTTACCCACACTGTAGACTCCAGCATTTTTTGGAGAGATCCAAGTATGTCTTTGCTGTGTTCATCACTGCAGTAGTTTATTTTATTTCTTGTATGAAACTGTTTATAACAGGAAATGTTGTAAGGACAAGTTCTCTCTATACAAATTAAAATATTTCCATTACCAAAAAAAAGGACATTTTTCTAGGATTTAAACATCAAAATTTTGCATGGTAATATCTCCTGAATGTCCAGCTGGGCCCACTTTGGAAAAGCTGTCTCTTTTTAGTCTAGGTGAGCAGCATTTTTTAGAAACAGACATTCAGATGTTTTCTTTTAGGTGAAATTGTCATTGAGCAAAGCACCACCTACTAACCTCTTGTGGAAGTGAGAGGAAAGAGCCACTCTCATCCAGTGGTTCTGAGGAAAAGCTGCAGCTCACCAAAGTAATGCCTACAAAACACCATTATCAGGTAGGCTCTGATGCAGCAGTAAAAGATGATGAGGAAGTACTTAGAAATGGGATGCTTGAAAAAATTCTGATAACTTCAGCAGGAAATTTAGGCAACAGTTCTCATAACACATGTATCAGTCATACAGGGATCTTCACACATCACTTGAAGTTTTGCCACTGGAAGAGAAACCTGGGGATTTGCATTGTGTTAAAGAACTACAGATCTTTAGCAATTGTAGTTATTAATATGTCTCTGTGATAATATATAGAGACTCTTGTGTTAAATTTAATACAGCATTTCAGTTCGTGTTTATTGAATGTATTTATGAAGAGATTTACTTACGTGGAATATCGTCCAATTGTATGTCTAATATCTTTTGCTCCCTATGCCACATATGCTCCTCAACTGAGCACAAGGGAGAGCCAATGTGTACAGAACGCAGCTCAGGGTGATGTGATAAAGAGCGAGACTTTGTATTCTGGCTGTAAGTCTGTAAGGGATCCTTTGTACAAGAAACACACTGCCTCTCAGAGGACAGCAGGAGATGTCCTGCTTCAGGAGAGTTAGAAGGGAGTGACACAATTTCCTGTAGATTTAGAATGTGAGTGGAAGGAATCCAAATCTGTAGCTCTGCCAGATGAGCAAATTTCTGCATGACTCAGTAGCTCATCATGGTGTGATGGACAGAGGTTGAGTGTTTATGTGGAGGGATATTAGTCCCAGCTCTGCTAGTGTGGGTGGAGGGTTCTTGTTTCCCTAAGTTGTGCTGGGTTTTTGGTCCATTTGATGATCCATTCTGTTGCAGCTGGTCTTGCCCCTGGAGAGCTTTTACACTGTCTGCTCTTGTCAGCCAATAACCTTCGTAAGTGGCTTGAGTGGGTTTCACAGAACTGGATGCCAATCTGTTTTATGTCCACCTTCTCCAGCCCTGAGTCTGCCAAACCAACGATTCTTGTAGAGGGATTTCTTAGATGTAGAGTTGTGTGCAACACTGACCTGTTCCTGAAGTTCTGTCTTTCAAAGGTAGTTGTTTACATGTGACACAGAACCATTAGCTTTTAGTCACTGGAAAGTGCAATATAAAATTAAGTATTAGAAGTTGAGTATTGTGGGTTTTGTCATAAGAGCAACATGACCTACTTGTAATGTTACTGCTAAAGTTCACTGATTAGATGAAAAGGTAATGTACCCTTTTAAGCTGGCAACACATATTTACATTCCCAAATTAATGCTCTTTCATAGACATCTGAAAGACACCGTAGTGGGTGGGTTTTTTATACTCTTTAAACACTTCAAAGTGTAAGGTACTCTCCCCAGAAAATACTGTGCAGGTTATTTGTCCCTTTTCCAGAACGACCAAGCAAAGTCCCTGCCGTATTTCTTGTATATTTATACAACTTTTTGCAATCTCCCCTCACAAAAAAAGTCCTGAAATCCAAAGATGAAATGTGATCCTTCCTTAATTAAACTTGCATCAGCTTTCTCACATTAATCTAACTAGCAATTATATGTCCTATTTCTGAGCCTATTAGGAAGATAACCTCACCTTTTAACTCCCAATAATGGTAATTTTAATTACTGTTGCCCTAAGGTATCTTTGAAAGAGCTGCTTCCCACCAGAAAGGCTTGCTGTGTCATAGTTCTTTTTGTTTAGTCTCTCATTTAAGCTTAATTTAAACTTAATTCATTCGAAGCATTTAGGTGTTCCTGGATGTCATTTTAATATGTGGTTTCTCACTAGTCTATCTCCCAAGTGAGATCACTGCCCATAGCTGTTACTTTATGGGGCAGTCTAATCATATTTCACTTCCAGAAAAGGATTTGCATGTAAACAGTCTAGCTGACTTACAGGTCCAACATTTGGTCCTTCGGCAGTGTTGATGAAGTGATGACCCAAGTTGTGGCACCCCCTGGACTGAGCGGATGAAAACAGCAGGACCGCTGTCCAGATGAGAAGCAGCTGCCTTTTCACCTGATTTTTTTTAATAACTGTTCCACTTTAATACAAATCTCCTACTAACTGAATCTCATTTTTTCAAAGGCTTTTTGTTAGAGTACGTGAACCACTGAGATTACATATAGTTAAGCTGTGATGGTCTACGTTACTCCTTGCAACTTGTCCAAGCATCCAGCACGAACAGAGCTGTTTTGCATAGAAGAACTCCTCTATAAGATTTGACAGGTAACTATTACAGACTAACTAACTGTATTATTTTGGAGAAGAATGGGTTGCTAGCAGCAAAGGGAAACAGCAGGAGCAGTTGGGAACAGTAAAACATCTTTCTCATGGAAATTGCATTTGCATCGACTGTGAGTTTCATATTTTGATTCCATGGGATGCCATTAGCACATTTAGTAAAGGTGATCCCTAGTGTACTACAGTCACAAACAGACTGTCAGAATTGTGGACTAACCTCAGAGAAGGCTGGAGACTAAAATGACAGGTAATTGCTGCAGAGTTGCAGTTGACAGCATTGAGAATTGCATGCCAGAAGAGGATTTTCCTCATTCTTTAGAAAGATGGCTTTATCAGATGGCTTATCTATCTTTGCAATAAGTGTAGGAAAATACAGGCCAGTAAGTCATGCTGATACAATACTAAAAAAACACAATTACCAATTTGCTGCATTGTCTTTCCATTAGGAGATTGTGTCATACATGGAGTTAGACAAGCAAATTTCTCTCATTAGCTTTGCATGGGAAGTTGAGTATTAGTTGTTTGCCTCTTTTTAACCTATGAGGTAAGCATTTGCATTAATATATCATGCTGTAACTTAGCTAGTAAACCACCCATGAGGTCATCTATCACTTTGACCTATTCCTCGCTTAGCCAAAGGTTAATGTATGCAGTCTTATCTTAAAAGCCTGGATTCCTTTATGGTAATTGCAATTGCCATCAGTATGAAGTGTAGCATGCTTCTACATCAAAATAATGGTACATAGCTGGTGTTGTAACAGACCTGTTTCTCTGCCCAGCCAGTTATTCCAGCTGAAGCTGTGGTGTAGAAGATAATGGATAATGAAGAACTGAGCCCATGATCCAGTAGCCAGTGCAAAATAACGCATTGAGGCAAGTCAGTCAAAGGGCATGTTTCCACATAGAGACTTTTCAATCAGTCACAAAACAGGTGAGTCAGTAGCAATTAGCATTGTTCAACATGCTGTGACTGAAGGGGAAGAAAATCACATTGATGCTAATTGTATCTTATTTCAATTAATCATTCCAGTGCATAATTTTTTATATATATATATATTTAAAATGTCATATGAAAAACCACCTCAGACTTGTATGACTAAACACTTTTTAGCTTCTGTCAGTCTCCCCAACAACTCTTGAACGTGTTGCTCAATTAGTATAGATTTGAAAAGGAGATTGAGTTGCAGTTATCCCTGTCCTTATGATGTACTTGAAGTCAGCAGTCAGGTGAAGAGGAGAGCCACAGATCAATGCACTGGATGAAGGGTAGGCAGGGTGCAACTGGTGTCCTGCAGCTTTAGCAGCAGCAAGCAAAGCAAGGCCCAAACTGCCATAACTCAGGAGTGGTTCTATGGCTCTGATTCTGAGACTGTACAGAACAGCTGAGATGTCACAGTGAAGAGAATGGCACTGTTAAGGACAAACCCACAGATCTGTAGGAAATCAGGCTTCATTGCCTCTGCTTCTGCTGCAACAACTTATTTATAAGCTCAAGACTCTAAAGAGTTCTCTGTGTATAAAGCTGTCAGATTAGGGATAATATGGATAAAAAGAATGAAGTGTCACAGTCTGGCAGTCAGAGCCATTCCTCCCAACCCTTCAGGCATACAATCCTGTTTCAGCAATAATGCCTCATATAACTGAATTGCAACTATTGCTTTCAAAAAGATAAGACTAATACCACAATCATTTAGTATCACTTATTCACACAGTTAAAATACATACTCTTACTCTGCCTGTGGGACTGATTTATGTGTGCATATGTTATGTCAAGTTCTGCAGGGCTTTTAAGGTTATAAATCAAAGTTCACAGCAATGTTATGGTAGTACAATGACAAAACTAATTTAGACAGTTTCAAGGTACTGAATAAACTCAGTTTATTGACACATTAGAGAAGAGAGTATGTCACAAGCACAACAAAACTTCTATGTCTTTTTTGACTTTCACAAGTGTAGCTAGTACTTGTTTACTTTTCAAAATACATCTAACTACATCCAAGAGTAACCACCTCCACTATTGTTTGAATAGTTGTGTAAAAAACTATTCCGTTAGCCAGAAGGATTCTCACAGTAATTTGATTTATTTTCAAATCTGACCTCCAGCTAGCATACAAATAGTGATGAAATACATCTTAATGCATATGCTATTAACATTTAATATTGTCTTCCCAGCAGTCTTTAAATTCATAGTGTATTTCCAATATCTCATAAATTCAACACTTTCCCCCCAGACTTTTACAACATGAGATAAATTTGATGAGGTGCTGAGCACCAGTACATCAGCAGTTTGCTCTATGGTCAGCATTAGTTCATGGCCCATGCATTTCAGACTTGCCCCTTGGTAGCCAAGTATGGGTCAGCACTTTGAAAGGGAAAGCAATATTCAGCATTGGGCAAACTGATTTATGAAAAAAGCCTTTACCAACCTTCTTTAAAATCTATGTCTGCCTTAAGATCCTGCTAATAAATGGGGCACCAGAATTTGCTGATTGTGTGTTACAGCCCCTAAGCTGCATATTGCTTTTGAGCTCAAGAGCTTTCCCATCTGCTCTTTGGGACCTTTCGGTCTCTATCTGTGTACTGTCCAGCACACTAGGTTCCCAATAACTCTGTTGGGTCAGTCTGTTGTGTTATCCTAGCAGTCTTTACTATTACTTGGTATCACTGTACTGTGCAGCTTCATAACAAATAGAAAACAGAAACAGAAAATTCCAAATTATCACAGATCCAGGTGTGTGGCATTCTATAAGCACTAAGTCCACATTCAAAACAAATGTTTTAAAATGTCAAGACACATCTTCCACTAGAATGAGGTTGTTTCATGGAACTCAGGCCAGTTTTACTTGTCTTTTAGGGTAAGTAAAGAAGCAAATCTATTGTATATACTCTCCTAGCTTTAACCCACTTTTGGAATGCATGGCTTTGTTTTAGTGAAGATCTCTGTCTGATTTTCTCTGGCAAATATAAGCAGGTACATTATTCTAGCTCCAAAAAGAGTTGTAAAGGTTTATGTTACAGACAATAAATATTTCAAACTTCTTGCTTTAGGCATATGCATAGGACATTTACAACCAGGCACATCATATTCTCTAGCAAATAATTTCTATTGGAATGTATATTCCAATAAAGTAGTTGTCACATACTTTATGTTCTGTGCATAGTAATCTTGACAAATTCATTTTGTCACCAATTACTCATGCCTGGAATTAACAAGAAAAGAAAACGGCACTAAGCTTGAACATCTGTCTTCATTACTCAAGGCATTTCAGTTTTTCTCCTGTGAAGATGATCAAATCACATCTGTTAGAGCGGGTATCTGAGCAATACCTACACCCTTAAACAGCTCCACTTGAAATAACGGAAATGAGGTGGTTGTGTTGTGCCTTTTTGCTTTCACACAACAGCTGTAAACTATTTGGTTGAGCATGCTGAAGTTTACTTTCAGAGCAGCTCAGAGATGCTTGGCACAGACAGGTGAAGTAGGGCAAGGGTGTGCTTCCAAATGAATGGTTATTCTGGATATGAGGGCAATGGCAGTAGTGAGAAGCCAGAAAGGACAGGTTTCCCCATGGAAGGTAAGGCTTTCTGTACAAGGAAGAGATGCCAACAGCAGCCATAACGCCTCCAAGGGATGACACAAGTAGGAAGTGCAGAGCTGGCTCAATACATTTTTAAAAATTCCTGGCTCATCTACTGACCTCCGTAAAAATGCCTACAGCATTCTTTTAGTGGTAGGAGCAATTAGTTGAAAGAAATACCTGCAACTTAAATACTCCTCATAATCTGATTGAAAAGGAAGCAAATCCACTAATGAACAACGAGAACCCTGAAGTCAGGCTCCCATCCCTTGCCTCTTTATCCCATTGCCAGTTACAAAATTCTCAGGGAGGACACAGGGTTTATGGATAAAGCAGAAACTGAGCATTTGTTTGATTTGAGATGTCTTTATAGTAGTGCTTAGTAATTCCCTGCTGGCCATCCTGTTCCAAAATTGCAGTGTAATCAGTTGGCACCTTTACCCTTCTTACTGCTCGTTCTGTATAACTGGCTGTAACACAAGAAAAAAATCAATAGGGCACACCAAGGAAAATGATGCACTACTTAGAAAACAGCAAATTATGCCCTATAGGGAATAAGAAATAGAAGATTACATCTTTTACTTTTTTTTTTTTGCTAAGTTGTACTCCTAGAAGATGTGCCATCTATGGTGCATCCATCAAAGTGTATGGTTAAAGTTTAGACAAACCAAGTGATTTAAAATACAGATCACATCTGACTGGGAAATATTTCCAACTATACTAAGAATATCTGATCTTGATCAGATAAGATCTGATCACCCAATTTAAGCATACCTAAATGACTAGGTCTTGCATATTAGTCTTTGATTCACTAGAATTTTAAGGACTGAAATTAGTCAAGACTCTTTGAACTGTGGTATATTATCAAATGAAGCATTTTATCTCTTGTTGCAACAGTCCTTTTAAATATTCTGTAAAAATGAAAACACTTTACAAGATAGAAAAAGAATATTTTAAATCAAAGCTGAGCACTGTAGTAGTAATAATCTTCTTGATTAGATGCAAAATACACACATGATTTATCTGTCACCACTATATTTAATATATTAATATGTTATACTTCAGGCTTTGCCATGTCAAAAGATTTCCAATGACAAAGTTTAACAGACCAGAAGGAAAACAACCATCCATGAATGGAAATGCTAACACTGGAGAGTACAAGTTAGGGTAAAAATCAAGACAATGACCTATGATTCAAGTAACTGAAGTAAGTGCTAAGCTTCAGCACACTTTTTTTTTTTTTTTAATATGTTTCAGGTCTATTTCAACCACAAAGAAACTCGAAATAAGTTTCAATGCTTTTAGAAAAGATACACAAACTACAGAAGGTACTTTATTTTGATTATCTCCTTGAGGTGGCTAAATACAAATCATTACATCATTAATGCATGTCATGGATCAAAAATGTCCAGAGACATTCTGTTAAGGCAGTAGTTGGTGATACTGTTGTTCAAAGAATGATCCAAAATGTATCCAGATAACAGTGGACTAAAACACTTTCATTATCTTTATTTAGAAATCAAGAGTCAGACATGGATAAATACACCATTTCACCAACAGGAAGGAAATAAGAGTGCTCTACACCCAAAAAGAGAGGTACAAACTAGTTTCATGCAGGCTGTTTATACGATAAACCAGTGAAAGCTTTTCTGATGTTGGCAACAAATGCAGAAAAATTGTTAGTTTCTCTCAGTTTGAGCTGTAACTCTGCAATACAGTCCAGAGGAGGAGTACAGGAAGTCACTATAATGACACAAATTTGCAAAAGATTAGACTACTATTAAAAAATAAATCACTATCAGTGTTTTTCTACATCTAAGAAATACTAACATAGTTTGTTATCTTTTTATGTCTTAGCTTCCACCTGCATTATTTTTGAGTAGTCTCATTTTCTTTCAGCAAAGAGAAAGCCTCAAAGAACATAACAGGTTTTTTGATTTACTGCTCTCTCACTCAGTGCTGTGCTCCTACCTGAGTTGTTACAGCAATTCCCAGGAATCCACAGCCTGCTCAAACACTGAAACACATTACTAAACCGTTTTGTTGCTCTGCAGGCAAGCAGATTGTAAACTGATGTAGCTCAGCATGTGATAGAGTTTTAAGTTCAACAGTTTAAATCTGAATTAGTAAAACCAGGAATCTGTTCAGTTGATACCTAGAGGCTGGGCAGAGACCCAGAAGCATCTGTCTAGAAGCTATCCAGCACTCAAATTCCATAACTGAAGTAAGATCCATATAGCCAAACCAGCTTTGAGATCCAAAAGGCTGTGCCCTTAAAGAAGGGGAATGCAAGATTTCAAGTTTTATTCTTTCACCTACGTGACCCTTTTCTGCCCTCTAGGCTTCTGGAACAAGTTGGAATATGCCTGTCAGCATACATACCCACTGTAGCAGAAACAAATTACAAAATGAACCATCCTTATCTCTCTATATCCTCCCTCTCCTGCTTTGCTTGATACAAAGTAAACAGCATCTCCACAAATGGAGGACGGTGAAAATACCCAGTTGTATTTTCATGTAAGTTAACAAGATAAACATAATAAAAGAAACAACATTACCACTGCAAGATTTTCCATTTAGAAATTGGAAGATAAAACATTACAACTGAACTGCACTTTACTGCTCTCCTTTTTTCTACTAGAGGTGTCAGATTCAGTCCTCTTATTTAAGTATTCAAAATTCACATACCTTCATAGTCCCCTTGTTCATTTATAGAAAGGGTACATATATATGGCTTGTCAGGATCTTTGTGGTCAATGTGTCTGAATATAAACTGTAATTGCTCATCTAAAATAAACACAAACAGAATTAAGTAACACCATTAATCTCTGCTACAGAGTCACAATGATGACCAAAAATCACAATACAAAGTTAGTTTCAATTAATATTCTTAGAACACTGACAAATTAAGCAACCCCGGTCTCTTTGCATGACAAATGCATTTCAGCATATTTTGCCATTTGAGGGACAATTGTAGTAGCTGGGCTAAGCCAGCTGATCAGGTGTGTAAGCTATGTGCTCTTCACTGCACAATCCAACATGAAACACATTGTATCAATGCACACAAACTACTGAAAGTACAGAAACCTACCATGTATTCTACGCATCTCCAATCCAAGATGCTCTTTAAACAATGATTTAATCTTGCTCACTTGTTCCACTTTCTCCTTGGCAGCTTTATTTTTCGAAGATTTTACTAGAATTTTAAAATCCATTGTAAGTATCAAAAGCAAAACAAGCACATAAAACCATTTAGAACAACAGAAAAGCCATAAAGAGCAAGTGTTGAAAATAATCCCTCCTTCTGTTAAAAAAAATTACTTATTATTCTTTTCTTACTTACTTTCCATTTTCTTCATCAGCTCTTCTTTAAGCTCTTGGATGCTGTCAGTCAAGTTCTTCTGCTGTTCTTCTTCTTGATTTAGCTTCGATTTTATTTCTGTCAACTGCTCTTCCTTTTCTGCTATGTATTTGCTCTGCTGGAGAATCTCTGAAAGGAAGCAAGAAAATACAAACATATACAATTGATTAAGTATGTGCCTGCTATTTAAAACTTAAGTAGTTTGAAATTATTTATACGAATAAAACACAGTGGAATGCATGGTACCTTAGCTGCAGAGAGAAGTCAGCTTAGCTATACCAAGAGCATAAAATTAAAGCTTCAAGTGAAAGAGAAGCTATAAAGTATGGAGCTGCTCTGATACTTTAATCAGATGAAATTTGTTTCTGGTGCCAGCACTATATACATCTTCAAAGCATGACGATGGTGGCTGCTGCCCACAGATAATGACAGAAAGCCAAGAATGGAAACACTGACTGGTATCAGAGTTGCAATAATTTTTACCTGATATTCGCAAGTTTACAAAATTCATACAAGCTAACCCTAGACTGATGAGCTGGAAGTATTCTCTTACTAATACAGAAAAGGCATAAACTGCCTCACAATACTTAGCTTTACTAAGAAATTTAATTTACTTTTCTTACTGCTGTCAGAAAATTCTGATACTCTATTGTTTTAAATACTTATGTTCTATGCAGAAAACTTTTATATTTTTGCATCACCAATATAGTTTTTCAACAAATTGTTTTTGACTTGAAATTTACATGGTAAATTTAGATTGTAACCAACTGATTATGTTTGGGTTTAATTCGGTCTTCATTCTGATGTTATTACTCACCTTTTCAAATGTAAAGTTAAACATAGTATTCAGCTGTATTAAGTTAATTTTATAAAGGTTGGATACAATAAATAACTGTACCATTGTTATACTCCTGAATTTTGTCAATCATCAGGTCCTCTTCTTTCAGCTTCTTGGTCCATTTTTCTGTAAGGAAAAGTTACTTCAGTTATCTGAAGAAGTTTGATGATAACTTGCAAAAAGCAGAGTTAATACAAACATAGAGCCTTTTGCCTTTTTACCTGAAAGAGCTTCTATAGTCTCCTTGCACAAATCTCTCAACGCTGAAGTCTGATTGTTCTGTTCAGTGCCATAACTGATTTTAAACTGGATCCAAAACTCTTTCATATCTCTTTCAAAGAGTGCTACTTCATCTTCCGCCTGTGCATTACCCATAGCGCTGGACCAAACCTATAAGAGAACAGATGCAGCGTCAGGACACGGGAGGCAAGGGCAGCAGGTGGAACTCACAGGACAAATGCTCAGGTCTGGTTTTACCGCTCCGCGTTGTTGTTCAAACTTCGCGCAAGTTGTTTTTGTTGTTACTATTGGCTCAGTGGGAGCCGCGTTTCCGTCGCAACTCTCCCAGCGCTCGGCTACTGCGCCAGGGGAGGCCTCGCGGCCGCTACCGGGCCCCCTCGCCGCCCCCTCTCCGCCCCCTCACCTCTCCCTCACCGACCGCCGACCCGGGAGCCGCCCCCGCCCTGGGCCCCGGGTCCGCACCCACCGCGTCCGAGCCGCGCCGCTTCCCGCCACCAACGGCCGCTGCCGCCCGCCCCGCAGCAAGCGCGCCGCTGATTGGCTGAGCCCCGGCCCGGGCCCGCCGGCCGTTGCTGCGGTAACGAGCGCGAGGCGTGGCCGCCGTGAGGGGCGCGGCCGCCATGGTGGGGCGGGGCCGGCCGGGGTCATAGCCGTGACGACGGCAGCTGTGAGTCCCCCCCATGCGCCTCGGGAATGGCTTGTTGGTGTGCTGTGGAGTCCCGCCCTGCGCCTCGGGAATGGCTTGTTGGTGTGCTTTGGCGGGGGCTGCCTGCAGGGCCGGGAAAGGGAAACCGCCTGCTGCGTGCTGAACGAACAGCCCGGCTCACGTACGCTCCTCTGGAGCCACGGCTTGTTTCCAGTGTCTGATTTACTCACGGAACACGCTTGCGGTAACCGGTCTTAAATTTTGTGAGTTTCCGAATTACCTTTTAATTCACCCGGCCTGAATTTTTTTCAAGAATGTGGATGAAGCTCGTTGTGACAGGAGACTGGCCTGCAGGGGTAATGGCAGTCCATTTTGGTGTGAACAGAACCACCATACGTACAGTAGCCCTGCCTGTACCCAGTCAAACAAATGCCATAAACCTCTGTCGTAGTGAGTTTGCTCTTTATGACATTGTGACTGGTTTTTCTCCAGTTGTTTGTATTCCCTTTTAGCTCTTGGTAGTTTGTGATCCAAGGCAGCAGCCTTCAGTTTATTATGAAAGCTACTTTTGATAATTTTGTTGCCATAGCTAATTAATTACTCCTAATTTGAGTTTATGCCAGTGCTATTTAGATAATTCCAGAATAATGCTTTGAGGATTGCTGTCTAAAAGTACTAATTACTATCTTGCACCTTTGCAATGCATAGTAAAGTCTGAGCTGGGACCAACTATTAGTTCCATTACTCTTGTACAAACTTCTTGTATAAATACTTGTACCCCATTGTATTCCTGTCTTGTTTGACTTGGACACACAGTCCTCCAGATTTCACAGGTTCCCCAGCATTGTTCCTAAAGGTAATAGACCCCTGTTTCTTACCTGCTTCACACTTAAATATGCTGAAGTTGGGCTGGTCTGAGGATGGTTACCTAGCCATGTGTGAATTTGGGCACCATGGACCTATACCTTATGGTTTTTTTTTTTCAGGAGCATTTCTTGCCTAGACAAGCGCATGCTGTTAGTATAAAGTTTCAGTGTTGCCCCTGACCTCATTAGCCTTTATTATTTGAGCTCATAACTTTCTGAATTTTCCCAGGCCCTGGACTTTAGTGAATACAAGTTAAACTAACCCAAGCAAGTCCTATTTTCTAGTCCATAATCTTTTGGTGGGTTCTACAGCTGGACTCTTCTGAATCCTTTCATTAACACAGGTAATGGGTTCACCCTACAGCACTGGCATTAGCTCAGAAATGTTAGGTATTATTTCTTTATCAGTGAAGTTTTTTCTAGATTTCATTAGCCCTATTCCTTTGGTTTACACTTTCACCCACCAAAGACTAAATACAGCCTGTGACATTTATTGACAGAATCCATACCTTAATTGATGTCTTTTCCAACTGATTTAGAGGTTTTGAGAGACATGAACTGTACTATAACCTAACTTCAACCTTTCCTGCCACTGTCCACCATCATTTTACCAAGTGTGTGTTTCAGGGAAGCATAGTGACTTTGGCAAGTCTTAATTTTCAGTTCAAACTGACGGTTTTTGCCAGCCACAAACAGGAACGTGGCCTCATGGCCCAAACCAGTGTAGGGCAGATGCTTCTTCAGTACTCTACTGGGTCTGATTCAAGAAGCTCCATAGACAGAAGTGCTGGCAGCCAACCCACTGTGACTCTAGTCCAGACAGTTGTTCTGAAATGTTGGGTTTTTTTGTTGTTGTTGTTTTGGTTTTTTTGGTTTTTTTTTTTTTTTTGCATGTCTGTCCTAGCAAGGCACAGAGTAGTCATGGATGGAGAAAGTTTCAGCAATGATTTACCCTATTTTTAACACTATGTGTTTGGCTGGAGACAATTAATTGTGCTATCTATCCCTTTTCTGCATTTTCCAGTTCTTCATGGGAGTACTTTTAACCCCAGGTTACTTGGTTAAACTCAAGGTTCCAAGGGGCACAGCAGCAGGCACAGGGTGACAGTTCCCTACAGTCAGACTGAAGGGCAGAATGTTGCCAACAAAAATCTGCTGCTTTAGTTTATTGGTAACAGTCCATCCTGGGCTGTTCCAGTGCTGGGTTAAGAGGCAGCTGAAAACTCTGCCTCAGGGTTGGAGAGCTACTGCAGCTTAGGAGGACATTCTAAAGGAACACAAAATTGACAAGCTGC
Source organism: Brachypodius melanocephalos (assembly GCA_013398615.1). Lineage (NCBI taxonomy): Eukaryota > Metazoa > Chordata > Aves > Passeriformes > Pycnonotidae > Brachypodius > Brachypodius melanocephalos. The sequence continues at coordinate 223,103 of VZSR01000205.1, forward strand.
TGCTAATAAACAGACCCAGCTACTTCCTGTGGCTGGTTTCTGACTCCCTGGGCTATGGTTGGCATAGGGCTAGTTTTAAGAATTATAGCAGGCTAGTTTCAGGGATTAGAGAATGACAGTAAGAAAGGAATCTTATTGGAAAAGGGAGTTGAAAAAATGAGTTGGAGATTGCTGCCCTAATGTGTTTAGTTCCATTTCTGCCTGCAGTTCATAGAACTTGAAGGAATTTTATCCTCTCTAGGTTGCTTCTAAATTCTAAAAGGTAGTCCTTCATACTTAAAATGAGTAAAATTCCTTAGGTGTGACTTTTCCATAGGCATGCCAGAATTGTATTCCATGCATTGTTTGTATAATTTATACTGTTGCACTTATAAACACAATGTAATGTACTTACATTACTCATTTACATTACGAATGTAAACACGTATTAAGGACTGGCAGGTCTGGTTATTATTATAGGGCACAGATTAGTTTTGTTGGCTTTGTGTGCTTGCATAGTTAACTTTATAGCAAAGAGTAATGACTATCCTAACTAGGAAAGATCAGATTAAGGTGGCAGAATGAGGAGAAGGAGACTGGGTCATGTTAACTGTTGCTGAACCTCTGTTGGTCAATCCAACCTTAAAAAAAGGCAGGGTCCAATGAGGAATGCTTGAGGGCATGGGGTAAGAAAGAAAGTAAAAAATAAGAGCATGCAGGCTTCTTGAAATATTCTTCTCTTCCTAATTCGAAAATTGAGGTGTATTTTCTCAGTGTTCCACTTGGAAAACATTCACACCTGAGAAAATACCTGTCAGCTGTTGTATACAGTGTCTGCTGGTGAATTTAATAAATTGCTTGTTAATCCTTGTGGTTGGTCCAGTGTCAATGGAAATACTGGTGTGGAAATTAATGTTAATTGTTCAATTAACTAAGCATAATGTACCAGAAAGTTAGGCCCAGTACATAGGCCTCCATTAACGGTGTTTCAAAAAATGTTTGCTTTGATGGCTTTTCCCTCCCTTGAAAACATTTACTTAACAGCATCTGTTGACTGTTATGTAATATTTGCTCTAATATGTAGGTGCAAGGCAGCTGCAAACATTTTATTCTCCCTTCAGTGGATCATCAGCATGACTCTTGTTTTTACATTTTATATATGTAAAAATAAATATAAAAAGATATGCATATATATAAATATATAAACATATAAACAGATAGCTTTCGAAAGGTTTTTGCTTTGAACTAAGAACTAATTTATGTGAAGGCCAAACCTTGGCTCTCCAATATCAAAATGAGAAAGCTTCAATTTAAAAACTGAATTGCCTACACTTTCTGACCATTTTGTATAGATCATTAGTTTTCCCTGCAATTCCCCACCCTAAAATACAGCAAATAGTTTTATTTCACGTGTTATCTCAATTGACTTTTAAGCACTAGGGGGATTACAGAAGCTTTTTGCAGTGTTTTGCAAAGAGGAGTGAGGGAAGGTGTATTGAGGAAGTGTTTCTGCTTTGTCAAACAAGTTATTAAATATAGTATTTCGGGACATGTTTCACCATCTTTGCTTTTTATTACAACTTGGAAAGTCTTTAGTGTCTCAGACTTTTATTGGTTGTGTAATATGACAGGCAGGACAAGACATTACTAGCATGTCAGTTGTTGATTTCATCTTGGATGGAGTGGGATCATGTGTGATTCCAGGCACACTGAGAACTGCCTCCCCCACAGAAACACACCTGTTCCAAAACTTCCATGGTGTCTGTTTTATAGGTTGTGGATTTGTTGAGGTTTTTTTAAACATCCTTTATAAACATGACTCCTCTGATATCTCTAAGGTGAAGGATATAGGAGCTTCTGAAACACTCAGAAAGACTGTAGGGGAAAATGAAAGCCTTTTCTCTTGTTATTGGCTGTTAGTCTTTATTATGTATAAGGTCTTTATCTTTCTGTCTAAGCATAAGAATCAGCAGCAAAATCCTGAGTCTTCAGCATTTATACTAAAAGAAATTTCTTTACTGAAACATTGCCAAGACGTATCTTCAAACATTAAATTTGCAAAGATTCTGAACAGCCAATGTGTGCCTGGGGGGTTCTGAAGAAGAGTTGTGCGGTGTCTGGAGAGTTCAGCCTGTGCAGATGTATCACTGTCCTAGTGCATAGATAATATGGGTGGGTGGGTTTGAATTTATAAATAAAGCAAACATGCAAAAAGTTACTGCAATGCTTCTGCATATCCTGCATCAGAGGCAATTTTTTGGATAACATTGACTAACAGTGGTGCCATTAAAGAGAATTTTCTATTTTATCACAGGTAGACTCTCCTGAGGACATTATATTGTATCTTGATGGAAAGTTATGCACTGCAAAATATTTTCTCCTAATAGAATAGTTATTTAGACTTAACCTCATTATAGTTTTTGCTCTTTTAACCAAGTAGTAGAAGTAAGATGTCTGTTATTCAGCTGCCAACTGACTTGGCATTTGCACTCATGTTTGAAGATAACTGTACTTGCTAAACTAGCTTGAAAAACAGTGGGAGACCTCAGATTTTCTACATTTTTGCGTACTAAACCCAGACATGTCTAAAAGAGTCATTTTTTATTGTTATAGTAAGTCTTACTTATCTTTAAAGGCAAGATACTTTTGCAGTAAAAAATGTAGCAAAAGAACATTTTCTTTACCAATAAAGTGTAAAGAGTTATTAGGGAGAGATTTCTAAACAAATATGGTCTTGTGGAAGTACTGGGAGAGAGAAAATTAATTCCATCCATTCATTTCTGTGACAGTTGCCTTGCTGCACACTCTGAAAAACGGTAAGATATACAACCTAGCAAGAAACAAACCTCCTCAAATATTTTCAGCTAAAAAACTAGGAAATATTTTTTTGTTGAAATATCCTGAAATTTTGAATTTGGAAGGATTTCCCTTGAAATCAGATAACACTAGTTGAAGTGAATGATTCGGTCAGTATATAGAAAAATATTGTAGTTATTCAGAAGCCATGCATAGAAACTTTAAGGTGTTCTATATGGCTTAATGCAGTTGGTAGCAACAAACATACAGGATTTAAATCTGCTAAATAATTTCAGAAACCAGACTATTAATAGCTGAAGTAAATGGGAGTAGTTAAAGTAAATGTGAGATTGTGTCAGGAAGAGAAATCTTCTTCTACCTCCATTTAATTGTCGTGCCTTATTTGTTGAATCTGCTTAATGTTTCCATGTGACTTCCCTGACCACACATCATGGAGCCTCTTAAGCCATTAAGCCCCTCTTGCCATTTAGCAAAAACAGTTAAGTGGTTCAGATCTTTGTCTCCACAGCTTGTGCAGTTTAGCTTGAAGTGCATGGAAAGAGTATTAGGGAAGTGTGCAGTACATATATAGAGATGCTTTTGTCTTCTGACTCACATTGTTTCAGATACACAGATAATAATTTGATAGAAGATATGAATATATCAGAATATTAGAGCCCAATAAAGAGCTTGAAGTTTTCCTCTGATAGTATCAGAAGTTGGTATCATCAGGCTTTTGTATCCATTTAATCTCCTGTAGAAAAAGTTCTTTTCATGAAGGCACCTCAAATTAACATAATGTTCTATGCTACAGTTATTAGTACTAATATTGATAAATCTGATATACAATATATTATCTGCTGTAATCTTTTAAACTCCTGCTGTGTGGCGGAGTTGGTTTTCTCTTGCCTGTTTGCTATGGAGAACTACTGTGCTTCACTTGGGAATCGTTCAGGGAAATCTCCTGATGATGTGTTCCCCACCCTGCTCTGGTTTGTCAAGCAGGTCTCATTCCTGCCAGGCTGAGCAGGAACTGGAGGCTGCAGCTCCTTCTGGCAGAGGGGCATAGGACGGGCGTCATATAAGCGATGCCCAAGAGTTGCGGTACTGAAAGATGACTCAGAGACTGAGCATCATCTGCATTGGGCCCTGGATTACCGGGCCTCTTGTAGGGAGGAAACAATTGTTTTTCAGTATTTTAAGAATATTGTTGCTTTAAAAATAAATCTAGGGCTCAGAAGGCATGGTTGATGTGTGGATGCTGGTTACATTTTCCCTCACTGAAAAAATGTGTTGTGCAAAGTATAAGTTGCAGCCAAGTTCTATTTCAAAGTGAAATATACAGCTTCAGTGACAGTTCTGCAAAGATCAGTAATTTGTGTATTCTTTCTATCCTTTATGCAGGCAACACTTAATGAAGTACATACATTACTAATGTCCATCCCGCAGAGAAATGAACTGTGAAAAACGTAAGCAAACATGTTCCAACTGTTCATACAAAAAATTGCACGAGTCACACATTGTGTTTCCAAAGAACTTTCCCCACAATTTGCTGCTGCTCAGCATGTACTTCACTTAGCTCCCTACAATTAAAATTTGCAAACAAAAAAGCTTTCCAGGGCTAACAGACTCATATGCTTTCCCAGAGATTTGGAGCCACGTGTTTCGGGAATGGCTGGGTGCACCACACCAATATAATATAAAGGCAACGTCAATCACCTTCTCGCACTTTTTAATAGCTCCCCTCCATGATTCTCATTCTCCATCACTAGAAACTAAAGATTAAAGGAACTTTACTATATTTGAAGTACAGTTTAATCCATTTAGATGGATCTCCTTCACAGCAATGGAGTGCTTATCATTCAGCATTTACAGAGGGACTACAGGGCTTACCAGGATTTCCTTAATTTTATGTCACATGTTGGTGATCCCCGGAATATATTTTCAATTTATTTTCCTCTTTGGTTTCAGCTCAACCAAGTGGTTGGTACTAAAATGATATGGGTGGCAGTCATTGGTGATTGGTTCAACCTCATATTTAAATGGTAAGAAGTTGGATTTGTTTTTAAATTTGGTATTTTTAATAATAGTTACTATATGTACCTCAAATTTAGAAAACCTTCTGTGAATAATGTACTAGTAGATTTTCCCTGATAATTATAAAATAGGAATTCGCAATTAAGATATTTAAGATATGTTTGAAATAGCATTGTAATAAGATGAGAAGAACCTGTAGAACTATTATAGAATAGCTTTGGAAATATAGCTCTTCATATTCTTTGAAAGATTATTTATCGTGCTTTGCTGAGGCCTTCTTATGTAAAAACCTTTTCATTTAATTTCTTCTTCATTTAATTTTATTTTTTGTCAGGATTTTATTTGGCCATCGCCCTTACTGGTGGGTGCAAGAAACAATGATTTATCCTAATCAGTCAAGCCCATGCCTTGAACAATTTCCTATAACGTGTGAAACTGGACCAGGTAAGAAATGCTGGAGATTACCTTGGTGTATTTGATAGGGACAGCAGCTTCAAGGGGGAGAGAATGGGACTTAGGAAGGTCTTATGCGATATACAAATCTCAGAGCTCATGTATAAAATAGTATGAAAAAACAAGTTAGAGGAAAAGGAAGAAATATAATAGGTAGGTATTTGCTGTATGACAAGAATATTTCCTTCATTGCTTCTAAAAGATGCAAGGGATGGGGACTTGCTTTAAAAATAACTACTACTAGAATGATTTGGAATATTGGAAAGAAATTTTCACAAAACTTTTGAAGTACATTGTTTCATGTGTTCCAAGACAGAGCCTGGGGCTGTTGAGTTTGAGGGCTTGTTCACTGTTGCAGGAAATATTCAAACCCCAAAAACTAAGTAGGTGCTTCAGTGTAAATAACAACAGTCTCAATAATTGATTACACAATGTATCACAAGTGGAAAAGAACCAGAACCAGACACTGGCACTGAAGGTGTGTGTGGGAGTATGTGTACCAATATATGGGGAAAAACTATGTTTGAAATGTGCTTTTCAATATATTTTCACTTTTTATGTCTCATTATCTTCTCTGTGGAAATCAAATGCAACACTGATGAAGCTAAATGAACTTGTGCAACCCTAATATGTGCAATAAGATGAACTTGCTGTGAGCTAACTGAATTTAGTTTTGTTGTGCAAGAAAATACTGACTGTGGAAATTATGTGCTTTGCATCTTGTTGACGACACTGAAAGCTTTTAAGCAGTTTGCATAGCTGTATTTTGTTAACAATAATCTGCATTACATCCCATTGTAATTATGAACAAGAAGTTTAAGCCCTTGTATGAGGTAGGGTTTAATAATGCCTGGTCTTTAGGTGATTTGCAGTCTCTTTAAAGTTAATTCATTTGGGACCTAACACAAGGTATTAAAGTCCTTCAGACCTTATCAAAAGCCTTCAGAACTGAGCCCATTCAGTGCTATGTAGATCTGAGCCCTTACTCGGGAGACAGTCAGTGTGTTTCATTTTGATTCATTGAACCAGGAGAAATTTCTTCTTGTTACTGTCTTTCTGAAAGGTCATTCCTATTTCTGTCCAGTGGGTATAACCATTGTATTGATTCCTTCTTTGCGCCTTTAATGACCACTTTTTTCCCACCTCCTGACTTATGCTGGACCATTAAGACTGTCACTGACCTGTTTCTCATTAGCAAGAGGAGGTGCAGTCAGTGCAACTCTTACGTGCACACAATCATTGTGTGAGCTTATGTGATACTTCATGCACTTTTAAAATAGCAATTTCTATTAAAAGATCAGAGAAGCAGCCACAGACATGAGAAAAGCAGATCCAAATACTGCTGGGATAGCCTGAACCCAAACTCCATGTCTCAGCAAAAGGGAAAGCTGAGGGAACTGTTCATATGACTACTTGGCAACCAGTTTAGGACCTGAATTTGGTTTATACTTGTGGAATTAACTGAACTAAAACCTTGCAGCCTTTTTTTTTTCTGGTATTTGTAGAACTTTAAGAACATAAACCTTATGGTGGAATATATACTGTTTTGAGTAAGTAATTTGCAGATGAGCTATGAAATATTATTCCTAGATGACATTTTCCTAGATGACAACAAAGAGAAGCTTTTCCACTGCTGATATACAATATTCCTGTTTCCTCATCAGTGACATTTGTTCCATTATGAGGTTCAGGAGTGCACATCTGTTAGGAAATTAACAAAAGAGTTAGTAGAGTGACTCTAAATGTACTGCCAAGCAGATTAGCAAAAATGAATGGAGGGAGTCAGAAATCATTGTGCTTGTCCTACCTAGACATTTCCGCTTTGGTACTTTGCTGAAATATTCTTTTACTCTACACACTACTAGATAGTGCTGGTTTATTACACATTCTTGAGCCAAAATTATTTCTTCTAACAGTGAAATAAACCTGTCCCTTCTCTTTTGTCTCCACAGAAAGCCAAGATGTAAAGGTCCCAGATTTACAGATTCCAATGATCCAATTTTCTCTTTCTCCATTTTGATTTGTTGAATGTAAATATGAATGTGAACATGAGAAAGGAAGTGACAAAGTAATTTTAGGAATCACTTCCCTTGCATCGTGCCAGCATACCTCGTTTTTTGGTGATTTTCACAGTTGTAGGAACTTCTCTATGGCTTCATATTGCTTCCAGTTTACTTTAGTTTAGAATGTTACAAAGAGGTAAATTTCTGTTACTCCTGTTAATTATGGGGAGGCTCATTTAAAGCTTTTGTGATCCTCATACCTAACTTCTACATTCCATGCTACAGCTCTAAGACAGACCTAGATGCTTTTTTAAATTTTTAAATTCAAGTAATGGGAAAAGACTATGTTTTCCTATCAAGATTCCACCTCACAGCAATATAAAATGATTAAGCCGTTACCTTTTTGATTTCAGACAAGTATTATAGATTCCCTATAATAGAACCTTCTGAAAAATTCATATGGCAAAAATTAACTTTTGAGAAGCAGTTCACATTCTTTCAGCCTTTGTTAGCCATTTCCCTTCCAAATTATTAGGTGCCTAAGTAACTACCAGTAGACAATTTCTGTATGACAGATGTCACTGTCTTCATTCTTGAGTTGAATATTTCCTTTTTGTTTTTACTAGGAAGCCCATCTGGACATGCCATGGGATCATCCTGCGTCTGGTATGTAATGGTCACAGCAGCACTTAGCTACACAGTTAGATGGAAAGATAAATCAGCTGTTACCCTCCACAGGTCAGTGTCTTTCCGTATTTCTTTATATACATACTATGTTTTTAATGGACTTAATTTAAACAAATATTTACAGTTTGGTCTATTTTGTAAAAAATCCAACAACCCTTTATTATGATCTATTTCAGCTGAAGAAAAAGTATATTAAGAAGATTTATCTGTTTGTATAGGCTGGTATTTATCAACTTACAGACAGTGCATACAATATCTCTGATTCAGTCTTAAGTGCTGGAAATTTTTAATTCTATAATTGCCACTATGTATGGAATTTTTTGATTAGTACATAAGTTTACTGCTTTGATGGTCATCCTTTGCCCATTCTAAAGCAAGTGCACATAATGTTGATGAAATTCACTGTAATATGTTGCTCAGCTCTGTGGGAAAGTCCTGCAATTGCTTTGGTGGCTATTCTTTCCAAGGCTGACAAGGTTGTTTTCACACAGTGTTAATTTTGTCACGAAATAATTGAGCTTTTACCTATAGCTATGACTTCATGATGAGAGATATGTTTAAAGTATTAGTCCTAATTTAATCTGCCATTGATTACTTTTATCACTTAAACCACAGAGGTGTTTTGGACCTGAAACGTCTGAGATCTTTTCCTGTAACCGCTCTTGATAATGTTTTGGTACTGACTTCTAGTTTTTATTCATCTTATTCTAAACTGCAGTACTTAGTAAACCTCTGCTGGTGGAAGCATGATGGGGCTTGGGGTAAATAAGTAGATGAAATATCTTGTCTTAATTTTTAAGCGTCTTCCTTTTCCCTCTTAGACTAACATGGTCATTCCTCTGGAGTATTTTTTGGATTATCCAGATCAGTGTGTGCATCTCAAGAGTATTCATAGCAACACATTTCCCTCACCAAGTTGTTCTTGGAGTATTTGCTGGTAATGCTGCTATTTTTTCTTTTCTTTTTAATCTGTATGCAATTTTTTTAAAAAAAATGAGAGAAGACAAAAACTTTTTAGTAGTTGGACTCATCTTGCAGCCCCAGCAATGCTCTCACTCTCTGGAAAATCAGGGATTTGATAATAGTCTGAAGGTAAAATTTGTGAGGTAGAATGTACCTGCTGGCTATGTAATTCACAATGAAGGGAGTGAGCCCTTGTCCACTTGCGAATTGATGCTGACTGTATCGTGTCCACACTGCCTCAGACTAGCTCTGACTGCTTTGTACTGGCTGCATCTGATCTTTAACTGTGCTGCCTGCATGAGAGAGATCAGAGAGGAAGTTGCTCCTACCTGGCTCTGACCTTTCCTCTCAGGAGGAAGTCATTTGGGTGACTTTAAATGGTGTCCAGGTGCAAAATATTGTATGTGCAATGTGGACAAACACAGAAACCTAGGCAAAATAGAAAAAAAGGTAAATAGCAGGACTAACTCCCCTGGGCGATTTAAGATAATAAAATACATTTTTTCAGAGTTGCTTAAGCATATTATAAATTGGTATTCAGGGAGTACAAATTATGAGCAGTATCTCTGGCATCTATCTGATTTTAAGGAGAGTGACCTGTGCATTGAGCAGGGGCTTCCTGCTCAAGTTCTCTTTCACGGATGCAGCGCAGCCTGGATAGCCCTGGCTAACAGCTTTCCTCTTCACAACCAGGATAAAATGAGTACAAGAGAAGATAAGTGTGTTCTGTGTATTTTCCTTCAACACTCAAAGCCTGTGTGGGAACTGGTGTTGAATTCTGCATTGCTGGAGCCAGTCTTTGAGTGAGGGACTCTTTTGGAAAAGGAATGTTCCAGTTTACATCTAATATTTGATAGGTTTTCATCTGGAAGATGCAGCCAGGCCTTAAGGTATGCCACATATCTAAACCACGTAGTGCTTGGTATTTAATTTTTTTTTCCAAAGTGGCAGTTTTATATCTATATATATATAGACACACACATAGGTGTTAATTACATAGATATAATCTTCTGTCTTCAAAAGTCAAATTCTCCAGAGATGTTGTAGAAAATGCTTCTTCAAAGTACAAGTGTGTAGTTCCCTGTAACACTGAGTTTCTAATTCACAGGCATTCTTGTGGCAGAAGCGTTTGAGCATACCCCTGCTATTCAAACCGCAAGCTTGAGAATGTACATCAAGACAAACTTGTTTCTTTTCATCTTTGCCCTTGGCTTTTATCTATCCCTCAAACTTCTTGATATTGACTTGCTATGGTCTGTTCCAAAGGCCAAGAAGTGGTGTGCCAACCCAGACTGGATAAACATTGACACAACTCCGTTTGCTGGACTGGTGAGGAACTTGGGTGCACTCTTTGGTTTAGGTCTTGGAATTAATTCTGAAATGTTCATCACGAGTTGCAAAGGTAAAAATAGCTGCAAGATAAGTTTCCGCATACTGTGTATAGCTGCTTCTTTAGCTACCCTGCAGCTGTATAATTTTGTTAAGATACCTACTCATGCTGAGTATTTGTTCTACATTCTTTCTTTTTGTAAGAGCGCAGCTATGCCTCTGACTGTAGTTGCCTTGGTTCCATACTGTGTCCACTCGTTAATGAGGACAACTGAAAAGAAACTTAATTAGGTAAAGTTTCAAAATGGTTGGCAGTGTGGGATGGATGTGAACTGTTTAAGAACCCTCTGCAAAGACAATTTTGCTAATTCATTTAAACCAAGGGGATGCCACTGCATCTTTGATGTACTCCTGGCAAGTAACTAGTACATCAAAAAACAGTACACTCAAGAATGAATTTGACAGCTCAGAAATATTAGTTGCTGCTTTTATTCCTAGAAATATTGCAAGTGCACTGCAGTATGGTTAGAAATGGCCCAATACTCTGGGTCATAACAAAGTTTTAAAGTATAATCAACCATCTTTATTTAGCTATATGGTGGTTTATTTAGTTCTGTCCATCTCTAGCTAGATAATGCTTCAAGCACCAGTTGTACATAGTGGTACTCGATATTTCTTTTTTTTATATATAGATACTGTGTGTTAAACTGCTACATAATGGTGTGATGGTATCACACCACCTATGACTGTACAGCTGTACCCAGGCACTGTGAGAAAGGCCAGCATAGTTATAAACAAGGCTTTAGATTTAATTTATTGAGCTTCCTGAGCAAACCACCTTCTGATTAAGTCAGATGAGAAAAAACAGTTTATTTCCATTGGACTCTGTAGAATATATTTTTTGCATTACTGTGTGGTTTTTGTCATTTTTAGTTTTTGAAAGTGGTCACATGAATCATGAATGATACAGATCACACCTTTGATGGGGAAAATGCATAAATATGATGTAAAAACTCTTTGGGTTCTGTACATCTACACAGAGCAACAACTGAAAAAAGTTGTCAATAATGAAATTATCTGAATATATGACCTCAAGAATATTGTTCATGCTCCTGTATTGCAAAGGTAATTTTCTGCTAATTCTCTCAGATCAACAGTCACAAGCCTGAATCACTGTTAGTAGTTGTGTAAATAATGAAAATATGGTTGCAGACTGTCACTTCAAGTTTATATTCTTGTCAGATTTGTTTTAATTAAGCACACAAGTAACTAATACGTTGAATATATGTTTGCTATAAAAAGTGGTTGTTTTAAGTAGGCTAAGGGGGGTACTTTACATTTTATTCATTATTTGGCATCTATTGTTGTATATTCCCCTTCAGTGCACAATCTTTAAGCAATATTTTGCTGATACCATCCCATAATACTCAATATTTAAGCTATATATATAGCCTTAGTATGCAAGGCCATAATATGGGTAATAAGGCTTGCAAGATGTAAACGTTATATTGCTTCTAGACTTCCAGTTAGGTAGGAGATAATTGAAAGAATCTTATTTAATTGGGTAAACAAGGTGTTGGCCTTTGGGAATGAACAAGATACAAATTACAGAAGCAAATCTGAAACAGGCATCCTTAATTAACAGCCTAGTAACACTACCATGACTTAAGAAAATTAGTCATCTGCTTTTAACAGTCTGCTTGGTGCATCTCCTGATATCTTCTCTAATGGTTCTCTGAACTTTTTTCTCACAGCAGTTGACCTGAAACCACTCTATTCTGTAATTGTGATGCCTTAAGCAAAATTACTAAGTTAATGGGACTAGACACAAACAATGAAGAACAAAGACAGCTATGACAAAGATTTCAGCTGTGTTCAAGTTGCTGTGTGCTTTGTTATTCCCTGCCAGTGAGGTGACCTACAGAGGCATTGCAGAACAGTAGCAGGTTGATTGGGTTGCTGTTCTGTTCCTGGCCCAGACATACCATGTAGTGCCACCTGCAATTCAATCCCTTTGCCCAGGTACCAGAGGTTTTTGTAATCAATTGGTTGTCAACAGCAGGTAGGAACAAAGTGGCAGGAGGTGGTATCTGAGAATGTGCAACTGTTTATGTACACAGTGAGTGCATTCTGTTGGAGTAGCACCCAACATTCAGGTCTCAGTGTTTCCCAGCTGCCTGAAAAGAGGATGATGCTGCATTGAAGGGCAGCAGGCCTACCCCAGAGCTTGGGCCATGGCCCTGTGGTCCTACAAAGAGACAGCAGGCTCCTGTGCAGGCAGAGGCTGGTGTCCTTGAGTTGGCCTTCTCAGCAGCTCTGTCCTGAACAGCAGACCCTTGTCACAGACATGACACTTGCTGGCTGCTGCAAGATACTCATGTGCTTAGCTGAAGAGTAAGAGAAGAAATGAGAACAAGAGCCAGTAAAAAAATACAATTTATTGGTTATTTTGGGTCACAAAGGTATTATCCTTTAGGAAAAAGAACTATGAAATAAGTATACATAGTCATTGTAATTTTTAATGACGAGTAATTCTTTTTCTATGGCCTTAAATAATAATATTAATTAAATATCATCTACATATGTCTGCAGGTTATTGATAGTCACTCTGTCAATAGTTTCAAACTACTTATTGCTCTGAAATGTAAAAAGGCTTAAAAAAAAGATTAAAGCAAATAATGCAGCTTCTTTTATTTTTCAGTTAAGATTTAAAATACAGACTTCCTTAGAGAAATAGCCATTTCAGTGCTGGCTGTGTGAGTTCAATAGGGTATGCGGCAGTGATTCTGTTAATGGAATTGTATAAAATTTGAAATTGGGTTTTGCTGCCTGGAATTAAGGGATGTATCCTAATAAACATTTTACCCTACAGCTTTATTTAAGTACTGCTACTGTTGCAGTATTTTATAAGAAGTGGTGTGACTTCTTATAAAGTGAGTGGAAACCTGCCTGCCCACCACCCAACCCAGCCCCAGTGCAGATTGTAGGACATGGACAATGACTTTTCCAGTTAATATGCTGTTGTTTAAAACCAATACGTAAGTACTGAAACTGAAATCTATACTTTCTATCTGCTTTTCTCCACAATCCCAGTCACTAAAGGAAACAGTCCTATTATGCTGCAGACAATAACCCATAAAATATTTCAGTGAAACATGATCTTATAAACTGTGACAGGTACAAGCTTCTCCCAAAAGAAGCTCCTTCTTGACCTGTCATTTCTGAATATATTGTTGCTCTGTTTATCAACTGTATTTAATACAAAGAGCTAATTATGTCATTTTTTCCCTCCTTCATTTATAATTGTCTTACCTTCTGATAAAAGAATATATCCATTACCATTTCAATAGAAGTGGTTTAAATAACTGATGATTGACATACAATTTTACATTAATTTAACCAAGGCATGTATTCCTATTCAAAACCCCTTCTGACAGCTAATTAGAGTGATGAGTGTTAGCTGGAGAGTGGTGGGCTAGGAAACTATCCTCACCAGCTTCTGTTCCTTACCTTGTTTGCTTTCATTACTTTTGTGGAGCTGCCTTGTTTGTAAGTACTGACTGGTTTGTTAAAGGGGCACGGCTGGGTCAGAGCTGCAAGGGAAGCCCAGCCTCCCCCAACAGCACCACTGATGTGTGTGGTACAAGGGGGGACAGAGTGGGGCTTCTGCATGCGCAGGAAGGGCCTCTGCTGTCACTGTCTGCAGAACAGACCTCAGGGCAGATTTGGTCCCTTCAGATGTACAGCATCATATGAGGGGTTGTTCTCACTCATTCAGCTTACCTAGAAAAAGGGATTTGCCAGAAGATCAGAGGCTTCCTTGATTGCTAGTTGAGGCATGATGGGACTGTGCAGTCTGACTGCAGGTTGTGGCAACTCCCCAGATCACCAGAAAAGATCTTTCCCAGTTTCAGGTGCTTTTTTTTCCCTTATCAGTGGGCTAAGCTACTTCCTGAATGCATCAGCCTGTGCTTAGTGCCTTGCACCTGCTGGGCAAGTGTGCATGATGCAGACAGCTACATACATTCGGGGTTCCACAGATCTCACTGTATTGTACAGCACAGTGGAGCACCAACATACGCATACCTACCACAAAGTATTTGCTTACAGAAACCTTTCAAATTTAGAATCACATTCATTCAGCTAATTGGGGCTCCAGTAGTAACAAGCTTCCAGTAGGCTCCTTCCTTGGCCATCAGTTCATCATGAGTGCCCCTTTCAATGATGAGTCCTTGTGACATCACAGCAATGATGTCGGCATTCTGGATGGTGGACAAGCGGTGGGCGATGACGATGCAGGTGCGCCCTTCTCTGGCTTTGTCCAGTGCTGCCTGCACGGTCTGAAGGGCAACAGACAAAGTGTCAGAATAAAAATGTGCAAATTGGACAAGGCTCAGAGCTGGAGGAACCCAATTGCTTCAGATGAATTAACTGTATTGTGCAACACTTGGTAAAAGGGACAGTGAGACTAAATCAGAGGTTCTGATATTGATATGCTTAGCTGGGTCATGACCTCTGTTTACCAGCAGCGCAAACAAGAGACAGCTAAACATAGACAGAGGTAGAAATTAAGCCTTTACTCTACAGACATGCTAAATGTCAACTGAATGCTTGGAAATCCAGGCAATTCAAACATTTCTGGAAAAGTGCTGCCTCTCATAGGTAGTTTAAGAGCACTTGGGGCTGGCTGCTTTTTCTTACAGCTGTACCTTCTGCACTTCTTGGAAAGATCATTAAAGGTGGAAGTGCTGAATTCACAATGTGGAATAACATGCAGTCATGTACTGGACTGGGTTGGCATATCAATAGAACGGAGAAGGAAGGTACTGTATGTTGTAGGCCATTGTGTTAACTTTCCCTTATTGATTATCACTGCGCATTTACCTTTTCACTTTCCGTGTCTAAGGCAGATGTAGCTTCATCCAGTAATAAAATTTTAGGGTCTCGTATGATGGCCCTTGCTATGGCAATGCGTTGCTTTTGCCCACGAGACAGCTGGGATCCCTGAGCCCCAACGTTAGTTTCGTATTTCTGAAAAATATACAAAAGGAGTATTTTATTCAGGTGTAAGTTAACACACCAGTACGCAGCCTAAAGAAGGAGCAGGAGAGAGGCAAGAAAGCTGACCACTGCTGACCACTTGCAAAACCTGGGAAGGCAAAAACAGTGTTCAGCAGTAACTGTGTTCGGGGTGATGTTTCCAACCTGTGCTTTGTCTGCACATGGTCCTGGGACCCAGGCAGCACAATGGTGAGCCTAGAAGGAAAATGTGATAGGAAGATGTTGGCTGATTTGTCTGAGGCAAAAAGAATTCTTCCTGCCCTAGATTTAGGACAAGAGGCTAAAAGTGGATTAAGACCTTTCTAGAAAAGTGCTTTGTTTGGATGCCTAAATTGTATCCATACCTTATATGTTCTTTTTATATTTATGTTATTTCAGTGCCTTTAGATACTCCTTAAGTGTACATAAGCAGCCAGCTTCAAATATTTTTGTCTAACTATCGTGTCCTACTCACAAGGTAAATCTCCCACAGCTGGGAACAGAATTTATGTATTTGTCTACTGTGTAAGCATTAGGTAGTAACTCACACCCAGACTCTAAGGAGCACAAAAAATGGTCACAGCACCATCTTTGCTCCTACTGTCACAGTTGTAAAAGGACATTAAAGGTGCATGCGTGTAGCAACTTTAACTGGTTTCAGAGCAACTCCTGCTGCAGTGAACACTGAGCAGCCAAGGCCTTGCAAGTACTTACATTAGGCAGAGACATGACAAAATCATGCAGCTGAGCCTTCTGGGCTGCTTCTATGACTTTTTCCATCGTTGCCTCTTTTGTATTACTGCCATATTTGATATTATCAGCAATGCTGCAGTCAAATAGCACAGGCTCCTGTGACACTATTCCGATTTTTGATCTAAGAAACTGCACATTTACATTCTTAGAGTCATGTCCATCTATTAACTACGAGGAAATGGGAGAAAAGTTGAAACATCATTACAAAACAACAGCTTGCAACACCCAAATAGTTTATAGCAAAACGAAATTATTTAACCATATAATTAAAAAACCAAACGCAACTGATTTAAAGTGATTGGTTGAATTGCTTATCTCTAACTCCTTTGTGCATGATGTGTATTTTGTGGTATGGCTTTGATCCATACCACAAGATACACTCAACCATTTGCTCAGTGGAAGTCCTAGTGAACTATTTAATTGCTTAAGGTTAGGCACATGCTTTATTGCCTCCCTGACACAGTGATCACCACAAAGATTTTTTCCAGAGAAAGAGAAATCAATCTAGTTGGGTAAGTATTTACGTTAGGAAAACATAAAAGCTTTTTACGCTATCAGTAATTGAATAACTGGAAGTTAAATGTAGACAACCTCCAGGCTCTTTGTTGCTCCATTCAGACTTGATTTTGCTTGTGCTCTCCAAATCTACAGCACACATTTGTATGTTTCATTCAGAAGCTACCCAGGCAAATGTCTATGGCCTATATAATGCATGAGGGTGCACCTGAGGCATGTAATTCTCTGATCTTATCTGAGTATTTCTGAGATAATACTTGGGAGCTGCTCAAATAGTCCACATCTGTCCTTTTGAGGAGATGAAGCCTCAAACTGCGCATGTATGAGCCATCACTGCTAGACTGCACAGTAGGACACAAGCAGAAGGCCCTTGGAGCATTGCTAAAAACCAGAGCACAGAAACCACATTTTCTTTGCTTACCACACTTCCTTTCTCAGGGTCATAGAAACGCTCCAGAAGCTGGACACTGGTGCTCTTACCACAGCCACTACTTCCAACAAAGGCCAAAGTCTGTCCAGGCTTAACAGATATAGAGAGTCCTTTCAGGACCTGAATATCAGGCCGAGAAGGATATGTGAATTTACAGTTAAGAAATTCAATGCTTCCCTTGAAATCATCCTGGTGAAAAGAAAAAGGAGAAAGATGTTACAGTGAGCTTGAACTCAACCCTGAATTGTAAAGTACAAGACAACTCTTCCTCAGATCCATTCTGGCATCTTTTGCTTAAAATATGACATTTCTACTTATGAAATTATCTCAGGAGAAGGGAAAATGCCATATTGAAGTAGCTGTCCTAGAGATGAAGCTATTAGTCATAACACTATTTCTCTGCTTACGCTTCCCTGCATGGCACTGGTCAGAGGCATAATTTGGAAATGGCATTGCCTTGCAAATGGGCACATTTTTCGTTTTAATATAGACGTGTATAAAATAAGTAATTTCAATTTTCTGGGTCTGGCTTTTCAATTCACCAGAAACAGCATTTTCATTTTGTCTGACTCAACAATTCTTTGCCTCATCATGAACATCCCCCACCAGTTTGATGCAAAAAGCCTCCATTATAAAACAGCAATAGTCAGGTTTGTCATGAACTGTAAAGCAAGAAATAAGAGCTTGCTGTTCTGTGAGTCATCCAAATCAGTTCCATTCCAATTTACAGGAGTTTTACACTGACAAATTCCCAATGGCCAACTTTGTACTACTCTTCCTGTCTAGTACAGAGCTTGCTTCCGAAAGAGCAAAGACAAATAAAAATTTTACAATCACATAATCTTCTTGTAAAGCACTAATCCTCATTGACTCCTAAATCATTAGGGCAACATCCATGCCTGACATCACAGATAATGCATCTCCACTTTTTACCCATTTTTCCCCTTTGTCACTGTAAACACTGATTTTAGGAAGCCGATCAATCAGCTGGAAAAAGCGTGCAGCAGATGTTTTGGCTTTGGCATAGTTTGGGGTATAGGAAGAAGCTCTTCCCAAAGCGGTTCCACTGGTGACAATAGCAGAGATCACCCTGTGGGGAAGAGGGACACGGTCATTCTTGGGAAGCCATCAGGAAACTGAACACCACACTGAGTCCAGAACTTTTAGAGACCTGTTTGTGGCACTGGGCAGGCTCTCACCTGAACACAAAGCTGTAATGCAGTCCTTCATTGTCAACAAGAAAACCCCCATATCGGTAAGAGACGGAGTTGGCAATGAACACAATGCTCTGGGCAAAGCCAAAGCAGAGTCCGTACACGTGTGCTTTTTTGATTGCAGCTCTGTAGGGCATATCCAGGTGCTTCTCAAAATTGTCAATAAACATTTTCTCTTTTCCTATCCCAGCTACTGTTCTGATGTTAGAGAGAGCTTCACTGGCAATCTGGAAGAGGAAAAAAAAATGGGTAAAAGATCATAATTTTTACTTGGAAAAGTAGAGTATGGTCTTACAAGTGCACGATTCTTTCATGAACTCAGGATACCGATGCAATAAATAAATTCATTCAGACATGATATAGACTGGCCCAAACATCAGACGGCCTAAAGAGAACCTTTCCTATGAGCAATTTCCTATTGACTTCCTCGAGAGCAATGCTCTGCCTGCTCCGCTGGAGCTGTTACTGTAAGCACTCTTAGGGAATCAGGCACACGCTCTCACTTGTGACTTATTTCACATGATGTCAATAAATGTGACACCCATAAAAGGAAAGATTGTTTTAGGAACTTCTTTGGTTGCATGGATTTATTTATTAAATATGTTTATTTCAATTGTTTTGTGTTACTATTAGCAATAGAGAAAGAGTTAAAAGGGATAGCATCCCCAACTTCTGTTTCATAAATTGAATCCACTTGAATTTAATCCACTTGAGTTTCCTCACCTGCTCACCCTCCCTACCTCTCTGATGTCCAAAAGGCTGATGAGATGGAACATATAAATCTTCAGTGGCACAATTTCCAAGATTTTTACCTTGTACATAGGCAAAGAGTAAGGAAATGCTTGCCTATGCACATAGGAAAATGCAACACAGGAAATTATGAAATAATCCCCACAGAAACTTGTGTAGAACTTTTCTTAATTGTAGGCTTCATATTGTAATTTATTGCCAGTCAGAATTTGGGTATATGTCCCAAAAAAAGAGTACCAAAATTTCATCTACAGAAGTAAATTGATGGCTTGTTTGGTCCTAATTTCACCCTTTTAATCACAAGTTATTTTATTAAGAAATTGTTTTAAAATGCTGTAGTTTGATTGGACTTTGATAGTAGACTCATAATGTAACACATTCCTTTGGGAAGCAAGGGTGGTATTATGGCTTACGAATGTTTTCAGCATGTAGGAAAAGATCTGAATGTAGACAATCAGAGATGCAATTTCAGGGTTTTTTTTTCCTGGCCAAAATTGAGAATCAATGTCTTGCATTATCATTCAGTGTGAAGGAGCAGATAACAGGTACTGTGAATTGGATTGTGAAGACTTTTTCCATGTTTAGCGTGGCTGATCAGCCGTCGCTTTGGAAGAACTCGGTGTTTTTAGCATTCTGAAGCAGTGCTGGCAAATAAATTAGAAAATAACACCAGACACAATCAGTCATCACCAAAACTGCTGAAGCATTGAGTGTCTTCTTCATCACAGCCTCTGGGTTGTTCTGTTGAGTAAGAGCTTTCCCTTGACTCATTAGTGAAGTTTCTGTCCTCGTCAAGAAGTATTTTGGTTTAAGATTTTTGTAAATAATTAACCAGTCTGGGTGCAGGCAATTGTTCAGGTTTTAATTCTTAAGATGGGAAAGGCTAAGAGCTTAATTCTTAAGCTGGTACAACCCAGCAAAGGAAAAACTGTCCTCTCTAAAATCCACATACTGATTTGTGGTTCAGTGCCAGATTCTCCAGTGCGAGCATCTCTAGGTGAACAAGTATCACTGCTTTCTGAGGACAGCCTAATCACAGGGCATCAGCAAACGGGTGTTTAAATAAAACCCAACAAAGGTGAGCTGGACTGCTGAGAGATCTGTGTCTACCACTTCAGTCCAATAACTTTCGCAAGGTCAGTCACATTTCATGCAGGAAGTGCTTTTGCAGTTAGGGAGTTCCCAATGCTGTTTCAGTGGTTTAACAAGCTGAAATATGGCAACTTACTCACAAAGCATTGCCAATTTCATGACATTTGAATTACTGATGGTCCCTAAAGACTGATTTTTCATCTACCCATGCCTGCAAATATAAATTAGTCTTTAAACAGCATTACCTGTCCAGCAGCTTCCAGTGCTTTCTTGTCCTGTGAGGCAAATCCTGTCAGCATTTTAGCCTGCACAGCTCCGGATAAAGCCAAAAATGGCAGGAAACACATTATTACCAAACTCAGTTTCCAGCTGAAGTAGAAGGCAATGATCAGGGCCACCCCAATGTTAGTAAAGGAATTGACAATCATTCCTATCTGTGATCCAGTTGCCTTTGAAAAAAGAAACAGACATGATTGATTTGTACTTCAAAAACAAATAAATCTTCATATAAAACTTTAGAAAACTGTAAATTAAAATAATGTAAGGCACTAACAGCTACTGACTGCACTGGAATTTACCCAGTCTGGATATACTGTTTCCAATTAATTGGATCAAGAGGAGTACTGCAAATGTCCAATATTCCTTTGATCCGCCAAATTTTCCATTAAGAATTCAGAAGACTGTTTCTACTGATTATGAGAAAGATAATCTGACTGTTGAAATCTGTTGCCTTGGTTTCCTGGGGAATCACAAAGTTGTTTTTCTGCCTATCCCTTTATTAATGAAAGACATTAAATACTGCTTTGGCATCATCTTTATTGAATGCATTTGTCAGCTTCTTATGTACTTCAACAACGCTATTCTTTCTAATAGACTTATTTACTCAAAAGTAATTTTCTTTCATAGCAGTAAACAGCACCCTAAATAGGAACTATTGCTATGTATTAGAATTAAAAAGTACATTTGATATCCTTGATGATTTTCAGTCAAACTCATTTGCAGGGTGTGAACTTGGCAGCACAAAATGCTCATCATCTCCTCTTCCTCTGACCTGCAGCAAGGTGTGTGTCAGGCAATGAAGGGTGCAGGGCACTGCTGCTGGGGTAGCTCTGGTGTCCCTCACCCCCTGCAAGCTATGGGTTGGATGGCTGTGCCTCATTGCTGTGCTTTGAACAGATTTGTCCCTTAGGAGGCTATTAAGTGGTTCAGTCAGAGGTTTACAAGTTTATTTATTTCAAACAAAAGATACCCTGAAAGTGCCTGTGAGGTTTGCAGCAGGTTTTTCTGATTCTGTAGAAATTGCTGCTGACAGGGATTTTGAAAACTTCTTCTCTAAAACCCCTGTTAATAGTTTTTTTTTTAAACTAACTTACAATTTTCAGTTAAGCTGAAACATGACAGTTTTTGCAACAAAAGAAATCCATACATCTCCTTCCTTCTTTCTAGAAAATTGCCTGTGTTGCAGCCCAGCAAAATGGCATCTGACTCACTCCCACCAAAGGATCAGTTCACATAGGGAACATATATAGCTCAGCACAATTTAACCCTCAGCCACCAAGGAACACAATGCATGCACTTAGTGTCTCACTTTCCCAAACTGAAACTGACTGAAAGATTCCCAGCTGGAGCACCAGCCAGTACTGCAGATTGGTTTTTCAAGTGGGTTGTCAGTTTAGATCAAAATTGCCACAACATGCACAATACCGTGCTGAAAACTGGAAAACATGGTTATTAATGATTGTCACTAGCATACTATTTTGACATGTTTTTGAAATAAACACTTTAACGTTGTGGCAAAAAACTAATTCATCCCCAGAAAAAAAAGAAAATCAAACTTCTGCACTGGATGTTCCTTCCCATTCCATTCTTGGTTGGTACTTTATTGATTTTTGAGTCCTTGTTTGTACTTTTAGGATATACCATATACTACTGTTGGTTCCATGGTGGCAGTCTGTGACGAATAGAAACAGCTTAACTGACTTACCAAGAACTGACCTACACTGATCTGGCTGGTTGCATGGCAGCTCATTTCTGTGACAACGTGCCAAAATCGGCCTTCAATCAGTGCCTATAGTAAAATGCTCCATAAGGTGCCAGGTCTTACCCCTTGGACCTGTGAGGCATCTGTTGCAAGTCTGGTCGTCAAAGCCCCGGGGCTGTTCTTCCGGTCATCAAACCAACCAATGTCTTGCCCGAGCATAGCCTGGAAACCAATTTTCCTCAACCGTCTTGTGAGCAGCTCACCAGCCTTGGCAAAGGTGTATCCCTGGGTACATGAGAATAAATAAAGACTGTATAGAGAGAGACCCACTGAGAAAGGGTGGAAAACCAAAAATACGTATTGCTAAATTGGACTGCTATTACCTGTAGAAACTGTGTGAAAAACGAAAGAACTCCAACTAAGACAAAGAGCACACAGACACCATTGATCTGGTTTTTTTGGTTTTCTTCATCAAGAATGGAGAAAGTCTTTGAAAAGAAATAAATAGAAATGTCAGTTTTGCTCTGTGACATTTGTTCTTGACTCCCAATTGCCAAGTGCAGAAACCCATCCTGCATCCAAAGCCAGAGTTCTCCCTCACCCCCTGCAAAGGTCCAATTCCTGCCTGTAAGGTTTTTGACTTGTCCATCTTTTAGGGCATATATTTTTGCACCCTTGTGTACCTACCATGACCTATGCAAGTGAATGCGAAGCACAAGTTTTATCCTACATCGGACGGGTACCAAAACCACAAAAGAACAATGGCATTCGCATTTTGTTCCCAGTGAATGTGTCATTACTTTACTTAATAAGACACAGCATGAGCAGATGATCCTTTCTCTAGCCTAATTCTTGAAAATTTAGGACACTTTCCTAGGCACCAGTCAGAGCAGCACTGAATATCTTCAGGCAGCCCTCCAGTTTTCCACCAACTTGGCAAGCATTTCCCCAGAAAGCTTTCACACAAAAGGGGAAGCATCCTTTTTCTATCAGCACAAGTTTTTTGAGAAATAAACACTCCTGGCTGAACTTGACAAGTTTCAAGAGAGGCGGTGGATTTTGATAATATTTTATCTTTTAGTTAATGTTTAAAGCATATTGCTACTTCCTGCTTGGAAACCTGTTGATGCAAGCCTACTCTTTGCTGGTGGCTGTGAACCCAGGTACGATTTTCTACCTCTCCCTGGACATTCTGCAGGGAGCAGGCAGGAAAAAAGTGCCTGAAATATGTAAACAAAAAATTGAAGTATTTTTTTTATATCTGATTCAAAGCTTTCTTGAAAGTTTGCCAAGTCTGTACAATAAAATTCTGCAGAGAATGACCTTTGCATGTATCTCTCTCCACTGTACCTGCATGGGAGGTATATTTTGTCTCATCTAAAATAAACTGTATGCAACTATAGAAACCCATTCCCAACAGTTCCTGGAAAATGAACAAAAGAGATAATGAAGAACACATGACAAATGCTGATAAGCTTACCCCTTCAAAGAGCTCTAATGATTGCTTGATGACAGTGATATAAATATCTCTACTGAATGATTGTTTACAGGCAAGAAGGTTAACCCCATTTACTTGATGAGATCTAAAGATTTGCCAGAACACGTCAAGTTGTGCATCATATATTCACTCTCCTCTGTTTCAGAGCTAAAATACTTTCAAATGTTACCATAACGTACCCCAAGAATCTGACTGAATAAAAAAGCGTAGAGTGGATTGACGGCTCCATTTGCAGCTGCTGCCAGAGATCCAAGCACCAAGTATGGCCATTCAGAGGCATTGTATTTCAAAATTCTGGTAAATGGTACGGGCTTGGCATCTTCCTCCACAATAGATTCCTAAAAAAACAGGTTGGATTTCTGAAGTAAATGCATTCTGTCAGTGATGCTCTTTCTTTGACAGTGAGATAAAATAGTTAGCCTAGTTTGTTAAACTAGTGGCCCAAACAGCTGCTCTAGCTTTGGACAGGAGGGGCAGAGAGCACTGCTATCTGCAGCTCTTTTGTGGCCCTAATAAGTCAAGTTTACTTTAAAAAGAGTTAAATAAACACAACCTTTACCATCCCTGGGGAAAAAGAGAGAGATTCATACATTTTGCAGCTCTAATTGTTCCAGCTGCAGAAGTTATTTACAAGGAATTTAAGATTTTCTACCACTGAAACTCAGGCTATTTCCTATCAGCTATTCCCTTCCAGACAAGGTGTGATGAAATACCCAGAGCCAAAGCTTAAATTCCCTCCTCACGAGCAGCTTTTTCTGTCACTCTTTCAATCTCTTAAATATTATTTTTAAGTATTGTGAGTGACCACATTGATCAGACTGTATCAAATTAACAGTTATGTGTTATATATACCAGATATGTGATATAATTAAAACAAGAGAGATTTCAGAGTGATATCTGGATTCAGGCTTTTTACATGGTAATTATGCCTCCCTCCTGGAAAACATCCTCAGACTATAAGCTGAATTCCCATAATTATGCCCAGTAAGGGCAGAATATTCATCATCAAATTATAGCTTATCCTGCAGTTTGATTTGTGCAGAATTTTTGTAACACTTAGTGTCCTCAGCCCTGCTCATCTCCCTCAATTCATAGGACTAGAAACTGCCAGACGAAAGAGACACTGTGAAGACCCATTTTTTGGAAATATGCAGGGAGGAGTGGGTGGAAACATCTTGTGTTTTCTCTTTTTTCTGAGCTGGTGACAGAGTGACAGCACTCAAACCCTCTATTTATCCACAGAAAAGGCTTGGCAATAGCAAGAAGGGTAACTTCTAACTGCTGCTCTCTGCACTGAACAACCGCAGCCATGCAAATTGATGCAGGGAGCTTCATAGGCACTTTGGAAACCCACTGTGCATATTCCTACATATTCTGTGTAATTTTAAGGCATGCTGGCCTTTATTTTCTATGCCAGTTGATTGCATGAGGACACTGACAGTGAAAGGATTGTGGGTTAGATTGCAGTGAGGGTGGCTGTGCAATTCTCCAGATGATTTTCAGATGAAAGTGAATTTATTCTTTACTGAACAAGAAGCAGCGCTATTTGTATCACTGAGTACCCATTGATTACATTTCACAGACTGAGCAGTTTGCTTTTTGTCACTTAATTCAGCTTTTATGAATATATGCTTTTCAACTAAGTCTTCAACGTATACCAATTTACCAAAAAGTGGATAGCAAATAGCAAAATTTCTCTGCTAGAAATTTTATATGGATCAATAATCAAAATGCAGCCTAGGGTTTACACAGAGATAGGAATTGAAGCTGTGGTTTTGTTTAAGGAAAGAAAAGGATCAAGCCAAGATGTACTTGCTCAGAAGTCCTAAGCTACAAGCACATAGCTATGGGTGATCATCAATGAGTAATATAACCTATGCAGTTGAAAATTTCATAACTACTGGACCTGACCCTTTTTCCTTTTCCATCATCTTCTCCATAAGAAGGCATAAGATAGGTAGATTCTGCAGGATCTCCTCCAATAGACAGTGGAGGGTCAGGGACCACATTAGAGAGCTGTGATCTTGAGCGCTGCCGAAGTGAAGCTCTGCAAAGAGAACAGAAATGGCCTGTTCTTCACAGCTTAGTAAAAACAATAATTGCTGGCAAAGCAGGTACAATTTTCATATCAACTAAATCAGAATGCATTGAAGTAATTCATAGGAATCCCACAGACTTTTTCTCTCTTGAATATGTTCTCTCAACTTCTTGGGAAGAAAATATCTCACCAACTGGGACAAATACTTTTCAAAATCATATTCCACTCACACCACTCAGACATTGGCTTAGATGGACCATGTATTGTGTATTTGTTAAGCAAAACTGTGGTGTGTCCTACTACATTTGCACAAGTTATTAAGACACCAAGTCAAATCACTGTTCCCACTAACAGTAATTCAGTCCAGCAAAACAGGATGCTAAAACAAACCACCTCTCTCTCTGACAAAACATAGCTCTGTAATGTAGGAGATGTATTCATTTGCACATGCCTGACATGGGCTTGCCTAGAAGAAATAATAAATGTCTAGCTACAAGACAGTCTGGCTGTAAAATGCTTTCACTTTCATCAAGTAGAAGCCATAATAAAAATGTCCTTGTAGATTGCATTGATTTCTCAAGTAATTGCACAGCAAGTCATTTTTCAAATGACTGGACTAAAGGTGCATTAAGTATTACAACTAAGGCAGTATGTTAGTAATATCAAAACCAGAGCATTAACAGAATAGATCAAAATTAGAGAGAAGGTACTGTGGATAGAAAGGACCAAAATTAAAAGCCTTGCTATTTATCCATGGACTTCAATCAGTAACATTATTACTCAAGCTATTTCTTTCCAAGAGAACTCTATCTCAGTAAAATGCTTGCAGCCCTTCAACCCTCTTTTACACAGCACACAGACAAGTGATTTATTAGCACTATTGAGATTTTGGAATAGTGGGATGAAGTAGAAACATTGGGAGTAGCCTGGAAACATGGAGATTTACCATTTTTAAGACTCACCGCAAACTGGCCCGATAACTTCCCCTGCTGAATAACTGGACATCCTCAAGATTTGGCTCAACCACATTATTCTCTGCTGCTGCAAAATACAGTATATAGAGCTCTGCAGTTAGTGCTAAAACTCAATACAACCTAAGTACACTGTGGCTCTGCAAAAAAGTGCATAGTCTCCAAGTTATAAATGGAATATTTCACAGAAAGCAAGGGGTGTAATATAACCTTGCTACTCAAGCTACATGTTTCACCACTTTTATATGTATATTTGACATGATGAAGTTAACTGAATATTAGCCCAAGGACCATCTCACTTTGGATGTGACTGCTAAAGTCTTTTTACCTATTTTAACTCTGCAATTGCTCTCTTATTTAAAGATAATCATATCCAATGTATGCTTCACAAAAATACAACGGATCATTCTATTAGACCTTAATTTCCAGAAACTTTGATTCAAATCTGCCTCTAGCAAAACAAATAGGATGATTTCAGCATAGTCTGTAATGTGCCCGAATTCCAAATGCAGCAGAACTGAACTTTTGGCACTCAGTGAAGCTATAAAATGATGGATATTGCAGGTCAGAACTGATGTTTCAGGGCAGATTTAGGAAGGTCTTTTAGTGCATATGCAACAAAACCACTTCGACCAGGACTATCAATGTATTACTTCTATGAATGATAAAATTCAGCTGTAAAAGCAAAAGAAAAACAGCAGCTACTAGCCCTTATTAAAAGAAAAAAAAAATTAAAATCTGTGGTATTTTACATGATTTTATAAAAGAAAACAAAATGCTTACTTTGTGTTTCTTCTCTGTTAGGTGCTGTGTCTCCTTTGCTTTGTAAGGTCACCAACATGAAATAAACCCCTTTCCTCTGCAGGAGTTCCTCATGAGTTCCTCTCTCTACAGCCGTGCCATGCTCAAACCCGACGATGACGTCGGCGGCCTTGATGGCTGACAGGCGGTGGGCGATGGAGATGGCGGTGCGGCCAAGCCGAGCCTGGAGGAGACAACAACAACCCCACTGCCAGCACAGCACACTGAAACGCTGGCAATGGGCTCTGCAATCTAAAGGCTCATCAAATTACTACAGTCCTTCTAGTGGGTTCAGCTCACTTTGGCTTTAGCTCCATTCACAGCCCACAGAGAAGCATCTGTTTCTGGGCAAAGGGAGCTGTAGGTTTCTGTTGATGTCCCAGTGTAAGAAAAAATTACTCTCAGTCCAGAATACTAAGGTTCTGCTTGTATTTGTGAAACAGTTATTAAGAAATGCTTCTCACTGATTTGTTGCAATTCAGTAGCACCCTCTGCAGAGTGCATTATAAATAATTTCTGCCCTTTTGAGTCTGATTTTTCCTATATTATAGCAAACCTTATGAAGTGCTTCTTGGACAATCGCTTCACTTTCATTATCCAGTGCTGACGTAGCCATATCTAGGAGCAGGATTTTGGGGTTTCGCACCAATGCTCGAGCAATAGCTATCCTCTGTTTCTGACCTCCACTCATCTGGCTTCCACCCTCTCCAACATGAGTGTCGAATTGCTGTGTGAAGAAAAAAAGTGAAAATTAAACAGATAAGAAAAACCTGTTGAGCTTCTGGTGAAGGTATTGGTAAAATGTCTCAGATTATCCTCGGAGTAGACTTTAAACAAAAACATTGTTAGTGCAGCAGATTCACAGAGCAACAGGTAAAATAACTTTCTTCATAATATACAAGATCATTTTGCCTGAGTCAGGTTTTCAACCCCACGCCAAAATTATGCACTGCTTAAAAAGGTGAGATGTTCAGCTCAGAACAGCTATGTCAGCAAAAGCTGAAATGGAGAGGAATCACCCACCCACTCTCCATCAGATGACTCACAAGCAAATTTTTCCCAAAGCTGGCCTTGTCTGCTGACGACCTGTGACCCATGAACACTGTCTGTGATTCATGGATACCATACTCTGGTGGCATCGGGTTCAGGTAGAGAATTAAACAAACACATAAAGCTGGACATATTGAGAAACAGGATAATTATATTCACTTAGAGCGAAATCATTTTTATTTCTCCATTTCCATGAAATAAATAGGAGCCTTTAAACAGCCTTTCAGTGAATAGTTTCCTGGAAGCCTGGAAATGCATAGATGGAGGATAAAGACAATGTAGTAATATTAGTTAATGGTACTTGAATCATGTCAATAACATTCACTGTTGCAACATGTCATTTTCAGAAGCTATTTGGCAAAATAAGATTCTAGAAAAGTAGGGAGCTTTATACTATCCAATTTGGGCTTTGTAAGGAGGAATGATTGAAGCCCTGTCATCATTAGGGAAGAAACTGGAGAAGGAACCTCCAGCTGGCTTACAGATCTCGCACAAGAAGGTGAGGTTGTGAGCATCAGTGCAGACAGGTGAAGTAACAAACGCTGGCTAGTGAGAAGCTGAGGTCTACATTGCTTTTGGTCTGAACAGAAACAGATGTCCAAAGCATGAAAAATACAAGATTTTTAATCATGCTATGATTATTACCATGATATTGAATGTTGTGTAAATGCTTCCTGAGGAAATAATTGTTCTCGGGGTTGTATTTTAGGGTGGGGACATGGGTGCTTGCTTTTGTAGCTTGATTGCATACATGTAGTAAGACCTAAATAACCATAGTCAAAGGAAAGGCTGTTGCCTCCTATCTGTATTAATCTTCTGCCTTTCCACTTGAACAAAAATTGCTGCAGGCTAGGAAGGACAAAAAGACAAAAAGATTATTTTTCTTATCAAATTCTGTCAAACACTTTCCAAGGCAGAGCATACCTGTGGTAAGTCCATGATGAAATTGTAAGCATTGGCCTGCTTGGCTGCTTTGATGATGTCTTCCATGGTAGTCTCGTCCCGCCCGTAGCGGATATTCTCTGCAATCGTGGTGGCAAAGAGCACTGGCTCCTGTTCAACTATGCCAATCTGAGAGCGCAGCCACTGGATATTCAGGGAACGAATGTCATGGCCATCCAGGGTAATCTACAATTAGACCATGGACACAAAAGCAGGAAAAAATCAGGGACATTACCCCCTCCCCTTCAGAGACAAAGAAAGACACAGTGGAAGTGCAGAGCCTGTGATGCTGTATTTCCACGACCAGCATAAAAATCAGCTTTCAGATACAGAAGGTGGCAAAGCAGTGGCAGTAGTATTGGCTCTTGGAGCTGTGCTCTTTGATTTCATTTCCCATTTCTGCTTGGCATCAGAGATAAAGCCAGGTGAAAAGTAATCATGAAAGTGATGATTATGTTATTTACGGTAATTTGTTTCTTTGTTTTTGATATATTCAAATACAGTTCACCATGTATGTGTTCTTATTTGATACAGGAACACATAAATGGAATGAAATTTTGAATACATATAATTTATATTCTTAGCAAAGCCATTACTAAAGGGTAATTGCACTTAAATGATATTAAAGGTTAACATTTAGATGTTCAATACTGTGTTTTCCAGAAAACATTTTTCACTCCTGAGTTATCATTTCTATGGGTATAGTTTTTACACAGATTTAGCACTGAATTTTTATTTTCTCCTAACAGTTTACTCTTTCACATAATTGTTTTTATAAGACTATTAAGCACAGTCTTACAAAAGAAATATGCAGGAAGATACTTCACTCATTTAAAAAATAATTGGAAAAAAAATAAATGAAAAGGAAGTTAGTAGTCTTCCTTCCCACCTTGGAGAATAAACCATGCCATTCTTTCCGTTTCTGGGGACAGAGAAACACATTTTAGGCTGGGACACTCACCATGCCCTCAGTGGGGTCATAGAAACGCTGGATAAGCTGTATTGTTGTACTTTTTCCAGCTCCACTAGCTCCGACAACAGCTGTAGTCTCTCCTGCTTTAATCACCATATTCAGGTTATCCAAAATCTGGATAGGAAAAAAAAGAAAGATAATCTTTCTATTTTAATTCTCCCACAGTCATACAACCAAGTGAGTATATTCTGTACCTCAAAGTAAAGATTCAAAGCAATTTCACAAAATTCAGAAAAGTATTATGAAGAAAGAGGAGAAAGCAAGCCACATATTTTTACACTATTTGAAGGCTTTGTAGATGCAGAGCACTCATTTCTACAACAGGCAGGCAGATTTTGATCTTTCATTTTTCCTGTTGTGGATTATTAAGATCTAGTCAAGTTAATGATACTAGAGATCTTAATAAATTATATTCCCATTAAAGAACACTGTGCATGTATTGTGAATGTATGTTAAAACATAAATATTAAGAATGTAACTGTGAAATTCTGTAGAAAAATCTGATAGAACACCCGCTTCCATCTTTAGAAGTAATAGCGCTAATATGCTTGTCCAATAATATGCTTTTCCAAGGAGAATTTGTCAATTCAGTTGTGAGATATACAGCCTACACTCCTTCCCTTTCCTAGCATTTTAATGGGTCACATGGTGCATCCCCAGGGTAATGGAAGAGTTTTATAAAATCTCCTTGGCACCATTCAGTTTATTACTTTGTGCTCTATCTCATACACATTGATACATGTGCACTGATTGTAAAAGAAACTGTATGCTGATGAATTTGCCTGAAATTACCATGAGTTTATGTTCAGCAGCAAGGAATATGTGGATGTGGCAATGGATATGTCAGAATGGTAAAATAAGCCAAACAGTAAGCAGAATAACACTTTAATGGAAGAATTATTCAGTCTACTTTTAAACAAAGAGTCTGGGCTTCTGGAAAACAATCTCTACTGAAAACCTAGAAATTGCTGGCAGAACCAGGATATTTTGCTTGTTTACAGTAATTGTGTTCACAGGATGGGTGATGAATAATTACCTTTACATCTGGTCTGGATGGATAATTGAATGTTACATTATGAAATTCAATTTCACCTCGTAATTTATCCAGCTTGTAGCCATCTTCTGACATGCAGTCAATGGTGGGTTTCTAGGAGGAAATTTATTGGGTTATTTATTTGCTGTTAAACAGTGAACAGTGCTGCAGTAGATAAATACAATACCATACAAAGCCGTGGCACTTCTGTTGGAACAGCACTTGGCTGCACGGAGCCAGCTGCAGGCTGTGCCCCAGGGATAGCAGGCAAAGGACATAGAATCAAGGGCCAGAGTGATGGCAGAGTTGTCACTGATGGGTAGCACAGACAAGAAGGATGCATCCTCCTCTCATTGAAGGCTTACTGCAAACACCACAGCCAAGCACTCAGGTAGTTTTAGCTGGAACTGAGTAGCTGACTGACTGAGGCATTTTAACTAAGCTAATTTAGCCAGCTCTTCAGGGATAAAATAGCACTACCTCACTCTCTGCACTGAACAGCCAATTCATTGCTGAAAATCTTCAGGCCTCACCACTTGGCAATTAAAACATCCATCCTTGTGCACCAAGTCCTGAGAGCTGAAATACTGAAGTTTTCCTAAGAAGTGCTTTGGGTCTCGCATAGTTTAGGGCAGGTCTTGGGTATTGTGGGCTGCTAGATATGAGCAGAGAACTAAGAAAAATTTGAAGAATCACAAAGAAATAAAATTTTCTAAGGATAGATTTCTGAAGCATGGAATACAGACAGTCAATTAAAACTATGGCAACGAATATTTGACAACTGAAATGTGCATTTTTTTAAAATATAGCCTAACAGATTGAAAGGAAAGTTAATATGAGAAATGTGTATGTTCTAAGATGTTAAGAACAGCTACGAGATTGGTTCCTGTTTAAGATTTTAACTTAACTTCAGATACTAATCTATGAAGAAGTTATTTCACTGATTCTGCAAATGGGAACTTCAACATGACCAGGTTTAGTGCCAGGGCAGAGCTGTGCTTGTACTGTCTAATCACAAATCTACACATGTGGCAAGCAGATGGATTTAATTTTGTCACCCTTTCTCTAGACAGTTGAAATCTGACATGGTTTGCTTTTTTTACCCTAGGATTATGTGACTCAACCTTATCTTGAATATTGTGATTAATCCATACTGTTGCAACTCTTTACGATTTTAAATTTTTCCTCAGAAAAGCGCATCCCTAATTCATCTCTGTTTTCAGTTCATTTTAGAGCTTTAGCTTATGAAGCGTATATGTTTTATCATTATCACAGAAGTTTGAAGGGTTACTAAAAACTCTTAGCTTTACCATAGCCTTATGTGCTCTGTAGAAGACAAGCAGCATTTTAAGGTTTTTACACAGCTTTCAGCACAATGAAGCTTGTCAGTGAACAGAGATAATACATACTTTAAGAAATCAACAGTACTTTTCCAACCACTAAATGTATAAAGCTGTAGAAAGGAATTGATAAATTTCAGTGGCATCTCAGGGTCTCTCACAACCTTATTTCGAGTATCTGTTTAGATAATATTGTGATTAACATTTATGACAGCTGCATGACCAGTGCCTGTGCTCATTTGGTCCTGGTTTTGCTCAGGGTAATTCTGGGACAGGTGACAGAGGCCACCTTCACCCGTAATGCCAATGGAGCCACACTTTTTGATGCCATCTGGGAGCTATGGGACGGTTGCTGCAAGGTTTGTTGCAGAGTGACTATTGCTGCCTGCCAGCACACCTTCCATGGGCCAGCACTGGTGAGCAATTGCATGTAAGGAGAAATGGCAACAAGGAGCAGCAGTAGCTGAGGTAAAGCTTCAGAGCTCTGAATGAGGCCACTTAAGAAATCTGTTCAATGTGTTCTTTGAGCCCATGTGCATCCCACTGGACTTTCCTATTGCACAGTCAGATTTTCTTTATTCAGCCTCATTTTTCCTCATTTACATAGTAGATAAAACTAGTATCACTTGAGGTTTGTTTAATAATTTTTGTACTAAAGTAACACAGCTTAGAAATGCATTACTTACTTTATCTATTGTCTCAAAAATGTTTGTTGCAGCCCCACGACCAGTGGCAAAGGCTTCCAGACAGGGAGATGCCTGGCCAAGATTTAATGCTCCTACTAAAACACCAAAGAAAACCTGAAGAAGTGGAAAAAGAAGTTTACAAAATATGACATCACATTTTTATTATAGCTTACAGCTTAGACAGGCAAATCAAACTGCTGTAGCTTAATGACTTCTCATGCATCTGCTGAGCTGCAGTGATTCACTATATGTGCGTTTTTAGCCAACAAGAAAGCAAACAAATGCATTTAGAAGGTGTTTTTGTTGTCTTTCACAGCTCTGCTCGAGGCTGAAGTAAATCAACTTATATTTGTCTTGGCTTAGAAGAGTATGCATCTAGGTACTTATTGAGGTGCCAGTGATTTTAAGCCATCTCAGTTTGACTGGGTGCCTTTTCCTTGAAACAAGGTCTGGAACAGAGCATTGGTGAGAAGTAGATTATTTTGGGGATGCCTTTTACAAGTAAGCAAAAACAGAAAGAAGCTTAAAACACTGTATTACAACCTTTGTATATTGCAGTTTCATCCAATACTCACAAAACTTACTTTTGAAGGAGGTACCAGCTCTGGAGAATATTTTTTTTCTCTGTCTCACAGAGAAATGAACTGTAAGGTTTGCTACCAACACTGGATAAGCCACTTTTTGAGGGGAAATTGTTCTATCAGTGTGGATGGACAGTTTCTACATGTAGCACATACCCAATGGGCTCACAGTTTTAAGTCCTTTTCTAAGAACAAAAATGAAGAGTTACTCACCAGAGTAACCAGTGTCTCATCAGAATACCTAGAACTTACTAAGGTTCAGGAAAAGTTGTTCTGGAGTCTGCCATTTGGGCAGTCCTGGCTTAAGCAACTAACCAAAATACCTGCAGATGCCAGCTTTGTTGCATTGAGGCCAGCAGTGTCTGAAGCACCTGCTGTGCAGAAGTGAATGCATGATGCCATGCAGGTTAGTGGAGTTTGTGTACATGCTGCAGGAGCCACAGCCAGGTGTGTTTTTATCTGCATACATCTTTACATGGCCTTTGTAAAAACAAAACAACAGGAAATGGTTTCTCAAACACAAAGTGTTCATGAGAGATTAGATATGACAAGACTTTGGTTAGGTGTCTCTTTACCACAGCGTTTTTCATCATAAAATTCTTCAAAGGAGCCAACATGTGAAAAGCCTCAGGCTGACCCACAAAATGGAAAACCTAGTTTCAGCCCTCTGATAATTGTGTAGTGGGCTGTCAAATAAAAGCATTATTCTGATCACTATAGGTGATATTCAAAATATTTAAAATAAACATGAATTCTTTTAAATCTTATCTAGTTGTGTCATATGTATAATGAGTAATGACCTTTAAAAGACATACATAATATTTGTCACCATTGAGCCACCAGATACCAGAATAGATATGTGTTCCAGAATTATTATTTTAAAGAACAGTCCAGAAAAGCTGAATGAAGCTAAAATGAGTACCTGCAGAAGAGTGCCAGGTGAATATTCATCTTCTTCAAGGACAAGTTTAGAGCCATACCAAAAGGCTAATGCATAACTCAGAAAAATTATACACCAAATATAACCAGTGAATAATCCCATTATTATTCCTTTTCGAATTCCCCAGTGCTGAGCAAACACCAAGTTCTTATCATATCTGTAGAAAGAGAGAAAAATAAGAGGGAATTAAATCAATTTGACAGAAATTTCAAAATAAGCCAAGACCAAATGAGGCATCTGTGATAACTCAGCAAAATGTCCACACAGAGGGTCGATAGAGAATCACTCAAATGAGCGATCACTGCTGTGATCCCAGGTCATGAAATTCTTGTATGTTCTAGTGTAATAAGCACAAGAAAAGCCACACTCACTGCAGGTAATTCATCATGGGGTTTGGAGTTTCAGCAGATTAACAGGATTTGGTATTTTGGGAAACACTCCAGAGCACATCTTGCAGCTCCTCATGTTATGTTTTCACAGAATTTAAGAGAAATTTGCAGAAAAAAACATATTATGGTGAAACTAATTCTCCTACTTAGCTTGAAAGTACTCAAAGTTCTCAGATGTGCTGCAAAAGTGATATGTCAGACAGCATTCAGGGAAAAATTTAACAGAATGTTCCTACAAGTAAGCATGAATCAAATGTAGTATTGCTGATGCTTAATTTCACTGATAGACTGAATTATAAAACTAGTTCTGAATACATTACTTGAAACCTAAATTTCTGAAACATACATGCATATAAGTTTCAAAGCTAATAGATAGTCATAGTTGTAGAATATAGAGATTAATTGCTGTGTATCTGATGTACATTATAGCATTACATTGCTTCAGGAAAAAGAAATCAGAGACCTTAGAGTTTGTTCAAACAAACCTTTCAACTTCTTTCTTCTCCCCACCAAAAGCAGCCACTGTTCTGATGGATGAGAGCACTTCGTCAGCCACAGCTCCAGCTTTTGCATAAGCCTTTAATTCTCTGCCTGTCAGTTTTGCCACAGCCTACAAAAGCATAAGCAGTGCTGGTTACACCTGAGCTGCAGGTACACAAAAGGACAGTGGTGAGCAATGCTGGCTATCACTCTGTGCTGGCTGCTCTGCACTCTGTCACCTCCTGCACTCCAAGCAGGCTTTTGTCAGGCATGCTGCACACTTGAAGACTTAGGTCTTCTAATGCCAGGGCATACACCTTTGTAGCATATGTTTTCAACAGCTCTCTACTCCAAGTAGCTAGAAAGAGCAGCTGACAACTCCTGCTTTCCCTGCCTTCCTCCCTCCCTCTCTCTGTTCTAACTAGGCTGAAGCAGATTGCAGACTGAGGGTTTACGCACAGTGGGAGGAAGGGGGACCTTGAGTGCCAGAAGCAGCCTTTAACCACCATGGCAGATCCCAACTTCAGGAAGAAGAGGTAACTGTAGTGCTGGGGGAGAATGAGAACAGATGTTGCCCACCACTGGGCTTTGTTTCATGGGCTGATAGGTCCCTACACAGCAACCAAGAGCTCACTGGATGCCAAAAGCTTACTTAGACTCAAAGAAATGCTCAAATTCATGGAAGAAAATGTAGTCATTTACAATTCTACACAGAGATACCACATTGACTTGGAAATGAGACATCATTAGGAAGTGTAATGTGTCATTCTTTGCTTTCTCTTTCCAAATATTCTACCCCATGCATCTATTAGTCCCTTTTGGAGACAAGAAACCTTGGGTCTATTTTCTTCATGGTGTAAAACAAAGACTTGGGCTGGAAGGGCTTATAATGAGGAAAAACTTAACAGTAGGTATGTGACTGGAAAGAGATGGGTACAGAGAAATAAGAATGGAAAGGGAGAAAATTACAAAAATAAAGGGGAATAAGGTCAGAAAGAAATCACAAATGAAGGAAAAACATTTTGGGTTTTATTTCATTCCCTGCCAAGCTTCTGCTCTCCCACTTCACATGAGTCATTATTCATGTCAGCTACTTGCAGCCAGCACAAGGTGCTAAAGGAGAGCTGGAAGACAAGAAATTAGTCACAGTTACATTAGATGTTAGATAGCAAAATGATAGCAAGCTGTTCCTGATGTGGAAGAAATGAGATTGCCAGAGGGCTGAACCCAACAAGAATGAAAAAGGTGAGGAGGAATTACCCAGCTCTGCTGAGTGTGGGAGAGAAGGTGAGAGGGCAGAGGATCCTGCAGTCTCCCTTTTCACTGTCCTTCCTCTGTACAGTAACAGGAAGTTTGTAGAAAGTGATGGAGAAGCAGAACAGGAACAAGGTGCAGCAGCTTCTGGGAGCAGGGACAATTTGAGGTAAGTTTGAGTAGCTGTTTTCCACGATTTTATCTCTCTGAAACTTATCACCCATAAAAGTCACTAATTTACATTAAAAAATCAAGTCCTGTATCTTGTAGCCACCTAAAGCAGGTGTGTAGTAGTAGAGAAGGTAAAGGCCAGCTTCTGATCTCAGCATTAATACCCATCCACTGGACCCACAAGAAGGTATGCTTACACTCCCCTCTCAGAAGCAGGATTTATTATTCTGAGAATCAGAAAAAACAAAGTGAGAGCAAAGCCCACCTCCCCTCTACTGCACCTCTCCCTCCATTCCTCCTTTTCCCTCAGTACTACTGGGACCACAGTCTGCCTCTCCTGACTTTAAAGGGGTGTAATCAACTTCACCAATCCTCACAGCTTTCTGGCCTGATCTTTCCTGTTTGTTATTGCTCAACGTGAGCCTTTCACAATTCACTTACCAAGCCGTAGAGAGCTGCTCCAACCCCAAGCAGAGGGCTGGCTGCAATGATAACCAAGGTCAATTTCCAGCCACTGATAAATCCCAGTAGGAATCCACACACAAAGGTGGTTATGCGCTGGATGAAGATGGCTACTTGGTCAGCAATAGCCTCATTAATTTTGTTAACATCACTGGAAAAAAATAACAGCAACAAAAGTCAACAGAGGAGTGGTGAGCATAACTTTTGTGTTGCACGTCTTGGCCACATTTGGGTGAGTTTCTTTTCCCTGGAGAGGGCCCATCCTCATCTCTATTCTTTCACCATCTCCCCATACAAAGACCCTGGAGTACAGTGAGAAAACCTGACGCCTTGGCAATGTAGAAGGCTTTTAGGCATGAATACTGCAGAGCAGATACTGTCCTTTCCCAGGAAATGTTGTCCTGGCAGCAGACTCATTCACTAGCTGGCTCTCACTACCATACCCCAGATGATTCAGGGAGTGTGCACTGGCAGCCAAATTAGAGATCACTCTGAAAGGACTGGGCACAAAAGGAGAGAGGAGAGGACACACTTGGAAAAATCCCAACCCAAAACCCATCTAACCCACCCACCCACACACATTTGCTGTCAGACAAGGAATGAAAGGGAAATAATTGTGGTTCAAAGTTATTGTACTTAGTTCAAAGTTGGGGGAGCTAATCAGTCTGGTTGCTGCTCCCATGAACATAGCTCTATTTCTACTAAAAGGTGTTTGTCTTTGCCTGATTATTGGCACCGTGCAGTGTTTTTTGAAGGAATTGCAAAATGTTTTCTGTAGCATATGGGTTTCTTAGATTACTTACTCAGAAATTCGGGTGTTCAGTTCTCCTACAGATGTACAGTCAAACCAGCCTATATCCATTCGCATTATTTGCCTGAAATAAGCTTTCCTGATTTTCTGTATCTGACGAGCTGCAGACGTAACCCAAAAGCAGATCTGGGAAAAGCACAAAACAGCTGATAATTGCAGTAAAAAGTCTTTCTGCTCCCAAGAAATCAGAAAAAGCATTTTGGCTAGAATGGGAAAGGCTATTGATAAAATTACCATTCAGATAAAATACATTCTGACTACATAGACATGAGAGCTGTTTTGATCTTTAAATAACTCAACAATTTTATATAGCCTCTGGATCAAGCATTTGTCTCAGTTCTGATAGGATGGGAGGAGAGGCAAGTTAAATTACTTATGCTGTTACATGAATGCCATATGGACAAAACTTTTTCCATCTACAACTGTAAGTAATACAGGGATGGCAGCCATCCTACCTCAGCAAAATTCCTGGATAGTTTTCAGGAAGGAAATTGACAAGTGATTTTTGGGATTATAAAAAGCTTCAAAAGCCATGGGCCCTTTAGCAGACTATACAGAAACCATCCAAGATTTTACTCACTTCAGTCATAAGGACTGAACAATTCCTACAGAATATGTAGGGTACAGTTCTTCTCCAACATTAGTTTTACACTAGTATTGCTCTGTAAAAGAGAAACAGAGCTCAACACAGTTGAGATGCCAATTGGGAATCTGCATGCCCTTCAGCTGTTATTTTTGGAGGACATGTGGATTCCACAGTAGTCACACTTGAGCAAATATTGCTTGTGGTGTGGGTAAAATTCATCCTTTCACAAAGGTATGCATGTGCAAATCCAAGGAGCTCACAGATTTCCAGAGCTAGCATATTTCAGCAATAGAATGAGAACAGAAAGCATCTGTTCTGCTCAAATAAGTAGCTAAGCAGTTAAAACCAACATAATAATTACAAACTTAATTATTTACTGATTTAAACTTTGAAATCAAAATAGAAAACAAAATACTGACTTGGAGGTATCCTAACACAAGTATGGCACAACCAGTTCCTGCATAGTATCCTGCAAACTTGGTCATTTCATGTTCAATGTCCAGCAGCCTAAAAAAGGAAAGAAAAAAAGAAGTGAATAATACTATTACAAGTTTCTCACAGATTTCTAATCTGTTTCCTCAACTTAGATTCAGACCAGGTGGAAGTCAACTTGTTTTGCTAACAGAGGCCTTGTCTCCCAATACTGAGGCTATTGCTAGTGGCTGCTTTCCTTGTTCTGCCTGTTGCACAGGGGTCAGGAGCTGGCAGGTACCAAAAAAAGCTCCACCATCCTAGAGCACCTCTGAAGCTCCAGGAAACACCCCCAGACTGCCTGCTCCAAAACAGCACAGGCGAGAGGGTGTTCCAGAGAAGAGCTTCCCAACAAGTTTTCATTAGATGTTGAATGTGCTTGCTTTGTGCCATTATAGCAACTAATAACATTCAGATTTCAACTGCATTTTATAGGGAGAAGTGAGGGCTGCTAAAGTCAAATCAAATATTATTTTATACCATACACTTGCTAATCTGAAATGATAATTTGTTCTGTTACACAAGTAGGAGTGCTAAATTACTTCTTATATTAGTGAAGGGCACTGAATTGCTGCTTTTGCATTTAATCCACTTTGAAATAGGTTATTAAAGGTTATGTCTTTGGATAACTTGTTAAAAAGCATCCTGCAGAACAGCAAATTTTATATAATTTACCCAAAATTTTGTACCCTGAAATTTTAAGCCAAGAGGGAACACCATGCACCTGACTTGATCTCCAGTAAAATACAATCATGGAAACAACTCAGGTGCCTGACACAGATATCCAGTATAATTTTACATGGTAATTAAGATCATGGAGCAGATCCTCCTAGAAACTGTGCCAAGCCACATGATAAATAAGAAGGTGACTGGTGACAGCCAAAGTGACTTCACTAAGGGCAACTCATTCCTGACCAATTTGGTGGCCTTCTATGACAGAGTTACAGCACTGATGGATGAGGGAAGAGTGACTGACATCATGTAACTGGATCTGTGCAAAGCATTTGATACTGTCCTTCATGACATCTTGTCTCTAAACTGGAGAGACATGGTGGATGGACCATTCGGTGGATATGGAATTGGCTGGACGGTTGCACTCAAAGAGTTGCAGTCAAGGGCTCAATGTCAAGTGGAGACCAGTGACAGATGATGTTTCTCAAGGGTTGGGATTGGGACCAGAGCTGTTTCATGTCTTTGTCAATGACATGGACAGTGAATTTGAGTGCACCCTCAGCAGGTCTGCTGATGACAGCAGGCTGTGTGGTGCAGTTGACACACTGGAGAGAGGGGATGCCATCCAGAGGAACTTTGACAGGCTTGAGAGGTGGGACTCTGTGAACCTCATGAAATTCAGCAAGGCCGAGTGTAAAGTCCTGCACCTGAGTCGGAGCAATCCCAAGCACAAACACAGGCTGGGTGAAGAATGGATTGAGAGCAGCCCTGGAGAGATGACTGGGGAATGCTGGTGGACAAAGTTTGACGCAACTTAGCAATGTGTGCTCTCAGCCTGGAAAGCCAAGCATGTCCTGGGCTGCATCCAGAGCAGTGTGGCCAGCAGATCAAGGCAGGGGACCTTTGCCTCTCTGCTCTGGTGACACTTGGAGAGCTGCATCCAGCTCTGGGGACCCCAAGACAAGGAGGACATGGACCTGCTGGAGCAAGTCCAGAGGAAGGCCGTGAAGATCATGAGAGGGCTGGAGCAGGCTGGGAGAGTTGGGCTTGTTCAGCCTGGAGAAGAGAAAGCTGTGGGGAGACCTTAGAGCACATTCCAGTACACTAAGGGTGTCTACAGGAAAGCAGAAGAGAGTATGTAACAAGAACCATGCCTCTTTTCTATGAATAGAATATCCAAGAGTTAGAGGCTGAATAGGACCTTCAATAGCAATGCATTCTCTGACAATATTCTCTGTGATAATAGTGGGAAAGAAACAAATACATCCATTACTTACCCACATCTTATTGTGACATTCTTTTCATTCTGATGAATAGTACCATTAATCCACACTATGGTGTTATTTACACATGTCTTGTTTGGGTCTCTAAGCTCTTGCATTTCAATGTCATATTCGATAAATGTGTCTGCCATTGCACCAAACACAAGCAACACAGCTGGTTGGGCTACTCCATGGACAATAGCACACAAACTGCCAGCAACCATCATTAAAATCTCCATAGATGACGAAAATCGAAACTAAAGAGGGAAGAAAAAAATATGATCTCTGCTGAGAGGCAGTCTTCATACTGGATATGTAATGATAAATCATTAATTAGGTGGATCAGATAAAAAAAAAATTCTCTTTAAATTTCAGAATTATCTTCAATATAGAAAGAGGACAAATCCCTCTGTCCAATCTAATCTAATTACATCTGTGATTACAGCCTCATAAATTATTACGAGCTTCCTTTTAACATGTGAATGAATGTATCATCCTATAACATTAATAGCTCAGTATCATTCCACACTATCATCATTCCAGAGACTAGGTAAGAGATTAAAAATAGTAACTATAATTCATATATATAGTCTGCTTTTCAGATTTCCAGTGGGGACAGAGAGTGAAGGGAAGAAAAAGCCTTAGGGCATTATGTAGAGCCTCTGAACAGAGTTATTCAGTTTCTCAAGTCTGAGATGCTGTGGTAGTAAATCAACTAACATCTCAGAGCAAGTTATCATAGTTAAAATTCTAAGTGCATTGGCTGAGCCAGGCAGTTGAGGATTGGATCTTAGTCTGAGAGACAAAGTTTTCACACAGGTAGCTCAACAAAGATTCAGTGATTTAAGTTGCCTTTGTCTGATTGTATGAAGTCTGATTCTCAGGGTGAAGTCAGGTGCAAATATATGTATTACTCTGTCCATACAGAATATCAGTATCAAATGCTATACATTTTAAAACAGGAGTGTCAAGAGAAATCATAGCCTACTGAAGAACCTGTCCAGGTTCTGTAGGTGCTATAATGTGTCTTAGAGAAGGAAGGGTGGGAATTTACAGCAGATATGGAAAGGGACATTAGGGGAAAGACAATATAGAGGGAAAACCAATTAACACAAAAGAGAAATAAATAAAAAGGTCCTTCTACAGAAAAAAAAAAGAAGAAAACAAAACAAAACAAAAGTCAGAAGAAAACTGTAAGTCTACCACTGTTTTACAAACCTTGCTCATAAGAAGCCTAGGAATTCCCTTGGTTACAAAAAAGCACACAGAAAATGCACAGATATGTGATATCTGATCTCTCAGCACATCTGAAGCAAATATACTGTGTTTACCAACTGCACTTTAGGAATTAAATATCTGTGCAAAAGAAGCTACAGCAGTCAAACCTCTCTGCTTGCTCTCTGTGGGGACAGACTGTTCTCTCCACCCAACCAGGGGTTGAGATACTCAGCCAGGTACATTGCAAGGGGTGTTTCTGCACTGCCCCACTACTACAGTCAGGACCACACCAGTTTGGACACATTACAGACTACCTGTATGTTTGTGCAAAACAGAAGTAACAAGACCTCTTAGCTGCATGCTGCTGAGTTGGATACCTCTTGACTACATTTATTTTAAAATTTAGATAAATCCAATGGAATTACATCAAAGGCTAGATGTAACTCATACCACATGGTCTTGTGCATCCACAAGTTTCTATTGCAACCAAATCTTCTAAAACCCGTGGAGCAATTATGAGGGAGCTAAATTATCTGCCAACTATCACACAGCAACTTTTTGGCAGAAATAAGAATGAACCAAGGTCACCTAGATCCTTGCTATGCATCTTACCTCATTTCCATATATGTACCTGTAGCTTAAATATAATGTGTTTAATAGACAATTTTAACACCAAATTGACAAGATGACAAGGGGCTCTATTGAATTCCCACTGAATTTTATTGGTAGGATTTCAGGCCAGAAGACTTAATCCTTAGAAGTCCAGCTTGGTCATAGCTATACCCCAAAACAACCATACTGGTTATTGTCACTAATTCTGCAACACAATACACATCAAATATTTATAGACATTGCTTTCATTACCAGCTGAAAGAAGCCAACACGAACACTGTTTTCTTTCTTCTTTGATGACCTTCAACAACAGAAAACATACAATTATAAACTTGTATTTTA
Source organism: Brachypodius melanocephalos (assembly GCA_013398615.1). Lineage (NCBI taxonomy): Eukaryota > Metazoa > Chordata > Aves > Passeriformes > Pycnonotidae > Brachypodius > Brachypodius melanocephalos. The sequence continues at coordinate 266,709 of VZSR01000205.1, forward strand.
GTACTTGTTTTGTTTTATATGCAAAGTATAAAGAATTGAACTTAACTTACTTTTCACTTTTCTTCTCTATAAAAGGTTCTTCATATGCATAGAAATTTCTGGCAAAAATAATAAGATTTTACATTATTACTTTTACTCTCTTGGTTACTCCTCTGAAATTACATTTTATTTGAGACATTTTTCCCAGGATTTTAAGAGACAAGCTGTTTCTTTCGGATTTCTTTGGAACAAGTGATTTGATGGTTCTTTGAAATTTCAGAGACTAGAATGGAGGTTAAGTTAAAATTCTCTAAAGGCTTATACTTTGTTCCATAAGCAGCTTCTCAGCACTGTTCCTATAATGTGGATCATTGTTACGTGACAGATTGTGGGTTCTTTGAGGTCAGCTAAAGAAAAACCTACTGCCCAAATTGTTGGTTAATCCTTCCTTTAAGACAGAGAAAGTTCCTGTTCTGATAGCAAGGAATCATCATCAGCTGTGTACATTCAGTGATGAATGAGTAGGGATATTCTTCTATTTGTGGTGTGTTTTTTTGGTTTGTTTTTTAATGAGGCTAATTATTCAAACTATGTTTGTCATAAACTGTTTTCAGAACCCAGATCCTAGAAAGCCTAAGGGAAGCTTTCCTTCGGGCATGTAGAGTCACACGTGTGCTACATGTGAAAGTCCAACAGAACTTGGGTTTCAAGGCGGAAAGATGTGGTAAACGTCTAATACTGGGCTGGTGCTGTCCTTGATGGGCAACCTGACAGTGGGAAAAATTAATTCTCTGTTTTCCCTGTTCTAGAGGTAGCTCCCAGACTGGGTACGCTGTATCAGAAAGAGCTGGCTGAAATTATAGCATACTGTCCAGCCTGCTACAGAGTTGTCCAAAGGTCTAGGAAGGAGGAGGCTCTTAATTCATACCAGATCTCTGGTATAGGTGAAGGTCAAATTCTCTAAATCATCCCAATTTTTAACTATGCAGAATTCTACATATAAATCTTAATATCTGAGATAATTCCTTTTGTTTTAAAATCTCAAAGTTAAGTTTTAAGAGAAATTAATCAAATTTGATTAAAATTCCAGAAAAAGTGATTTCTCAAACTAAAAACTCTGAAGAAAGATAAATTAGAATATCAAAAACATTTTCAGAAGGAAGATCATATTGCTAGCATTTCTATTTTTAAAGTATCTAGAACTGTTTTGGTCTACCTGTTTCAGTTGTAACAAATAAGACAGTTCAACCACTAGAGAACAGCATTTAAAAAAAATAAATATTCCATCAATGTGATCCAATGACATTAACTTCTTTGAATATTCCTAGAAATATTGATTGTTCCAATCATGTTCCATCACACTTACTCTGATTTCTTGAAGCTGTTACCTGTCAGGGAAAATAAATGCACAGCCTAGTTAATGATTATTGTTAAAGTACATAACCTTCTGTAGACATGTGAAACAAACTCTAGAACTCCATGGGACCTGATCATTCCTGAGTTATAAACATCTTGTTCCCACAAATACATACCTCCAGGATGTGGTTTACACTAAGAACATTATCCAGGACATTTGCCAAAAGCCATATTCATTGCCAGCTGTTTGCTAATATTCAACTAGTTGTCTTGGACACTGCCTCCTTAAGGATACTAAGCTAATGCTCACTCCATGCATGCTCCCTGAAAGGAGGAGTGGTAGCTCTTCACTCTTGCCTTCACAACTTAGAGCAACCTGGCAGTTCAAAGTAAGGGCCTGGAAGAGATGAACAGTTTTCTTTCCCAGAAGTTGGCCATAACCCGTATTGCAATTTGGCTTCCATTACAGGTTGCTGATTTTCTTGCCTTTGTACCTTCTGATCTGTATAAATATTTAAGATCCTCTTTTTTTTTCCTTTTTTTTTTTTTTCTTTTTTTTTTCCCCCCTCAGGTCTTACAAACAGAACTCAAAATATTTACCAGTTTCTCTTCATGTTTCTCAACTCTTTCTGCATTTGGACTGACAAAATGGAAAAATGCATATTGCAAAGGAAAAATGGAAAATGGACAAGCTCTGATAAGAACAGAGAATGCAGATCTTACCATTAGCTAAGATCTCTAGAATTAGCTCATAAGAATTCTCCCTAATATATGTATCATGACAAATATGAGTGTTTGCTGGAAGAAACTATGGAAGACAGCACTTTTTACTTTTTTTTCTTCAACAGAAACCTTTTACTTGTACAACAAAATACTGAGTGTAAAAACCTAGGTAAATACCTTGAACTTGTTAGCTTACCTGTAAAGATTTCCCACGAGTTGGGATTATTATATCTCTTACATAAAAATTTCGGGGATAGCATACTTATGACAGCAGGTACCATGTAACACTATTTATTCCACAAACTATTTGCTTTGTATTCTGTAGACTACTTGCTTCACTTAGGCCACCCACCACCTATTTCATACTTTATAACATAAGGAGGTGACTGAAGAATAAACTTCTTACATTTGCCATCCGAGTCAAAAGCGTAATTATCCTCTCCCAATCTCTTGATGCTACGCAGAACTACTGGGTCAGACATGTTGATTATTTACTTCAATCAGAATTCCTGAAAAGAGATGGGGTGTGGGGATGGGGAGAAGGAGAGTATCAGCAGCATACATTTGTCTGCAAACATGAAACAACATTACGTTAAACTCCCCCTTTGCCCTCATGATCCCAGGACAATAACACTGATTACAGCACATGTTATAACAGGGCAGATGTCATGGACTCAGTGAAACAACAGAGCAGAAAAACACCCCAGAGAGTACCCAACCCACCCCTGAGCACAAGGCCTCTGAGGTTTCAGTGCCTCCTGCCTTGAGCGGAGGCTGCCCTGTAGGGCTTGGCAGCTCCTGGCGAACAGCCCTGTCGCCAGGGATGGCTCTGCTGAAGTGAGCTACTGCTCTGGGAGGGTGGCATCTGGAAGGGTAGGTGAGAGGCTGAGACATTCACAGGACAGATCTTGCCTCACTTACAAGGGAGCAGCAGGATCTGCTCCTGCCTTGTGCTGTCCCAACCGGCAATGGTTGGTAGGACCATGACAGGGAACAACTGGGGCTCAAGAAGGGAGAACAATGGGAGCCCCAGAGCCACACCAACATCTGCATCATCACCACCAGCTGCATTCCCACAGCTCTTGGCTACCAGAGCTGCTCCTCTGGATAGTTTTATTCTTATAGTCACACTGATGTGCTAAGCAGATATCATACATGAAAAGAAATAAGACAAAGTTAATAGCTTTTTGCTAAAGAAGCACTTTTGTGAGTAAATGTCTGCCAGGGAAGCCTGGCATCCAACATGCACTTAGGGGAAAATGTTGCAGAAGTCATCCCCAAAATACACCCTTTCACAACCAACGTAGTTTCATCCACATCTTTGTTTAATGTAATGTATCTCAAGGCATAGTTATTACACCTTCTTCCAGTCTTTAAGTATCAACATTTGCATGATTATACATCTGTACAAAACACTTCACAACCTCTCATTTCAAGCATATTAAGAATTTGGATAGCATAGATCAATTGTCCTTATTTCAACAAATGTTTATCAATTTTGTAATTTATAATTGTAAGTGTAACTTATTTTTAAGCCTGAATGCTGATACAGTTTTAAGTAACAGGAAAAGGTGGAAAAAATGATTGATAGATTCAAATAAGAATTCTAGTTGCAAAGATTTGCTAAAGATAAATGTTCTGGAATAATGTTACTTTTCCAATAAAATTATTACTGTCCCACATTTCTGAAAGGAAACATTTTTTCCTATTTTTTCTAAAGTTCAACACATCAAATACTGTCCTGTTCCATAGGCATCATTCATTTGCTTACTTAAACAGATTAGTATAGCAGACTAACATGAGGTATTAGATTAATAAAATAACCTTCCTCAGGGTCTGAATTTAACAAGGATCACTTAGAGCATCTTGAAAAATGCTGTTGCTGATGTCTGCATTTAAAATCAAGATAACAGAAATCAAAGAAAATAGAAGGCAATAGATCATCCCATCTACCCATGTGTGTGTAAAATACAACCTAGTAGCAGAGAATAACTCAAACTGCACTCAAATTAAATAGCATCTTGTGCTAGCCAGTTACAGTGCAGTTGCTGGGTTTGGGAAACAAAAATCTTTGAGGAATTCAAAATCCAGATTTAAACAAGTAATACTTGAAAAATGCTAACAAAGGAACACATCCTGTAAATGGAGCAACATTAGGAACTGGTTCAAAGCCCTTTGAAATCTATTTCAAATCACCTCTTTATTCAGACCAGATCTTTATTTAACATAAAGCAGAGTGGAGAGGTGGAGAGACAAAACCAATTAAAATTGGCTTTGAGAGTACTCTCCTTCATGTTTCTCTAAAGTTAGGTTCCTCACATATTAGTGATAGCATTTATGCAGAAAGACATATACTGCTTCAAAATACAATGTAAATGTCTTGTTCTTCAAACAGCCCTATTGAAAAAAAATTAAAAAACTAAAACCAACCAAAAACAACACTAACTGTACACAGGAAATGCAGCATTTAGTTTAAGTTGTCCCAAAGGAAAAAATACAAATACCTTCCAGTTCAGGAAGTGTCATCTGTTAACTTTGAAATAATAAACAGGACAAATTTGTTACTCACCCGTGGCTGTGAAAAAGTCATAGGATCATAAACAAATTGCAAGGACTCTGTTCAATTAGTCAGTGAAGCAGTCATGCATTTTCCAGCATATTTTCATTATTTTAACCCAGTTGTCAGAACTGAATCTTTCAACTGGGCATTGGCTATTTGCACCTGGGTCAATAACCATGCGGTCACAATATTTTCAGGTCATTGACATCTAATGGAGTCTTTAAGTTTGACTAATGCAATCTCACAACAAAGTCAGGGCACTTGCAAAACAATTATACATGAGGAGACCAAGCAGTTCTCTGGAAAACAACTCACAGTTGAATGCACAGGAAGAATTATTATAGTATTTTTTTATCAGCAGCTTTATTTGCCAGACATTGTTAATTGTGTATGCTCTTGTCCCCACTGTACATAGCAACATCAGCTGAATAACATGATAATTGGTTCAGAGATTAAGCTAAATTCAGATTAAAAACTTGCTCAAAAGCTTTGTTTTCTAACCTTTTCCAATTTTACCTCTGAAATGAAAATTTACGGACTGGAAGCTCCAAGTAGTGGTGAATTCTTATTGGATACAAGCCCTCCATGGATTTTTTTGATAAGGGACACTGATGAGGACAATATTATGACCTCAGACAATATCACCACATAGCTTAGAGGGAAATGGCAAACAGGGTTTAGTTCCTCTCTGAAATCAGTTCTCACTACAGAGGGCCCTAAATGATAGGACAAGATAGAAAGACAATGTCTTAATCACAGTGACTGCCATCTCTCTTCATGTCTTCTGTCCTCTCAAACTTCCCATGATAAAGCCTCATTCCAAAAGGTGTGTCACAATCACATGTAGATAACCAGGAATCCAATTTTCCTTGGTTAGCATCATTATTGTGTTCACAACGACAGCATAACTAAGTGCAAACCCAGTGTCTCTTTTTTACAAAAATAAGTCTCCATCTATACCACTGTACACTGCACAGCTTTGAGAACACTATTGGAAATAACATCACAGCAATAATAATTTAATCCACCACAGCACAGAGCCAGAGTAACACAAACAGTTACTTGCAGCGCAGGGACAGTTACCTTCATGGTAGTGGAAAGGCTGGAAGAAAAATTATATGATGAGCAGAACTGTTTTATTTCATTCCCCACTGACAGCTTCTTCAGGAGCAACATGGCCAATGGCAATGCAATGCCTTTGGTTTTCAAGGTACTGTAGCAGAGTTCACACTGGCACACAAAGCCACCCAGTATCTTCAGACAAGACTTGGTTTGACAATGACAGAACATAATTTTAGCTTTACACAAACTACTTCAGTACTCTCACTTACAGACTTTGCTCATTTAAGCATTGAGAAAGTGTGCATAGAGCGTGTTTCAAACTTCTAATTAAGTAGATTAAGGCAGCGATGAATTGGAGATGAGACCGTAGACTACCTCAACCCTTTTGAAGGGCTGTGCTCCCTTGTAAACCTCTGCTTTTCTCAAATCATCTCACAAAAAATTCTGAAGATTAATAAATTCTGACCTGACTTTATGCCATCAACCAAAAAAAGGAATCTATGTTGAAAAGTCATCCATCTGTGCAGAGTGAAGGGGGAGAATATAAAGCCCACAGAGTCACCTTCCCCATTTTACAGCTGCTAGTGGAAAAACTAACCAAATCCACTCCATCTCCTCAAGTCTTTTTGTACTTTGTTTCCTTCTGATGCTCTGGGAAGGGAAACTCAGTTTTTCTTACTAGAGTCAACCCTTCAGAGAATGAATAATTAGCCACTGCACTAAACCAACAGAGTGGGACTTCAGTAAATCAAGGAGACTGAGGGCAGATGTTCCCATCCTTGAATTCTCATAGAGGACATATGCAAAGTCTCCCAAATTTGGTACATTGTAGAGACTACTTAGTGCATTAAATATGAGCAATATTGCCAGAATAATTCCCCTCAGTCATGGTCTGAGTAGAAGGGAAATATTTTGCTTACACTTCATATCATTTTAATACATCTTTGCATGGGAAGGAAAAGATCACAAATCATTGAGCCAAAAGCAGTAAAATAACTGCTGTTTCCTCAACTTGAGTAGCTGTTTATTCCATCAAATTACCACTCCAATTGCAGTTATTCTCTCTTCTCTGAATTTTTTCCAACAATTTGCAAGACGAATAAAAATAAATTTTACTTATTTCCATACAAATTTTTCAGTAAGAAATTAAAGCCCATGCTCCCTTTAGACACAGGACTTCTCAGCTTAAGATGTAATCTATAACCTACTGATCTTTATTCCAATATTGACAACAGGTAGTAACAGAAATAAAATTTAAAAATCCTTTCTAAAGATGGCCAGGAATTTAGCACTGAGTGCTTGCAGCAGTGGAGGAGTAGGTGGCCACAGTTTGCCACCAAACAAATAGACTCAGTCTGCCACTGTAGGATGAGACTTCAGATAAGCAACTTGTTTCTGTGCTTTGCACTAAAATCTGTGTGTGAGTACAGCAGTCTGGACTCTCTTGTCTGACAAAAGATATTGAGAAGACAGCTCTTATGTTCCACTAATTTATTTTTAAATTATTCCTAGCAAAATTTATTTCTGCAATTATCATACTGTGGATCCAGGGCCAAACACTGGATTTTTCACTTGCAGCAAAAGCACCTCAAAGTGTCAGAATGTACAGCAGATCTCAGTACTGCTTCTGCACAATGCTTTATCTTTATGACCTCTGAAAAGCAAACTTTAGCTTCTTTATTTCTCCCAGTTTTTGAAAATATTTGTTGTTATTTTGCTGCACATGCTATCACAATTTTTCCCGTATACAGTAAAAAGATGAAAGTAAAGGGAACACTAAATAAAGGCAGTCTGAATTTTGGTAGCCTGAATTAAGATGAGGGACACTTGAAATAAAGTAGATACAGTTTGCAGTCTTGAATATTTGGCAAATCTGTTCTTGGAGTGTCACTTGTAAATACCATTTATGATATCACAGTTATAAAGAGGACAAACAACACAGCACGACTTTTGAAAAAAAAAATTATTGTCCTATCCAAAGATCTTCAGAAAGTGTCCTTCTTTTTTACACTTAGGGGCAAGAATTCCTCTTTTGACGGCTTTTTATAATTTTTACTGCAAGCAAAATCTGTACATTGGTAAGAAATCCATCTCCTTTTTTTTTTTTTTTTCCCCGCCAATCAAACGACATGTCTTAATACTGAAATGGGGAATAGCAGACACTTTCCTTACAGTGAAATCAGGAAACTACCTAGGGGCATAAATGGAACGTTTTTATGAAGGTGAGTTCATCTTGTTATGAAAAGTAAAAAGCTGTTGTTTGCTGGGAGCAGACACCTCCAGATGGGAGGTTAGCTGGAAGAAAGAAACAAACCGATTTCTTCTCTCCCAGTCAAAATCATGATCAGAGACACTAAGCCATAGTATTTTCATTTCTTGGTCACAAAGATATACTGTTCCTAAATTAGAAAATACTGTCTGGGGTGGGTGCAGCAGAGAGGCCAGGAGGGAGGCAGCAGGGACTGACTTACCTCCAGTAACAAACCTTTTTTATAGTTAGCCTCTCACCATCTGCTCTGGCAATTACCAGAATCAGGACATGCACTTACTTATCCCATTGATCCTACCCAAGTCTGGCAAGGATGTTTTCTCCATTTCAAATACTTGTGCAAACAAAAATAGCAGAGATAACAACAACACTCCTAAAAAAAACAAACAAAAAAAAACAAACAAAAAAACACAAACAAACAAAAAAAACCAAAACCCTAAGAAACAAAACACTATGAATTTTTAAAACAAACTAAAACTTTTTTTCAAAATTAGGTGACTCGACACATTAAAATAAAAAATTCTTTCAAAAAACCATCTTTCAGAATGCCTGCCCCATACTCCAGGTAACCTGGTCACCTGCCCTGTTCCTGTCAGAAGCTGGCATGTCCATGTCAGCCTGCCTCTCCCCTGTGCCTCAGCATTCTCAATCACTCTTGAATGCCACAAACAAATGCCTTTGGGGCTTCTCATAGAATGCCTCTTATCACTCTCCCTCCTGGAAACTACCAAAAATACATTTTTCCTTGATGACCTCTTTGGTTTTTTGGGGGTTTTTTTTGGGTTTTTTTTTTGTTGTTTTTTTTTTTTTTTTTTTTTCATTTTTGGTTTGTGGCCTTTTATAAAAAAATGCAGGAAGATCTTTACATTGCAAAGTTTGACCACTGGAGACAGACTGGACCTGTCAGTTGCCCTGGCAGGCTGGAAATACAGCAGACTGTGAAAAGCACTCTAACTGAAAACCTTGTAATTACAGCACTTTAATTAATTTGATATAAAGTCTCACCCACTGATTAAAACTCACAGTGATCAGTTTAAGTCCCATGTTTGTAGACACGTCAATTGTCATGGCAAAAACACGCCCTTCCCTTCAGTCCAGCTAAACTGGCTTTTATTTTTGTTTATTGACCAGATTACAAATCAAGCCAAAACTCTGGGGTTTTAATACTGATTTACTAATACACATTACAGCAGATGTAGGGTGTGATGAAACACAGTTCTGCCTCCTTCTCTAGAGGAACTGCTCACAGAGTGTCCCTGACCCTGGACCCTGGGTTGGCCAGGGGCTGTCATGGCCCTGCACAAATGTTAGCAGACACGGTGCAGCTCTGTGGCATGGCTAAAGCCCCAGCACAAGTAGGAGCAGCAGGAAAACAAGGATCCCTCTGTGCTGAGGAGGGCAGGTCTCTACATCACCTCCAGATGCAAGCCTGGCCCTGGCTCTGAGCAGCAACAGCCAACGACTACCCAGACTGCAAAACAGCTGCAGGCAAATGAAGGCTTCAGCAAAGGAATATGGCAACTCTAAGCAGAGTAAGGGATATTCTAAAGAAAATGGTAATTTAAAGAATGTTTGCAAGAGAAGGAAAGCCAGCCTGCATACTGCATGTTCTGCATGCATACATATGCCAAGAGAAAAATTTCCTTGACCTAAAGGAACTCTGAAATACTATACAGGGAAGGCAGGTATCTAATCACTTCTTCATACTTTCTTCACTACTGATGCTGCAGAGGAAGTAAAGCAATAAAAACTAGCATCTCTCAATTGCAACTTTCCAACATGCTGGATAACTTCCAGCCAGCACAAGGAGCTGCATTTCACCAGCATACATATTTATGTAAAGCATCACAAGCAGCCATAGGGCTTGCAGTAAAAATGGAGATATCTTGAACCTGCCATGTCAAAGCAGAAAGCAGATGTACGAGCAGAAAATAAAAACAGTGATCCTGTTCCTATTATTATTATCATCATTATTATTATGCTTAAATATATGTCGAGTGATTGCAATTTCCTTTTAAATTAAGGAATTTAATTTAAACCAGAGGAGAATTTGACCATAGTAAGTGCAACTTAATTGCATCTTGCCTTGCAAGAGATTGTCCATAAGCAATCTCTAAAACATTCTGTACTCTTTTAAATCTATTAAAATCATTTTTTTAGTTGATTGCATTAGGCATTCCCTGTTTTCTGGGCCAAGAGTGCTCATAGAGAAGTGTAACTCAATTCTCTAAGCAGAATTTCATCCACCATCAATAATTACTTATAAATTCACTACTAAATCAATTGGAGTATAAGCTCAGATATGCAAGCTCCTCCCAAACGTATTTTGCAGTATTGATGTTTTCACACAACATAAACTTCACTTCAGCAGATGGAGTGCTCCAACCTGCACCCTCCTTCCCGTGCTCAGGGACCACAGGCAAACTCCACAGCCTAGTGGTACAAATTTACTGCTTCAGAGGCAAAGAGGCAGTACTTGCTCCCTTCTTTTCTTAGAGTTCAGCATTGACAACCAAAGGCTTTAGTAAAATAAAGCATTTTTCTGGGTAGCATTACTGTGGATATTACAGTATCCATAGTAATGGGAAAGGTTCTGGGTCCAGTTTGCTTTGCTTGACTTTTTGTTGCCCTTTCCCCCCAGTCACACTCTTATATGACCAATTCTCATTTCTGCTCAAGAAAAAAAAAAGGCAGGAGAGTTTTCCTCAAATATCATGCCACATTCACAGCTTACTATATTTGACATTTGACAAGTATGTGTTTGTTACCTTTCATGAAAGAAGATCTCATTAGAGGGATGTTCTATACATCTAGTTAGTGGAAGATAAATACTTGGGAATGTGCTCAAAAAGTCAGGGTTATCAATATATCATTGTCAGAACAGAGATCCAATTCCTGGAATCTTTGCTGGGACTGTTTGCACTCACATACTTATCTAGGTTTTGGCACAAGTGCTCAGCACCTCCCATGCTATGTTACCCAGCTAGGGAACAAATTAAATAAATTCCACTTAACAGGTGTGGTTTTGTTTTTAAATTTGAATAGACATAATAGATTACTTCTAAGTTATCACTCATTCTATCAAAAGCAAAAATTACATATGCACTCTACTGAATAAATCAGAATGTAACTGTTTTGGAATACTGCTTGCAAAATATCTGAAAACCAGAAAAATCCCATATGTCTGACTCAACAAGTTGGGAAAGACAAGATGCTGCTGCCATTTCTGGTGCTAATTGATTTTAGCAGGAGCAGAACTGCAGTAGAGCTTGCAAAGGCCCAAGATCCTAGGGGTGGATCCTATGAGTAGCAAAATCTGACCTGTTCAGAAGGCTGTATGAGGCAAGTAAAAACATATCTAGACATACATTTTTAAGGACTAGAAGGGACATTTCATGCAGGAAGACCCAAAATGTTCACAAGGTTAGAATGTCCTGGGGAATTGTATCCACAGAACCTGGATTTGGTTTGCTTGTTAGAGTCAGCACAATGTGTGCTTCAACACCTTCTCCTGTCCAGCAGGAATAACTCTAGCTTCTTGCTTTTTCCCTGCAGAACCAAGAGGGTTTTCCTTCCCAGATGTTATGATTCAAGTACAGCAATTTTTCCTTTCTAAGAGTCAGGGATTTCATTACAAAATACACCTGAGGAATCAATAGGAAAACAGACAGTCAAGGTCTGCTTTCTGCAGAGAAAAGTCTGTCTCATGCCAAGCTAACAGCAAACTATGAACAGAGCTCAGATTTTGCTTATGTGATTTCTTTTCCAGTATGGTCCCCTACATGCTATGTTCTGAGAGAGTTGAAGGATAGTCTGGGAACTAAGGGAACTTACTGGGAAAATTCCTCATTTTAATGTTTTCTGAGATGCTAAGCAGGTTCTATTCAGCTTTCTGAAATTACTTTCTACAATTCAAAAGCCGTTTGGTGAGAAAAAATAGCAGTGAGAAAGAGAAACTCCTTTTACGTTTTTCTCTCCTACACTTGCATGGCAAAGGATTGCTACCCACAATAGCAGGACCCCTGACATGACACTGATTGAGCAGTGTTTCCCTGTGATAGGCTTTGCGTGCTGGTGGAGTGCTGTTCTGTGGGCATTCCAACCACACTGTAGAGCTTATCATTAGAATCAGGCCAGACAGGGCTGTGCAGGCACTTCTGCCAGGCTTGTCCAGGAGAGGAAATTTTTGCCAGCCGGCTGTTGAACTCCACATTTCCAGCAAGATGCATGCACCCCCTGACTGCCCCAAGAGCACTGAAAGTACAGTAACAACCAATACCGCAGCTTGTGGCACTCAAGAATGGCAAAAGATGCAAGAATTTCCAGGCCCAAGCCAAAGGCAGCAGAGAGAGAAAATGGAGGGGAAGAGCTGCCCACCATGCAGAGGATGAACTAACAACTCTTCAGCTCTTGTCAGGGACCAGCCAGACCACATGTCACCAGCCAGTCTGGGACAGGCTGCCACTGCCATCATCCATTCAATTGTATGGGCAAGATCATTTTCAGCTCCATCCTATCACTTTACTTGGTTTCCTCAGTTTTAATTTCCTGCTCATTCAGTTAGTTTCAAATGAAGTTTCACAAAAAGCTTATTCATTCATTCATTTTGCTGTTGAGAAAGACCTTTGCCCCAGCCTCCTTGCTGACTGCAGCACCTGGCACTGCACAGCACTGTGAGTGAAGAGATATGTGAAGGGAAAAGAAATTCTGCTGCCATGTTTATGCAGTAGTACTCAGAGCTGGATCAGAAGTGTCCAGCAGGATCTGGCCAAAGATTAAGCAAACAAGCCACCCAGCAATCATATGCTAGCATCTGTGCCCATTCAAACTGTAGAAATCCTATTTGTACAGTCTGTAGTATTTGAGTACTTTTTTGAGAAATGCTGAAATTGGTTTGTTCCTAATACCAAAAATCTGCCCCTAGACTGGTAAAAATAATTTAATGCCTAACAGTTGTCATATATAAAGAGGTATCTTAAAAGATTAAGTCGCATCAACAATAACTCGTTCACATGCAAGAGAAAAGGGGGAGGTCTGAAGCAAGCTCTATTAAATCAACAGAAAGACTCTTGCTGATTTCAAGGCAAGATCAGTCCTTTCAGCTCAGTAGATTAGTTCTCCTTAATGAGCCTTGACAGCCTCCCAGGCTCTTTAAATCACTATATATAGCCAGCAATGCTTATACAACACAGGCAGGTAAGGCAGGCATAGAGCATAGCCAGAAGATTAATACCAAGTACATGCCTAAAATAGACAGATCACAGTACAAGTCATTAGCTATAGCAGGGAGAGGGGCCCTGCTGACGTGCATCAATCAGAAGAGTACCACCAGACACAGAATTTATGAGACTTTTTTTTAAAAAACCAACATGTGGGTCTTGGCACACAAGTTTATGAGCAAATTGGGCTGTTTCTATGTTCTGACACTGGAAATAACTGGTGAAGGCAACTCATGAGCACCTGGAGGTACAGACTGATCTTGCAGATGTCTCCCCAGAATGTGAGTAGAACTTGTGTCTATTGTTATAGTGAGTGGTACCTATTATGTGCATCTGCAGGGTATCTAAGAGAGCTAAGCATTTGTTTTCTAGTGCACAGACAAGAGAACATGCAGTCCCTTCCTTTCTAGAGTAATATTAACAATTGTTGCTTATTTTAGCACCTACATGGTCTGAATAAAATGCTAACTCAGAAATGCTCTTCCCAACATGTGGATTCTTTCCCTACTTCAATTTTCAAATATTGGGCTGGTGACCTAAGATTTTAAATGGTTTTGTTTTCTTGGGGCTTTTATGATGGTGGGGTAGAAATATGAAGTGCAAGCCATACAAAGAAGGTACAATCATGCTGAAAACTCACTGTACCAGACTACATTCATCTTCCTACAGAATGCTGTGTTGGAGACTTTGGAAGTATATTTCCTTTCAGTTGACATATTAATAAAGATCTTAAATTATCTGTTGACCACCAAACCAAGTTATCACATTGACATATTTACATAGCATACAAAAAAGCACTCCTTTTCCATGAAATAGAAGTGCAGGAATATCTCACCTAAGAGTAAGAGATCTGATGTTTTGTGCCTGCCTATTTGTTCAATTAATTAACTGAAAACTAGAGGTTTGGAGCTATGGAATGGTGACTCTGGAGAGCTGCCGGATGATCTTTCTGTGCACTGCCTGATATATCTAAACCTTCCACTGAGTGCTACATGCATGCTCATTCTGAGGAACCACAGTGCCCAAATTTCCCACTGGCAGTTCTTCCTCAGGATGCCTGGCAGGTCACTCTACCCACTGCAGAGCACTGGAGTTTTGCACTGCCTGCACAGTGGGGGTGAAGGAACTCACAGCACACACAGGCCCCTGACTTTATCCCAGCTTGAAGTTCTTTGGCATAAGCAAGCTTGCTGTGGGAGTAAAACAGCCTCCTTCAATATGGGGTTTATGTACTTCAGTTTCCTTTAGTGCAGAGAAGCAGAGGGATGCTTTGCTTTGCAGTCATCTAGGGATCTTAGAGGGCTCTCAATGCAGTCATGCTGTTTTTCTCTAAAATCAATTGCTTTTATAACAGCACATGTGTAGGCATGAGAAGTCAAGCTCTATCACACAAGTTCTCAATTTGCCAGGCAAATATCAAAGTTTGATGGAAAATAGAATTTGCCTTTAGCTATTTACTGGCTACATTATTAATCCAAATGCAATATTTATGAAGATACATCAATACTCTTGAAATATCATGCTGACATTTTCTCTGGAAATGCACTGTTTGCCACTCCATGGAGCTATTTCAAAATTGATATGATCTTGGAAGCCAGGTGGCTTTTTTTTTTTTTTTAATCTTTTCTAGAACTTCACAGTTATCAAAGAAGATATATTTTGGATAATATAGTACATTCACAGAATTAGAGGATTTTCTTGAAAGAAAACCTTAACTGAGAATGTTTCTCTGGGTCCTGACCCCAGGCTCCTTCCAGCAGGAATGACATCATCTAGCAGAATGCACAGTGACAGAAGGCTCCAGCAGAGCAAAACCTCCCTTGATGCTCAGGTCACTGTGTTAGTGGAGAAGGAATGCTAGCACATGGCAAGAGCTAGGCAGTCAGGAATTACAGACTTAGTAACATTGGCCCACGGCTGACAGGGAAAAGAGCAGTGAAGACTCCACAGTGCTGCCCTCTCAGGTGTCTCCCCTAGAGCCTTTTTTTCCTAACAGAGCTTCTGTACCAATTATTGCAACATAAACACCGTGGCTAACACTAACCAGAGCAATCTCAGGCGTTTTCCTTACAGAAGCCAGGTTGGTATCCTGGCCAAACACTCCAGGACTTATCTACAGAGAGCCCAGTCTCAAATTTGACACTGCCCACTGCTTCCTGCCTACAGCACAGCCAAGAAAGGAAGATGTGATTTATAGGTCCTGTTTTCAATCAGGTTATTTGCCCAAAACTCTAATTATTTTGTTTAATTCTGTGTTGGAAAACAGGAAATCTGAGTCCTAAAGTTATGTATATGTATCACTGCACTAGCTTGCCAAATACCTTACTGTGATTTCATGCCATGGTGTTACCAGAGCCTGCTGACAGCAACTCCTCTCTTTTTGTGTTGAGCTCTGCTTCAAATTCTAAATGGGCAGTCAAAAGAAATGTCATTGCCTGGCACATCATTGTAAATGGACTGGGGAGATCTATGATCAGCTGCTGCAACGTTCTGTTTTCAGACTTTATTTTACATCACAAAAACCTTTATTAGCCTGAGTGCTTCCACATAGTTGTAGTGGCACTTTGTCAGAGCACTCTCTGAGTTCTCTCAGAAAATCAATGTCACCAACACAGTGAAAAATTACAATGATTTCATAGTGCACACATTTAGGAACACTGCAATCCTCATCCAATTTAACAGGGACATTCACAGCAAGAAAGGCAAGTGTCTAAGCAAAGTACCTGAGCTACATCTGAGGCTGATTACCTCAACCTCAAAACAACAGTGAGATGGGCCACTAAAATAAGCAGGCAAACATCCAAAAAATTCAGTGAAATCCCTCCTGTAAACTGCAGTGGAAGGAGAAAAAAACCCCACATATGTTTGCTTAGTATTTTAAAATCAGAGACCACTAGTCTCTGAGTCATCTGAATCAATAGCTCAGAAGTTCATATTGATGGCTACTGAGCCACTCAAAGATCATTAAGTGGTAATGAATGTTGTCACTTGTTATGCTTTATTAGCTTTGTAACTGATTTATTTATTTAAAGAGAGTTCAACATTCATTCACTATCAGATTTGGAAATTTCTTCCATACCTGCTTGGTGATGTGACAGCAAAATTTAGGATCAGAATAAATGCAAATCAGTCCATGAATTCAGTAGGAACAACAGACAGGCTCTAGCGAACAGGCCTAATACATAAATAAAATGTCACATTTTAAAGGTGAGATGTCTGCACATCTACAAATATGTAGGTACCTCAAGCCTAGGTGACTGTTTAGAACCTGCAAAAAAATTTCTTTTAACAAGATGTCTGAAATATGCTTATTGGATATCCATAAATATTGGCTTTAGTGAAATAATTTGGTTTAGTTCTTGTAAAAACCAAAATACAAATAGAAAACTAGTAATCAATTATCAGGAATTTATATGCAAGAATTGTATTCTACATTTATCAAAACACTTTGTAATAAGCAAACAGTATCCTCCCCAACAGAGTTAGGAAAACTTGAGTTCCCTTAGTGCCCTTTAAAAAAAAAAAAAAAAAAACACAAAAAACTTTAATGTTTTTGAGGGCAACATCTCCATGCATTTCCACATTTCTTTATACAAACACACTTCCTATATAGTATGTTCTGCTGTACTGTGTGTCACTACTAAACAGGCAATAAGTGAGAGAACAGCCAGAAGTGCCAGTCAGGCACTGCCCCAAAGTCTATCTTGTCTAAGGGGCAGAGAGCAAATCACTCATTGTCTCACAACATAAGTCACATAACAAATTAGTCATCAGATCCACCACTGCACCTTACACTTTTCTTGGGTTGTTCTTGGGATCACTCTGCTACTGTGTTACAGATTAGAAAAGCAGCCTGAGTAGCATCATACAAGTGGTCAAAAAGAATCTTCCTTTTTCCCAGGGGAATTTCACTCTCTGGTATCAGCATAAACAATGACCAATGTCCACAAAAAAAAAAAAAAAAAACGAACTTGCAGAACTGATAAGGTCATTCCTTCCAGTCTGAAATGTCCTTAAAGGACAAAGGTGACTAGAAAGTCTGGTGAGCAAAGGTTGAAAACAGCGAGAATCTATTGAAAAGAAAGATACAGAAGGTTTTGTTGAGGTGCCCATTATTCATGGATCCTGATCACATTGTGCCAAAGCTCCTATTCCTTCTCTCCCCTAACATACAATGGTCTGTAAGGGCTGCAACCAGAAACAAAGCCCCTTACAGGAGTTGTGTCTCAGGAAGCTGGAGGGTTGGCTAAGCACATTTGCTTCCTTGCACTTCTACATCATTAACTTATTTGCTCATAGCTCTTCCTTTCAGACTCACTGCACATAGCAATTTTGGCTTCCATACTTTCTCTTATCATTTACTGGATCATCAGAGACAGATACAGAGTGAGAAGTCTGAATGGAAAGCATGTCTTCATAACAGGCTGTGACACTGGACTTGGAAACTCACTGGCTAAATGGCTTGACCAAAAGGGATTTTGTGTCATTGCTGCATGTGCCACAGAAAAAGGAAGCCAAGAGCTACGGTCCTGCTCTTCACTCTCACTGAAGACAGTGGATCTGAACTTAGCAGACTCCAACAGCATTGCCAGGGCTGTGGAATTTGTGACTGAACAGACAGCTGGCAAGGGTAAGTGAAAAGGCAACTTCTCAGAAAGATGATTCAATATAACCAAATCTGGTCTAGCTAAAAGTTCTGTTGCCTCTCTACTTACTGCAGAAGCATTTTTAATCTCACTGATGAAATACATTCACTTCTCAGTTCTGTCATTTCTCAGTTCAAAGACAGCCTCTCCAGCAATCCTGCCCATTGCTTTCACCAACAGGATGCCCAAAAAGCTACTTGCTTGGTCTGTTAAAATCAGATCGTTCCCAGGTGTGTTTTTTAAACTCTTCCTGGTGTAGCTGAAGAATGTCAGTGGAAGGAAGGTACTACCTGGTACCAGAAAATTTTCTTGACAAATTCAGCCCACTCAGTTAAAAGTGATTAATTCAGGGTCTCTACAGGCCCTCTCTAGTAAACAGAGGAGTATATTTTTACATGTCTGTCTGACATTTGCATTGTACTCAACAATTGCACTGACTGTAATAGTTAAACACTTGCAGTTTCAGACAGGTTTCTTTGAGTTACATAGGTTACATAGCTCTCACTACCCCTATCATACACCTCTGAGCACTCCTGTAAAAGAGGAAGAGCTTACCCTTGGATACCTATGAGACTTCAGTGATGGATTTGGCAAAGGGCGCTAAAAAGATCTGCATGGTAAATATATTCAGTGTGGCAATACACATTTATCAGCACTGATAGCTCAGACTAAAGGCTACCAAAGGGCACCACAGCACTGTAACTACCAGTTGTAACACACAGTTATACCAATTATTCAATAGGCTTATTAATAAATTAAGTACCTAAAACAGCAAAACATGTATCTTCTACCACAGGACTTTCTCCTCAAAGCTTATAAAAGGCTTTTGGCCTCATCATGAGTATTCCAGACCATTCTTGAATGCAGACATTGAGAGCAAGTTTAGTAAAACTATTAGCACTTACCCACTCCAGCAGGCTCTTGCTCCCAACTTGTAGAAAGCCACACGTTCTCAGTCGGATAGCCACTGCTAATGCTTTCACCTCAGTGTGTGAGACTCTTTATGGAGGCTGAGTGCTGGACTTTCAGCCTCTCCCCTCAGGCACAGGCTGTCCTCAGCAAACTCTTGGAAACGTCACTATTTATCTAAAGATCCTCAAGTAATTTATAAAGGTAGTAAAGCAGTAGTATAAACACCCAGAGCTAAGCTAGTATCTTTAGAAGCACTGACTAATTCTATACATTTGGTTCAGACCTTTAGACCCCAAACCAGAAAAATCAGTCTCTCATCTCTTTGCAGACTATTTGATTTTCACAAGAATCCAAATGTGTATTAGGAGCCTACGTACTTGAACGGATCTGGATAATAAAGACAAGCATGGTGGCCCACATCTCCAAACAAAATAGTTTTCCTTTAACACTTTACCCATGCCCTTCAGCAAGTTTTACCAGGTGTACAAAGTAGATTATCCAAACAAACCCCAGACAACTGTATTCATGTCACTGAAGATTTTGCAGAATATGTACTTGGTTCCCAATGCACACATGATACTCCAGGGTAAGATACTGCCATATACTGAAATAAGTGGGTTTGCATTCCTCCTAGGGCTTTTTGGTTTGGTGAGCAATGCTGAAGGAACAGCACCCATAGGACCCACTGACTGGCTAAGGATTGAAGACTTCCATTCAGTCCTGGATGTTAGCCTGCTGGGATTGATTGAACTCATACTCAAGCTCCTGCCACTTCTGAAAAAAGCTGAGGGAAGAGTTGTCAATCTAATTAATGCCAAAGGCCTCATGGCTTCTGTAGGGGGTGGCTACAGTCTGTCCAAATGGGGCATGGAAGCTTTCTCTGACACCTTACGGTGAGTAGCCCAAAACACATGTATGAATGCAAGAACAGATTCCAGACGTGCTGAGGAAGGGTGACTGTATGTTTGCCCATTTTGATTCCTCTCTGAAAATTCTGCCTAAAGGGGAAAAGGAAAATAAGAGGACTGGTCATTTTTTTAAGATTTCACTCTCCAGTACTATAGACAGACCCGGCAAGGAATTACACTTTGAAAATTTTCATATCCTAGACATTTGTTGGTGTGCAGATTTCAGGCAAGTGAATCCAGTGCGTACCTGAAAGTAAGTCAACAATATGGCCTGGTCAGACATCCAGTTTCTTCAGCAAGTTATACTTGCCTGTATAGTTTGCTCTAATTCTCCACAACAATCTGAGCTGGGCAATTTCAGACAGCAACCACATGATCGAAGGTAATTGTAACTTTAGAAAATTAAGCTGAGTACCCTTTGCTGAAACCAGTTGTACTGGACAGCTTCTAGAAAGCTAAGGCCCAGCCCAGTGAGTCAAGTCTTCATGAGTCAGAATGACTAGGAAAGCTGTTTTCAAATTATTAGGAGTACTTACTTAAAGAAACCATATACCCCCCAAAAACAGAAATTAATTGCTAATGTACATGTGATCCATTCCTTTATATGCTGTAGAACATGGCTGCCTGCGTCTCTTGAGCTGCCCAGCAAGACAAAGATGCCATTTTCACCCCAAAGAGTTGCACTGCAACTCAAAATATACAGAGGGAACCACATTACGAAGAAACCCACTAGCCTCTATTGCATTAACACTTAATCATTTAACCATAGCCATTTAACCATAGGATAGAGAATAAAGTTCTAATCCAATTGAAACTTTTTTTCACTTTTACTTTTTCTCAGACACTTTAATAATCTGCTGTTGCTGTGAAATAAAATGATCCAACCATGTATGAAACTGTCAAAAGTTTTAGTATGATAATGCATGACTAAGATGAACCTGGCTGTTAAATCCTTTACATGAGTCCAACATAAATCACACAGAGAGTTGTGAATCTACTTGACAATGCTTTTTTTTTCTCAGTTGTCTGCTCTGCTTTTACACAACAAGTACACTGCTATGAAGCTAATTTGAACATTTCAAAATCATTCTGATATATCAAGATAAGAATCAAAGTCTCAAATATTCATGTGACAGATTTTCAACTTACTTGTGATTCATAGTTGTGCCACTATTGAGCAGTCAGAGATATTTTTCTTTTTCTTCTAGGATAGAAATGAGGCATTTTGGAGTGAAAGTAAGCATTGTTGAGCATGGGTTTTTTAAGGCAGAAGAAGTTAATTCAGATATCATTGAGAAATACCTCTTCAAACTTTGGAACAGACTGACTCCTGAGATCAGAGACTCCTACGGAGAAAAATATTTAGTTGAATGCAAGTAGAAAAAGGATTGTATGAAAGCTCAGGGGGGATATTATCAACATATATAAATATCTGAATTGAGGCTGTAAAGACAACAGAGCCAAGTCCTTTTTAAGGTTGTCCAGGGATAGGACTCAAGGCAATAGGCACACACTGAAACACAGGATGTTCCTGCTGAACATTTCAGTGTGAGGGTGACTGAGGACTAGCACAGGTTTCCCAGGGCAGTTGTGGAGTCCCCATCTTTGGAGATACTCAAAACTATCTGGACACGTTCTGGGCAGCCTGGTCTAGGTGACCCAGCTTAAGTAGTGGGGCTTGGTGTCAGAGGTCCTTTTCAACCTCAACTTATCCGTGATTCTGTGAACATTTATTAGACATCGTTAATGCTCATTAAGTATCCATCACTGACTGTTCTTTACTATGTGTATGTTAGATGAGGCCTGAGATATTAGTTTACACATGAGAATGGTGAGATATGAGGTCATGCTACCTTTCTTAGTCCCTCAATACTTACAGGTAGGATGCCCAGTGGGAATGATCTGCTACGATCACATGCTATGTTCATTGCTTAGTGATATTGGAAATGTTAGTGCAGTGTGACACAGCACACACTGTATGGAACATCTGGCTCACAGTATGGGCCAGGGGAGTTTTTGCTTATTGGACTTCTGGGTGTTTTGCAGCCATTATTGTCTCTACTTTGCTGTAGCTATACTGCTCTCAGCACTCGAGGCAGTAGTTTAAAGTAATCCTAAATCTCTAGCCAAACCTTTGGATATAAAGAAGACTCTCACAGATATGTTGCATATAAATGCTTTCAGAATTTTTTTTTTCCATTTACAGATATAAAAGCCCAAAGATCATCAGTGAAAAAACTGTGTGACTATGATATTTCTAATATCATAAAATGCATGGAACATGCCCTGATAGCAAAGTACCCCAGGACACGGTACGGAGCTGGATGGGATGCAAAGTTCTTGTGGCTGTTTCTCTCCTATGCCCCAAGCTGTTTGTCTGATATGCTGTTACGTATTACATTTCCAGCTCCAGCAGAGAGCAGGAGACCAGTTCATGGAGTTCTAATCAATGTCTAGTATTAAACCAGTACCAGCTGTGCAGAAATAAATATTTATCCTATCAAAACTAGATGTCCTCTTCATTACCAGTTACTACACTGTCAGAATTATTTTCAAAAGACACTTTCTCCATCCTTCACCCCACCTTACCTGAAATCCTGAGTTCGCAGGTAGGCTTGTAAATCCAGCATGTTTTTGAAGGCTGTTGCTCAGAAATTACACCTCTATAGGATCTGCATTCATAAAATTTTCAGCTACAAAGCTAGTTAATACTATTAGTACAAGACATGAAGTCAAAACAAAGTCCAGCTATTGCAGTATATTCCAGAAACTACAACTATAGTATCTGACCACTCAATTATTCAGTTCTGCAGAAAAAAACCACAAGCAATTTTACAGGCATGCAATTCTAGGGAAAATCAAAACTCCACTGTTCTGTGCAAACAGAATATCGAAATGCATGTTTTAACTTTCTTCCTAATATTAGTATAGTTTATGGGGAAAATACAAAAACAATATGCATTCATATTTCTTTCATCCTCAGTGTGTTTTGCAAATTAAAAGGATTATTATTTCACTTATCAGATGAAATAGGCCATTAGTGTAGGCTATAGCAAATTATTTCAGTTGTAGAGAGTGTGTTCAGAATGGCAAAACATTGATTGAGGTTACTGTGCCTTTTGTACACTATTTGTATCTCTTAAGCTCTTGGCCAGAGGCTCACAAATCGGTGCTCCTACAGATATTAAAATTGAAGGGGTAAAGGTTTTATTTGCTAAAGTGCTGTGCTGGTGATTAATCATTAATGTGCAATTCAATTAAGCTTAAAAAAAAATATTCCAAACATAAAAAAAGAAGTTTCATCACTGCGTGTTTGCAATGTGCAAGAAAAGGGCAGTATGTAAAAAGTGTATAACTTTTAAGTATTTCATTGAAGTTCTGTTCTCTAGCAAATGGCTTCAAGAATAAATTTCTTTTACTTCATTTCACAATAAATACCTGCAGAGAGAGAAATCTTTTTATCTGGCCTGGCAGGTCTAAAGAGAATGTACATGAAAAAATTAATGGTATAATTTATCAGCCCTATAGTTGCAGATTACAGACAGCTGTTGATATCTCTAAAAATCACCTTTCTTTGAAACAGAAAGAATCCAAAATTTAAGAATTCACATATTCTTGACAGACAGGGACTGTCCTGATAAGGGAAAAAAGAATACAAGTGAAAAATGAAGTTACGAGTATAATCTAAAACTTCTGTTGTACAAAGTACCGAAACCTAAATTTTACATAATCAGAAGGGTACACTGATGAAGGGTACATAATCAGAAGGGTACCCAGTAGCTATGCTGCTGAGAGGAGGAGTTCCATTTGAAGCTTAGGAATCATTCACCATCAGATATGCTAACCAACCAAAGCAACATACTACCTAAATACAGAGTAATCCAGGGAGTGTTTTCTTCCCAATATGAAAAGTTAAAATTATTACGGGGAAAAAAATGTATTTCTGATACACGGCTGACATATTAGCAGTTTTCACCAACACAGGTTTTAAATCTTTGAGTTGACAAAGACTATTCCCAAACCTGACACTACTTTTTCTCATGGTATGCAACTGCAGGCAAGTCTTTTGGAAGGGTCACCCCCGTCTTCTCCCTTTAAAAAACCTTGTGAATCCTTTTCTTAAGAACAGCATCTTGCATCTCAAGAAATCCTTGCAGATGTGTCTGTCTTGCAGACTCTAAGAAATTTTCTACATTCATGCACTCAGAAAAAAATGCTTTTAGAAACACATAATGCACTTAAAGAAAAAAAATCAAAGCATCAAATTCTAACATCAGATATGAAAGTTACTTGAAATAAGGTTGTAATCACTTATGTCCATTCTACCTTGATTGTCAGTCTCTCAATAGTAAGAGTTTCCTATTTCAAGGGCCAGTTTATTGCATGTGTGTAATAGGGCAGCTTTCACACTTAGAGATACAATGTTAGTATCAAGACAACATCCGACATGAAGAACTTTAGACAGCTGTGTGAAGCAGCAAGCATTATTCTTATCTGACTTTACCTAAAGCATTCATGTTTTCATCTGAGTGCACTGAAGACTCCACAACTGGAAAAACTACACAGAGCCTTGACACAAATTAAGGAACAGGAATGTGATAAAATAATATGTTTATTAGACTTATTCAGCAGCATCATTTTTCCAGTTGTCTTTTCTAATCAAAGTATGTTACAATGTAATTACATGCATTCTAGTTAGAAATTGTTTATATTTTGAGAATTTAGACATAAAACAATCAAATAGCAAAAGTCTCAATGATTATAACTTCAGGAATCTTTTATATGAGTAGCTAGCCAGGAATGCTGAAGAACATGGTCCTGTAATTGGAGTTTTCTCAAATGGTTCATGTTGTGGAAACTATTTTGGCTAATTAATAAAAGACCTAAAAAGATCAACAGTATATTCTCATGGAAGGTTATAAGAACAAACAGATAACTACAAAGACTGCATTATAGAAATTGTTTCCCTTTCTATTAATATCCACCTCAGGAAATAAATAGTCAATAAAATTAAATTTTCACATTTAAAAAAACCCTGAAGAATTAATGAAATGAACCAATATCTTTCATATTTTGCTGTTTGGAAATAAGCTGTTATAGAAACCTAGCTACTTCATAGAACAAATTAGTTCCAGAGACTCCAGCCAAGAACAGAGGTATTCCATTGATGAGCAAGAGAAAAGCTCATTAAGTAGTTGTGGCATTAAAATCTAAATATATCCAGTTTTCATAGGAACACTATTAATGGAACTGTGTTAATTGGAACCTAGGGAAAAAGTACGTGTCTTATAGACTAAGAGGAAATTATCTCAGGCAATTAAAATATTGTAAGAACAACATTTTGCACAGGTAACTATTCAGCATAATAATGTTGCATTGACTCTTTCATCTTTTGTTTGACACAGGATAAAGAGATACCCATTTTGAGATACAGTACTATGTAGAATAGGTGGCAAAGATGCCCAGAGCACCAGTAGAAGTTTTAAAAGGTGCTGTTATGAAAGATACACCCTAAAGACCCTGTAAATCAGTAATATTCCTATATTTGCCTTGTTTGGTTCTTTTTTTTTTAGTTTTATGCATTTATATAATTAATTTAGACCTAAATATATGATCGATTCCATATGAATTTCTACTAGCAACATCACTGAACAAGATAATCTTAAAAAAATTTACAAATGTACAATATATTTATAACATTACTTTCAGACAGCTTCAGTGCAAAGATATACATATAGTACATCACGATAATTGTTCATAAAAATAGAAATTGGCATTTGTCAAAAAAACAAGGCATAGTTTCAATGTACATCTCCAGCCACTGGCTAAGAGATGTATATATTTTCATAAAGCATTTGAATGTGAACCTTACTCTTATGTTTATAAAAAATATATGTGCAAATGGATGTGTCTATTTTTTTCCCTAAACAAGTTACCTAGTTATACCACAGAGTCCTCTTTAACAAGATTGGCGGTATCCTTAAATGTATCCTCTGTTGCTGTGTAAGCTAGTGGTTGGTCTCTCTTCAGAATAATTTTGGGAGGCAGTGAAGGAGAATGGGTAGGCACATTTTCTGTGTCCTGTTGCTGCTCCTTTTCCATCTGAAACAATAATCATAAAATTAAACCTTACATTCTAATGCACCATACATCCAACACTAACTTTCAGAAACAGTAAATAAATATTCTTAAGTCAAACTTCATGGTGTAAATTATTTCTGCAAAATACCACCTGTAACAAAATGAAATACTAATTTCACCTCAGACAGTACAGCTGAATGAAAACAATACTGGAAACTTATTCCATACACTTGAACTTCTACTTTAATGCTTAATATCAGGAGCAGCTGTGCCACCTGAGCTGAGTCTGCTCAAAACCTCATTGTGCATGATATTTGGTAACCTCTCACAACCACTTCGGTCCCTAACCTGGGCTGGAATTTCTGTGCTGTTCCACACAGCAGCAGAATCTACCAATAATCTTTATCCTAAGAATGCCAGAACAAAGTCCAGCAGTACATTAGCTGAAAAATAGAATTATATGATATAAACAATACCTCCGCATATATTGGGTTTTCAAAATTAGTGTTTTGTTTCTTTTTTTTCTTGAAGAAACTCCACTTTGATTCCTGAAACATAAAAATTATTAGAACGTTATACATTTTTCTCAAAACTTCTCTGGAAACTGCCATTACAGTGTTGGATTTCACTTGCATTGATTGCTGCCTCAGTGACTTCAAATGGATGCTCTTCCATCACTATGTTGTAATTCTAAGCATGGAACTCACATTTCTTTTTTTGCTAGATAACCACGTTATTTCACCTAAAGAAGTATTCACAAAAGGCTAGGCAACAAAAATTACTAAATTACTTCATGGAAGCCTATCATTCCAGACAAGTACATCAAAGATGTAAAAACTGTCCTGAAAACCACACAAGGGAAATTATTGAGGGACATGAAACTACTTTAAGTTGACTGCAGCTTCCCTGACAATTCCATTTTTCTGATCTGGAGCAGAAGACAAACAAGGCAGCCCTACAGCATTTTTATTTCCTACCGGAGGTGCATCTGTACTCTGAGGGGTTTCCTTCGGGCTGGTAGATATCACAGAGGAATACACAGGATTTTCAAAATTTTCATTTTCCTCACTACCAGCTGCTGCTACCTGTAGGAGAAAGAAAGAAAATCAACATTCTTCAAAGAAGACAAGGTGGTCATAAGGGAAAATGACAGGTGAAAGTCAAGGTAAAATTTATCTTACAAGTGTTGGCCGAATGGCTGTAACTGCACCAGCTGTGCTGGCTCCACCATCTCTGGTTGTATACATTGGATTTTCAAACGTGATTGGCTGTTTCCCCGACTCCACTGCAAAGTTTTCATTCTATGGAGGAAAAAACCCAACAACTGCAGTGGAATAAACACATACTCCTAGGAATTAAAGTGTAGTCAAATTCTTCACCTTGGGGAATAACACGTTTACTTTCACATAAGCTTAGGCAAAACCTGTTAAAATCACGACATCAATTTACTTTTACTCCCTGACTTAGCAGTCTAGACTACTGATTGTTCCAATATTATCCCATTTCCTAGATGGAAAAAAAAAACAAACCCACACATATCAATACTTGACTCAAAGTATTTTATGATGAGGAAAGATGACTTTCACAGATCATACCCTCAACAGGGAAGAGATATCAAAGGAAGAATAATATCCAAATAAATATTTTAATTTAGAGACTTCAAAATTACATACAAATTAATAAGCAGTAGCTGTTATGTAAAAGAATGGGATTCATTCATTTTGTCCCAGCAAGGAGATTGCTGTATTTTTTGAGACAAAGCAGTTAAGTGTGTCCCCTTACTTATGTCAGATGAGTTACACCAGGTAGGAGGATAATGAAAACAAAACCCCACCCAGACTCACTTGTCCTGCTCTTTGACATAGCCTCATGACAGAACTAGAAAGGAATAACATAGGAATAGTACAGCAGCTAATTCCTTAAACCTGTCTCATTTCCACAAACCACTGCTTCACGCCACATGGATTCATTCTTTTTGCTAGCAGAATATGGCTTTTTATAACACAGTAAACTCTTGTCAGCTCCCTCAAACTAGATTGACTAAGAATAGCCCCACTGAAAAATATCCAACATCCACACATGTGTATATGATGTTAAAATTTTAGGAAACACATCCCATAGTTCTTCACTGCTGTACACCAAACCCTTTGAATTCTTTCAGTGGACATAATGATTTTTTGTTTATACTCTGAATATATAGGGAGAACTCACACCACATAGTAGAGATAGTCTGGATCCAGACCTGTTATTGGCAATGTATAAACTGCATTGCTTGAACTTCATTATGTTGGTATGGGGCCAGAAAATGCCAAGTAGGGTCAAGTTCTTTGTGCATGAAAAAGATTTGGGGTAAAATATATAAGCCTAAAGCTTTTCTCCAGCGTTTACTGAAGTGTTCATGTGGATGTTTTTACACAAGCTGCCTAATTTTAACAAATACTGTGTTTCTTCATCTAGGCAAAGGTCACATATTTATAATAGGAGCTTATCTTCTTTAACTGTTTCATTTCGTATCTATTCATCAACAGTTTAGGGAGTTTCCATCTTATACTTGGCAGCAAGTGCTTACTATTCAAACATATCCATAATCTGTTTCCTACAAGTAAAAATCACTTGTACATTGTACTCCTTGAGGTAAATGGGAATAACACAGGGATCTGCTATTTCTCAGATGTGCATAACGAAACATGGATGAAGTAGAGTTACACTTTATGATGTCCCCATAACTGATAAACATGCTTTGTTTAAACTTTATAAATTAAGAAATTGTCAAATCTATCCTGTATTGCAAAAAACAGTGAATCCTGTGGTTAGGCTTTAGTTTTGCCTCTGAATGCTCTAACATGCCACTTGGTTTTGAAAACAGCACATTTTTAAACTGTTTCATGGAACACAAAGGTCCTAAAAAACTCCCTGTTACAATGCTGTCATTTGTCTACTCATTCCCTTTATATTCCATGAACATGCTGAAAGACGAAAGAGGGTAATTGGCTTAATTTCTGCTATATAAATCTTGGAAATATTCACATTCTTTTAAAGAACCTCCTATATTTGTCCTTGTCTTCAAATTACAAAAAGCTATTTTAGGAAACTATCAATCATCATTCACTTCTTTTCCTAGAACACATTTATCATCTCACTATCATTTTATAGTTAAAGGCTCCCTTCTATAAGCTACAAATTACATTAAAAGAACACAATTTAAAAATTTATTTGAGAACTAAACCTTACCATTTGCATTGCTCTGTCTATAGCAGAATCTCCCCCAAAGCCAGAGACTCCTATGTCCATAGTCACATCTGCTCCAGATCGGAATGTCACTCCATTGCCATTTTCATTAGATTTTACAAGACTGCTTAAACTATAAGAAAATCCAAACAAACAAAAACAAACAAATGAAAAAGAAAGTAGAAGAAATTATACAGAAAGTTTATAATACAGTTGTTTTCACTTGTTCTTCTAAGTATAATTATCACTGTCAATTTTGGCAAGCTAACATTAGAAGTTGTATTTCTTTATTAATTTAATGAGTTTTTTAACCTAAGTTAGCCCACTCAGAATCATCTGAAATACTTTTGTGTGCTCATGTAGACATCAAGTGATGTCAACGAAATACAATTTCCCAAAATTTACCTACATTTTCACCACTCTTACTTCAGTGTTGATTTAAAGACAAATGCATGGATCCACTCAGTTATACAAATTCATTGAAACTGATTTTAAAAACACGTATCAGAAATTTGACAATATAGTTCCACCAATACCCATACTGAAGATTTATGCATGCAAATCATGAAGATAGATACAAGACACTCTTTTCATACTAGTGAATGTTCAATCTGTGTATAGATTTATAACAACCAACAAGTGCACACTAGATATTCATGAATAATATTGGAAATTATCCGAAAGCACACTGTGGGGCTAAAAATAATAAGAGAAATGAAAGATAGAATACAGGACATTCCCACACAGAAATCTGAGCATATAACATCCCCAAGGCATCTAAATGCAAATCTGTTCCACAGCTAACCTTTGGTTTCATTTTGTCAAATTTGCCTAACTTGAAGGAAGGCAGAAGTACTGGAATAATCTTTCCTATTGTATGTCCTCACTGAATCTGGCTCGTGCTAAACTTCTTTCTTACAGCTGATGAATTGTGTACACATGTCACCAGTTGGCCCTGTAGGCATCAGCTGATTCAATTTTAAAAAGGTAGATCTTAGCTATGATTCCTGTACATGGACAGGTCTCATATTACAGGCAATAGCTATGCTATAGCTTGAGTTAACTGCTGTAAAGGTACGAGTTCAAAGAAGAATTGAGCAATGGCAGCACTAAGACACATTCACGGCAGAAATAAATGCAAATCAAGCCTTTACAGACAAAAAACTGACATCTCTTTTTTACACAGTCTTGTAACTTATGTGGGAAGCATTGTTGAATAGTAAAGATCAAGTCAGTACATTAAAATTTCAGTTTGTTCACTATATACCAATGCAGAAAATTTCCATTAAAAAAAGCAGGAAACAAGGAATTTCAGTGAGTAGCTTGGAGATGTCTTAAAACCTCTGTGCCCTTCAGAAATTATCTGCACAAAAATTTTGGCCCAATTTAACTACATCAACTCATTAATAAATTGGATTAGAATCATAAAGTCATAGAGTGGCTAGGGTAGAAGGGACCTTAAAGATCATCTAGTTTCAACTCCCTTGCCATTATGGCAGGGACTCCTTCCACTAGACCAGGTTGTTCAGAGCTCCTTCCAACCCAGCCTTGAACAATGGGGCATCCACAACTTCTCTGGGAAACCTGTTCTACTGCCTCACCACTCACAAATAATTAATTCTTAATATTTAATCTAAACTTACTCTCAGTTTGAATCCATTCCCCCCCTTCTCCTGTCACTATGTGCCCTTGTAAAAATTCTCTCCCCGTTTTCCTTGTAGGCTCCCTTTGCCTACTAGAAGATCACTAAACCTTCTCTTTTCCAGGCTGAACAAACCAATTCTCTCAGCCTCTCTATGTAGGAGACTTGCTCCACCCCTCTAATCATCTTTGTGGTTTTCATCTGGGCTCACTCAGTGTCACTAGTTCAGTGTAATCCTCCAGTGAGGAAGCAGTTTTAGCTTCATCCACATTACAAATTACAGTGATTTAATTAGATTGATTTAAGAGCTATAACTGGGAAATTGGTGTAAGGACTATGAAGATGTGCCTTTATGCATTTTAAAACACATAATTTGCTTAAAGCTAAAAGAATTCAAAGCATCATATTCTGATATCTTTTTTAAAACAAATAAATTTTAAAGAATTTCAAAGATATTTTCTTTATATTGATTTAAAATAGCAAATATTTTTGAAGACATTTCACAAAGCTGGTTTTCACTCGCCAATATGACTGTCAGCAGTGTAGGCATTGTCTCAGGCTTGGAAACAGAAGTTCACTACACATGTGCCGTATTTTTAAGCAGATGAATTCAGCATTGCAGATGAATACAGCCTTTCAATGTTAAAAGACCTCTTCAAATCATCTCAGGTCAAAGTTTTATAAAAAATTTGAACATTTAACTATGGTCTTTTGTGTATTTTTGAACCAAATATGCAGTTTCAGATCTGGTAAACAGTCTTCTATATTGCTCATTAGTTAAAAGCTAATTTAAAATGTCAAAGAGTTTTACAGTCATCCTTTATTACAATAATGATCAGCTACAGTATTACCCAGAATGAAAAATTCACTGGAGTTGCTGCAACACTGCACTTCCCATATTCCACCAGAATGGGCTCACGGCAAAAAAAAATTTGATTTTTTCAGAAATATTTAGAAACAAATATACATTTCCAGTTCACAGACATTCCTGCTCTGAAAGCCTTCAAAACATACCTTGGTAGTTTGGGAAGCGCTGGTAAAAGGGAGCCTGTCCGTCTGTAGTTAAAAAAGCCTCCAACTGCCAACACTCCAATTATTATGATTAGTATGACTGTCAGCAACACTGCTACTGCTGCTGTCAAAGACAGAAGAATAACAAAACATTCAAGCAAGCATAGTTCAGTGCAAAAAAGAGCCCAGAGAATTAGAAGTCTGACCCTGAACAGGTATTATGGTGAGCCATCACACATTCTTTAGCTCAAATGTCAAGCACAATATATTCTTGAAACTTACTTGTTCCAGGAGGGACTCCTTTTGACAATCCTATTTCACAATAATTCCCAGTGTATCCATAAGAACATCTGTAAATGTAAGGACAACTGACTGAATGACTGTTATTAAATTTGGGATCTCAGCTTTATGACTATATTCTGAAATGTTTATCTACAACCCAGAAATTTTAACTCCATGCTCAGTAGTTATATATTGTATGTCTCCTATATTCGGAGAACTAAAAGTGAAAATAAAAAGTGCTGAGTCAGAAGGTCTGGTTTCAGTGGAGCATTGGTGGCACCTGCTGGCTGTTCCAAGCTACATTTATTGAGTTACTTTTCCATTGTTACAATTTTGGGGTATAGCGTTTTATTAGAATCTTCAGAGGTTTGGCTTTTTGGGTTTTTTTTTGTTTTTGTTTTGGGGTTTGTTTGGGGTTTTTTTTCCCCAAACTGCTGCATTTACATTATTTATTTGTTGGTATTTTTATGCATGTGTTTTTCCATACTTGTTATAAAAATGCTACTGCAGATATATGACACCTTCTGAAGTGTTTCCAACAGATTTCAAAGAGTTTTGATTTTTTCATGAGATTAAACCAGCACAGTCTGAGCCAGGATTACCCTAACAACATACAGACTTACTTGCATTTGGGAAGACTGCTTTCATCTATATAGCATGTTCCACCGTTCATGCACCTGCAAGCTGGTGGCATCGTGGGAGGGGGTTCAATAGCTGCAAAATTCAGAAGCCACATATCCATCTCAAGACATCCTCAACAAACTAAATAATATCAATAATGCATTTTCTTTGTCTCTATAGATCTTGCATTTGCAAACTCACAGGCTGCTTTTCAGAATTTTGGTTTTGATAGCACATGTGCTTGTTGCTCTTGTGTCTATTTTTTTCTGCCAAATCAGCTTAAATTAATTAAAGAAAAACCTTTTCTCAAAACATAACAACTTAGTAGAGTGTAGGCATAGTCAGCTCAAGAGCTGTATGTGTGTTCACTTTCTTTTTTTCATGCAATACAGCCCAACAGCACCCTTCAAACCTATCCATTCAGAAAGCAGCAATGCTTTCTCTCTTTTGCCCAGACTCTTCCATTCTACCAGCAGGAAGTTGCACAGAGAGGGCCAAACTGGAATGCATTTACTTATGAAGAAAAGCAACAGATGGCAATGCACATAGAAGAAGAGCATTGTTCTAATGTTGAATCAGGTGGGAAAAAAACCATACTAGTCTTCAGGAAGAGCTCAGGATATACTATCAGAAAAGAGTACTTAACATAGGAAAAGCCCTGGATCTGAGCCATTGTTATAGGCTACAGATTGAAGATGGACATAGATCATAGCATTTTGTCACAAAATTTTTATCAGACAGAGGAAGGAAGTGTATTGCTACAATGTTTCTTACAGGTAAAACGTCCTTCAAGTAAATGGGGTACAAAAATGGGAAAGGCAGAGGTTTTACAGGCTGTTTCTCAGTAGCTGCAATAGGACCAAATAAACTAAATGTATGTACAAAAGCTATGTTTGGTCACTGCACAAGCACAGTTTTCTTAATTCCCAAACATTTTACGTAAAGCAGTTTGAGCAAAGAATATCAAATTCAGTATCCCCAGAGCGATAAGCAGCAATTAGCAAATGCAATCAACACTGTTATTGATCCCTAATTTAGACACATATTGCATACATTCATTCACTGTTACATATTACTATAACCTCTTTCTGCAGCTCACACCACATGGAAATAGGAAAAATCACTAATAATTATTGAGAAAATGTAATTTAGAGGTAAGGCAGTGTAAAAATGATGACATTTTCTCTTTCAGTGGAAAAAGAATATAATTCAGATAAGATTAACCATAGGAAAGATGCCAGACATAACGTTACAAATCATAATACATTAGATTTATGTTCCAAGGACAAGTACAAGGACATCTGGTTAC
This sequence comes from Brachypodius melanocephalos, assembly GCA_013398615.1. Classification (NCBI taxonomy): domain Eukaryota; kingdom Metazoa; phylum Chordata; class Aves; order Passeriformes; family Pycnonotidae; genus Brachypodius; species Brachypodius melanocephalos. Next base: position 300,517 of record VZSR01000205.1, read on the forward strand.
CACCCACACCACTGTAAGCTAAGAATGCAGACTCTCAGCTAGAGAGAAATAGAAATCCTGCAGTGGTATTTTTGTTGTTCTTGGTAAAGGCTGAGAAATTCTATTTGATTTGTGCTTCTGGAAGCACTGTGAGGGTTTTGCTGCAATGCAACAACAAAGCATGAAATTCTAGCGCCTAAAGACTTTCCAGAGTATAATTATCCAGAAGTTATCCTCTGTCCACACTCTTGAGTTCTGTAAGCTTTAAGTTTCTATGATACTGATTGAGTAAGAGCTTTTACAGAACCGTAAACAAAATTGTTAATAATAATTTGTCAGAAATTCTTAGTTGTAAAATCAATGCATTCTTTAAAAACAATTTTGGAATTTCATAACAAAAATCAGAAAGTGTGACCAGTTCTGTAGCTGGGTCTGCTCTGGTTGGATTGACAGACCTATATCCATTTTACAAATGACATGCAAAGACATCAAAGAAAATGTATAAGATGAGCATAAATCAGTGATGACTGAGAATAAAAGCCAGATTTTCTGACTTACAAATATCTATTACATCAGTTAGTTTATCCCTCCATACTTCTAATTCAGTAATGCATTTGTATTCCTAAAGAAAAACTTCTGTTGCTTTCATTTCCAGTTTGACAAATTATTCTACCTGCATCACATTCCGTGCTGCTGCCGTCTAGGAACCGAGTCCCTTGAGGACACGAGCAGGTGTATCCTCCTGGTCTCAGCAAGCAGAGATGGCTGCAGACATCTTTACAGGGATTAGGCACTGAAAAATTCACAAAGCAATAAAGATTTGAAGACACAATGCAGCATATTCTTGAGGCAAAACAGGGCAATTCCATAGTCAGTTGTGTCAACACACCACATTTATACCAGAACCTTCTCTCTGCCTTTTCTTATACCCTTACATTCTTAATGGAGAGACAATGGCTACTGAGAGCCCATACAGCATCAGGAACAAATTACTCCGACTATTAAATGATCAGCACTTTGCCAGGATAAATACATATTATGACTGTCCTCACGAGGGAAGGGAAAAGGAAAAATGACAGGGTCATAACTTAGAGACTCAAAAGACCAGTGTGTGGTGTTCCACTGTTGATTTCATTTTGGGTGTGCAGAAAATACTTGTCAGCCTCTATTTAATTTTTAGGTTTACAGAAACGAATATCATTTACTAACAGACACATTATCAAAAGATCACTAAGCTCTTTGCAGACATCAATACCAACTTCAATTTCATAGCAAGAAATAGCTCAGTGGGATCCTGATTACCCACCTGATTGATTGTATCTGTGCTGGTGATAGATGCGCACTTGGGTAAGCCATGGATTTACGGTCAGCACTTTCACTTTTTCTCCACCTCCAAATTTATCCTTTTTCCAGACTTCTCCTCGTTCTTTAGCTATCCAATATATATGGCCTTCAAAGACATCGAGGCTGTATGGACTGCCAACTCCTCAAAGGAACCAAATAAGAGGCTGTCAGCAAGCAAATCTCCAGTAGAACAGACAGAACTGCTGTTCTTCAGCTTAGATACATTATTTGTTGGTTTCATTTTAAGACATATGCAGTCATATATTTATATCCTCATTTGCCTGACCACTTCATGTCTCAGTGCCCACACTGGTTGATACTGATTAATAGAATACATAAAAAAGCAAGAATCCAGTTTTCCACACTGTCTCCTATTTGGATCACAAACTCCACTCAGGGAGTCCAGTTACCTGGCATTGCTGAGCCTGGTGTGCCATCGATCACTGTATAAAGGAGAAAACACTTCCAAGACTTAATGTTTGAAAAGCTCCCAAATGTAGCCCCACTTGTGAAGCCCAAGTGCTTGTAAGAACCCATCTTGGTTACTATTCATTGCATACTATGTTCTTACCTCCATGTAGTACAATGGTTCTGTCTGTCCCATCGGGTCTCATGGATTCAATTATATTTTCTTTAGAATCACTCCAATAGATCCGATCATTGTTCAAATAATCAATAGAAAGACCAGTTGGCCAGCCAAGGTCTTCAGAGACCAGAGTTTTTCTTTCTTTTCCATCCATCCAGGCACATTCAATCTTTGGCTGCCTTCCCCAGTCAGTCCAATACATGAGCCTGAAAGGACAGAATGAGAAATGGATACAGTTCAGAATTTGGTCACTGTGATTATCCTTTGGAGTTTCACGGAAAAGGTCAGTAATGGGAAAAAAGGCTGTTCAGCAACCTATATTTTGCAGAGGTGACTAGGAAGGTCACAGAGAGTTCACTAAACAATTAATACCGAAAGAACATCCATCAGTCACAATAAAGCTGTAGCATCCACATCACTTCAGGGAGCTAGGCTGCTGTACTCCACCTGAGAGAAGCACACATCACAATATCTCATGATCTACCATTTAATCCAAGTTGCAGCAAGCCCAGCTGTTGAATGTACAAGTGCATTTACATTGTTGTTCCCAGTGAAGGAGACTATGACTGTCCTGCTCGAAGCTGGTGAAGAGATATTCCCATCTATCTCCCTGTTTCAGTAGTAAGAGAGAAATTTGGTGGGCACAAAATAAAGTACAAAAGAGATTTTTATTTGAACACTCTGGCCTTGTCACCAACATGGGGATCCACGTTAAATCTAATTCTGCAATGCTTTCCCATGCTCACAAACTTTGCAATGTTAGTAAAGGGAAGTCCTCAAAACATGCCCTTAGTGTTTCCTGAAAAAATTACCACTGTGGGGTTTTTTGCTTTTGAACGGCATTGGAAATAATTCTGGTAACTCCTGCAGTACTCACCCACGTTTTGGATTGACAGCAATAGCTGCTGGTTGATCCAGTTCAGAAAAAAAAAGCCATTTTCTATACCGTCCATCTAATTTTGCCACCTCTATGCGATTAGTCCCTGCATCAGTCCAGTAAAGATGTCTGAATTACATAAAACACAAAACATTCCAGAAGTAAATAGTTTACACTTGAAAGAGGAATAAAATAAATTAAGAAGACACACTCTATCAAACTCAAACAAAATTAATATAATGAACCTGCATTGATTACTGAACTTGTATAGAATATACAGACCCTAAATATAGGTAAGTTTAGCAAACATCATCTGTTGGCTCACTCATTTTTTACCTCGGAAAAAGTTTCTGCAGCTACCTCTGGTCCCTGTCAAATAATCTTCATTGAAGGGCTACTGAAAAGTCTCATTGTTACTTTTAAGCAGCAGAAGTGGCTAATAAGCATCTTCAAAGACTCTGTTTTCCAGGAGATGATGAGGTTCATTACAAGTAAAAATTCATTTACCATATAATTTATGCAGCACCTCTGGAGATATCCAGCTTATTAGTTCACAGCTCCTCTCTAGACTTTTGTCTTCTGACAGAGATACTAATGAATAAATTGTTCCCGTATCAGATGAAAATGCTTTTAGTACTAATAAACAGGGTGCTCAGTCTACTCTTCCTTGAATTTTGTTTATCTTTATCATCATGCCTTTATAATTTTTTTGACCTTAGATAATAAACAGACTCATTATTACGCACTCACTAATCACAGGGTCTTCTGCTTGAATAAATTATCTCCTAGCTGACCTGAGAATGTGAAAAAATACTGTAATTTCTATTTGGCAGAGCAGCAGAAAGACTAAGGGTCTCAAACCAAGTGTAACATTTTATATAATGTGCAGATAATTAAATGTGGTGTTTTAAGATACATTTTAACATTGTTCTGAAATCAGTGCAGCACTATGTTTGAAGTGCTGAAGCTGCTCACCAATGAAGCTGAGGCCTCTCCAGGATGCTTGTGATATATATCCTGGATGCTTGCTCTCACGACCATAAGAATTTGTGAACAGAATTCAGACACTCTCTTTTGCCTTCAGAGACATTTTGTTTTCTACGTGCCTCCAGTTTATGAAGCAAACAGCAAAACAACCTGAGGGCCAGCCCAGACCCTAATATATCTATCTCTAAACTGCTGGAAGAAAAGATACATTTTTTCACTTTTTCTCATAATTTTGTACCCAAAACCTTGCAGTAGCATTCAGAAGGTTGAATAATCCCTATAACTTCTGTCCATTCAGCTTCAAACGGAATCCTGACTATATTTCATAGTGTTCATCTACAAACATCACGTTCCTCTCAACATTACACCACATGAACTACAGCTATGCCTGTCCACCATGTCCTTTAACAGTTATATTGCACCATAAACATCAGAGTCAGACTCCCAAGAGTCAGGCCCAACTTTGTCCCAGATCTTCTCCAAGGCAGTAAACATAAGGAGTGAGCTCATGATTTCTACGATTAAGTTTTAAAAATTATCATGTTTTAGGCTAAAAATCCAGTGAGTAAAAGGGAGAAAAACCTCTGAAACACAAAAATGTAACCATTTTCTGAGAAAATACATCCATTCATCAAACTTCAGAGCTACTTTTGTTTTGAGATTGCTCATATAGCACAGAGTTGGTAAGGAATGAGCAAAGATAAAAGATAAAACTCCATTGTGGGGTGGGGAGCTTTCCTTCCAACAGAAAAGAAAGCTTGTTCCCCAAAGCATACCTAAGTCACTGAAGAAGAATCCATCTGACATGAAGGCTCATGTGTTATCACTTTACTGATGCACAACTGGATCTGCCAGTTGCACAGAATTTGTGATGCAGTCAGTCACATGCACATCTATTAACCTGCCATCTGAGGTTACTACATTGCTCTGAGCTACCTTCAGACTAGACATATTGCGTGACAATTCATAGGGAAGAAAAAAAGTGGATTTTGCACAGCCTGATCAAATACACAAATTGACACATTCAAGGTACAGGATTTTTCTAGCTTTTCAGTGTACTTACCTTCCAACCCAGTCAACAGCTAACCCATCAGGATTAACTATGTATTTGAGATTCAAGTCTACTTCCTTTGTTGGATTGTTCCTACTGCTGTCAAATGTGGGGAGATAAGCACGTTTGATGGCTCCAAACTCAGAACCCTGTCCCAGAATGCTGAAGTACACAATACCTTAAAAAAAAGATGAGAAATGTCTAGTTAATTACATATATGTTGAAAATACTAATTTTTCTGAGGCTCTTGTGTGAAGTTACCAGCCCCATTTATTTATGAATAAGGTGAGAGTTGTCTGTTCAACTGAATTACATTGTGTTAGTGTGTGAATTCTAAAGTCATCCATCATATGCAAGATACACATCTAAAGTCATCTTCAGTTACATTATCAAGAAATATATATGACATTTTTCAAGAGCAGAGGATCTTAGCTCTGAAACCTTTACACATGATTTTGAGAGCAATTTAGAGTCTCATAACCCTAAGGAGCAAGTATGGCCCAGGACAGTGGCCCTATAGAAGTAGCAAATAAAGGGAACCTGGGGAAGAAATAAAAATATAAGTTAATACAGGGATCTATTGGCCATTCCTGCTAGAAGGATTAGTTCTTGCAAGACTTGAGCCAGGTTTGGGAACTGCAGAGGCAGAAGGAGAAGAAGGGTTTAATTAGCAACAATATTCTACTGCAGCACAATTCTAAAGAGCCACAATTCTACAGCTAAACTCACACTAAAATGAAAGGAAAATCAGATCAAAATCCAGCTAAACTAAATTAAAGCATTAGAAGAAACTACACTGATGCTGGAGAATGACTGAAGGGGAAGGGCACATTCGACTGAGACCCGGCCAATTGATTTAATTTGATTTTGCTTTCCAGTGTAAATTAAACACCCATGCTGCAGATATGCATCTTTTAAAACCAGCTGTTGCATGGTTGAGTGTTAGCATACTCACTCAGGCCTATCCCTTCAGGGTCCCAGTCATAATCCAGAGCTTGGATGCGCTCCTGGTTGTCAATATAGTCAGAGTATTGTTCTGATGAGATATTGTACCTTCGAATCCTCACATTATCCGGCAGCAGTAACAATGGAGGATTACCTGGAGAACAACCATGAATTTATTTTCATGTATTTCTCATTTTAGAAAAAACAGATGAAAGTCACTTCTTATTAAAATTAAACGGAATTGTCATAAGTTGTATCTGCACAAGAAGCAGAGGGAATGTAGGGCCACTTCTAAAGCTTCAGAGCTACTCAAACTTCATGGCTTTACAAAATTCATAGAAACTGAAATGGTTAACACTGAATATAGTATTATACCTTTCACTGTAGGTCTTGTGCAGACATAATTCCTTAAAAATTCTTAAACATTACATTGTTGGCGTATCATCACATCTCAAAAACAGAATGCCACTACACAGTACATGGTTCCACTTTCCTACTCAAAGTACAGCTAACTTTTTTCTTTTTTGAAAGGACAAATAAATTGTCAGTCCCTTAAGCCATGACATGTCCAAGTTCTACGTTGAAGTTTTTAAATTCTAATGTCTCCATTTAAATTCTAATGTTCTCCTGACCACAGTTTAATTTTGGGTCAGCCTAACAACATCCCACCTGGCCCTCATTTTTGAGGGCTGTGACATTGTACTACAAAGCAAGTCAGAGTTCTGGGTATACATAGAAATAGAACTTAGGAACAACAGAGTTCATTGTTACCAGCTACAATTATAATATCTTCTATCACTTAGCCTTCAACACTTTGTGTGTCTAGATGCTTCCTGAACAAAGCCTGTGAAGAAGGGTATCAAAGAACTGGATTTCTGACACAGGCACAAACAGGCAGCCAGGCAGAAACTGAAGTGTAAATGTCCTTTTGCATTTCCAGCCTAACGCTCAGCAGTAAATATTTGCTGAACTAGGCCCCTGGACAGGTAACCTGGAGACCTCATTTTCTTGTATTATTTTTCATATTACAAATAATTTTTAGGTTTAAAAACTTCCAGTAGCATCTAGGTTTGGTCACAGGGATTCTATTCTTAAGATTTTACTATTTGACTAGGCACACCATCATTTATCCCTTAAAGCTGTAAAGTGTAACTACTTTTCTAGATACAGTGCTGGTTTTGTTTTTTATATAACACTGCTCCATCATCACTTTTTTCTATTTTCTTCACCTCTTTATTTTTATTATTACTGATCTATTACCATTATTTTCTGAGTCAACTCTGCCTATTCAGGGACTGCCACACATGGTAGTCACTGCAATGAGGTATGATTAAAAAAAGCCAGACTGATCTGAAACATTGGCCAAAGTCCTTCTGTTTGTGTGCATCACTCCATGAACAATGAATGGCAACCTGTCAAACTGCCTTTGATTTATGCCAATTTTTTAATGCAACTTTTTTCTGATGCATTATTATGTTGAAAAAATCTAAACTTCAGGGACAGGCAACATTAATTTTCTTCTGATGATAACCATAGGACAACAGGTTTTTGTTTGCAGAAAATTTCAGGAGAAATGAATGCAGGCATCCAAATCAAGGTATCATTTCTAATATTTGCAACTGGAAGCAGAGATGAGCACTTTCATTCCTGATTATGGAATACACAGATAGTATTATCTTACAGAGTAAGGTTTGAGTTTCATTATCCCCTTCTTACGAAAGACTGGATTACATTCCTTAAGTTGCTATATTGCACTTGGTCCTTACAGGTGGCAATCAATCTTGCTATGGGTTAACATACCATCAGCTGCACACTGTTTCCCTTGTTGATCACCCACAGACCTGAAGCCATCTGCACAGAAACATTCATAGCTTCCTTTGGAATTCTTGCAGTCCTGGGTGCACGTTCCAAAGATCTCACACTCATTGATATCTAGACACAAGAAGAGAAAAGATTCCTAAAACTTGATTTCTGTCTTGTTTAGTCTTTAGGAGTCTCAGGGGTGACCTCACGGCTCTCTACAATTCCCTAAAGGGAGGCTGTAGTGAGGTGGGGGCCAGTCTCTTTTATGCTGCCTGCAGTGAGAGGAGCTGAGGAAATGGCCTTAAGATGAGACAGGGGAAATTCAGATTAGATATTAGAAAAAAACCTTTCACTCTTAGGGTGGTCAGTCTACTCAGAGTAGGTTGCCCAGGGAGGCAGTGCAGTCACCATCCCTGGAGGTGTTTCAGAGCCATCTACATCTGGTGCTGGGTGATGGTTTAGGGGTTACACTGGTGGTGCTGGGTTCACGGTTGGACTGGAAATTCTTGAAGGCCTCTTCTGACCTTGGTGATTCTATGCTGCTCATCTTTACTCCATGAAGTGGTAGGTTTGTACCTTCCCCACACACTCTAAAAGATCAGTGACCTAATAAGTGATCCTTAAAATCAACATCTGTTATCAAATAGAACTCCTCATTACTCATCTACTGTTTACCATGTCTTAACAGATTGCCAATAACTACATTACTGCAATCCTGATTAAGAGATTTATTTTCAGAGATGCATTTTTGATCACGTATTTTTGTGTTAAATCAATAAGGCAAGACAAAAGATGAGGCATGACTAAAATGAGATGCAAGAGAAAAGCTTTCTTGAAATGATGAAGCCAAGATACATAGCCCTCAGAAAAGACATCAGCAGGAAGGAAAGGGAGGGATGTCCTTGGATCATGTTTAATAAAACTACACAAATTGTCCAGAAGAGGTGGGGGAAACAAGCAGAAGGGTTCTCATCAAAACATCAAACTGAAATACCAACTGGGAAGGTACTATATTGCATGACCACAAACCACAGCCCTTGAGTAGACTCCTCACTACATTTTACTGCATAAATCCCAGGGCAAAAATATGACACAACACACCTTTACTGTAGGTCTGTTTGAGAACAGAAGGAGAGTATAACTTGCAGTAAGTTTATTTTCAATAAGGAAAAAAAAACCTCATCAAATTTCTATCCCTCAGATTGCAAAGATATGACAAAACCTATGTGCTGTACAGCAAAAACATATCTACAGCCAACGAAAGCTTAAAAGGAGTCTCAACTGTGGAGCCAATTTTGTTTGTTTGAGGCATACATGTTAGAAAACATGATTCAGCAGCTGAACTTTTTAGGAAGCATTTGATAAATGTATAAAAATCCTGTTAGAATGTGAAAATGAGTTGCCACACTAGAATGATGAAGTGACAGGTCACTGAACACATATCAGCAAGACATTTATAAGATTCAAAATACCTTCACAGGAGTTGCGATTAGCTTCACTGGCCTTGTACCCTGGTCTACAGGAACAGACAAAGCCTCCTTCATTCAGATTGGTACAGTTATGTTCACAGATATTTTCTGCACAAGTTCGCTGTGTCCCAGGATCTGAAAGAAAAAGAAAGAAAGCAATTTATACAATTATAAGCAAAAAATGAAGTGATATGGGGAAGGCATAATAATTTTGATCATTATTACAATTGAAAATAGTTTTCAGATAGATGAAGTTTGTTTCCTTCCCTTTTCTTCTAGCTAAAATTAGAAGACAATGATAACCACTGGTTAAGAGGGTTGTCAACTAAAAAAGTAGTGAAGAGGGTCAAGAAAAGAGTCATTTTCATTAAAGCTCACCTTCCTTAAGAGAAATTACATTCTATATTACCACCAAGCTGCAGCAACTGCAGAATTTAAGAGATTTGACTCTAATTCCTAACTTTGCCAACATAGGTCTTTTTTATCCAGTGCTTTCTAATCAGCTGAACAAGAAATATTGTCAATTGATATCATGCATAGCACAGGCTCTACATTATTAACATCTGGAAACGAGACAGAAGATGGCATGTAGTTCATGCCAAACCTAATCTAAAGCCTACTACAAGTCATTGCACAGAATGCACTACACTTTAAAAATTCCTATAATGGAAAAGCCAAATCAGGAATAATAGTCAGTCTGTAACAGATAATGAAAATTATACACTTCTGAAAGTACATGTAGAATTCTATTTGTTCATATATACTCTATATATGCACAAAATACTTGAATACAAATGCAAATTCGTTATATAAGCAGAAAAGATAAATAATATGCTTGTTGGAAGAATATGAAGAAAAGATACAGATGTATGGCAAAAATCTTACATTAAGCTGATTATCTCCTTTTTATATACACATTCCAGTGTTGATTAAATGAAGTTTAAACAGCTCAATTTCATATACATGTAGAAGTATAAATTCATTGTACACAAACACACACAAATATTCTACTTTCATTATAGTGCATATTTGGTGTTGGGAAGCCTCCAAATGTTACCATGTGATCTGTATTCATATTTATCCCCAAAGAGCAGAATGCAGACATCAGAAGGTATCTGTTTCACACTGTTTCATAGCCTTTTTATACTTCTGTATTTTGAAGTCATTGCATTAGGCTATATTACCTAAAGACCATTGGGATGGTAATTGAAACAGAGAAATCAGCTGCGTCAAAATGAACTACACTATAGGTTTCCAAGTTATTTGTGTTTTGGAAATCTGCTGGATTATGAATCACCAGCGTAGCATTTGGCACACTTTCACTTGATGCCATCACAGCCTGACAAATTGAAATTACAAGTGTATGCTCATATTACTCTGCAGCTGTCTATATACTGACATAAAAAGTTAAGGGGTTTTTTGGTTGGTTTTTTTTTTGGAGATTCCATGGAATACCTCTCATCTCAAAGTTCAAGTCAAAGGTTTTACATATAAATGGACACTAGTAAATATACAACAAATAGTTAATAAAAGCTGTACAGAGGATCTGAGAGGGCCAACAGACAAAGATCAGTGGTCCTTAAAGAATTCTGTGGTCATGTCCATAAAAATGGAAATAAAAGCATCTTGATACACTTTTATTTTTAACAGTGCTAGAGCAACATATATCAGTTCAGAGTCTGCCCACAAATAACTCCATAGGTTGGTCCATTGAAATTATGGTTGAAATAGATGGATGCTCTTGCCACTGTAAAACAATCGATTTCAAAACAAGATCAAAACCAATATCAAAGCTATTTTTTTTTGTGATGCATAAATACTCTAAGCCTAAAAAAGAAAGTATTCAGAGCATGGAATTTCACAGAATGTGAAATTCCAGTTGAAAAAGATCTTTAAGATTATCAGGTTGTACTATAAACCAAACACTGCCAAGACCTACAAAGCCACGTCTCTAGGTAGCACATTTATATATTTTTGGAAGACATGTACAAAACAATGAAAACAGAAAACAAAATAAACTAAAATAATGAAAGAATGAAAAGAGTAAATACTGTACTCACTAACTGAATAATCCTAGAATAGACTTATTAAAAATCACAAAGGAAATTCATGCAGGCTAATTAAAAAAACAATACTTCTTAGTATGCTATTCAAGAAAAAACATTAATTGCTTTCAGTTTCAGAAAATTCTATTTCAACAGCATTGTAATTTTGTATTTTATTGATATTACTTACTGCAGCCTATTTCATCAAAACGGTCTCCACAGTCATCATAATTGTCACAGACATAATGTAGGGGAATGCAATTTCCATTACTGCACTTGAATTCTTCAGTTGTACAAGGTCTTGGTGTTGGCTCTCTACCTACAAGCAAGAAGAGAAATATTCTTCTGTCACAGTTTAAACTACAAAGTACCAACAGACAGCACTATTCCCCATTGCTAATGGGGAAGCTGATGCCATCTAGTAAAATAGTGACAAGGCTACTTTAGAAGTCTGTATAAAGTTAAAACCATAACCAGGATGTAACATCCTGATTTCTAGTCATGTCTCCATTAACTGAAAGAAGTCCTGCTATTTTATAAAAAAGACAGAAGGAAAATTCTTTGTGTTAATAGTTGACTAAACTTTCTTTTTAATAGTGCAAACTTATTAATATCCTTCAACAATATACTTCATACACCTACTGCAGGCTTCAAGAAATTATGGAGATATTAGTGGACTATTAATTTCCAGAATATTGTACAATAAAGTCAGCAAATAATATCATCAAGCAACCAAAAATATGATTAAACTTGAAAATGTACACCACAGCAAGAACTGCCTAAGATATCTGAGGGCAAAAACGAATATTAACAGACTGTTAATTTGTGCTTAGCAGTGCCACAACCTCAGGAAATATCCATTTCTTTATTTTAAAAGTCCCAACTGGCCATCCCATCCCATCCCATCCCGTCCCATCTTTACTATACAGCCAAATTCTTTCTTCTTCCTCCTTTTAAGTGGAGTTTATAATAAGATGAACAAATGTAGCTGGTGCTCATAAGAAAATACAGTACTGTTTCGAAAATCATGCTCTTTACTTTTCAAACAAATGTTTGCCGATTTTTCCTACTTGTACAGAGACCTATAAATACATAGTACCAATAACCATAGTTCAAATTATTGAATAGTGAGGTCTTGTTTCCATTGTTTATGGTTAACTTTGACACCCTTCTGGCATTATTAAATATTAAGCACACCAAAATTACTGAATTTGATGTTCAATTTTGTGTAAACATACAGTGTTCCTCTTTCTCGTCACTTCCATCTCTACAGTCATCCTCCTGGTTGCACAGCTCATGACTGTATATACAGCGATTGTTTTCACACCGGAAACGGAATGGAGATTCACAAGAAATATCCACTGAAAGCACAGAGGTCAATCAGTCACACTTTGATAGTTCAGGCCATTGGGTCACAAATTATTCACATCACTTTTCTCTTGGAACATTTATATATTTATATTTCAAAAGGTGAGGAGGCATTCAGACAAAAAATATTTTCTGCGCATTTTGGTGATTGCATGTTAAGATGTTACCCAATTTTTTTATCAGAAGATAGGACCTCATTTTGGGCAAAGACAAATTCTCTAACACTGAGGTTTCTAGGTTTGTTTATTAAGTAAATTGACTGGAAATCCAACACGTTATTTAAGTGCATAATTGACAAAATCAGTTTAAGTAGCACCTCCAACACCTAATTATGAGACCTCAGGACTTCTTAGCCATATTTACAAAGATGTCCTGACAACACTAATAGCTTTGAAAGTTCAGCACCTGTGAAAATATACATTATCTGAATTATTCTTTCACTTCAAATTGACATTTTTATTTTTGATAACTTGAAAATGTGAAATAGTGATCTTAGGTCTCTGATATGCTTCTCCCTACTTTTGTAACCACATATACAAACAACTGCAAATTCCCACTGTAATTTCTCACTGCAGTGGGAAATATGATCAGAGACTGAAGTGAACTTGCATATAAAGCAAAATTCTTAGCACTCATCTCAAATAATTACAATTTATTTTCTAATTGATGCATTATATGTAGAGATTAAGCATATTTTTCATTTTAATATAATTCCTCTCCCTTACAGCAAAGGTGAAGTTCTTCATCAGAGTCATCTCCACAATCATTATCCCCATCACATTTCCAGTATGGCTGAATACAGACATGGTTTTTGCATTCAAACAGCATGGGTGGACAGTATGTACCATTAGGATACCGTGTTGCTGGGAAAAAGAGAAGTACGACATTTTCATTTACAATAAAAAAATTATGTTTTCATAAAATATATTCAGTCCAACCTCATATTATTTTTAAAAACACTTCTCTCCATAATAGGAGATATTATATGAGGTGCTTCAAAGATGTACAGACACAACAGGATGCAAGGACTGAAGACTTCTTTGCAGCTACAAGTAATTAATTTAGGTTTAAATGAACAGTGAAACAATTAACTTTAGACAAGCTTTTGAAAAGAAACAAATTAATTTAACAAATGCTACTTGAATGTTATTGTTCAATCTAGTTCAATAAAAAGGATAATTAACCTCACTGGCACCAAATGTGAATGGTTGAAGAGGCACATAAGATACCTAATTCCAAAAGGACTCATGTTGATATAGCAAAAAATTCCTACTCATATTCTGTAAAAGCTGTGAAAGGAACTGAACTAAACCAAGAAAAAACAAAAATACTATTCTACCAACCTATATAAATAAACCATATCCTTGCCCTTTCAATGGCTTCTCATACACTTTATCCTCCAGGATACAGGAGAAACAGTCAAATGTTTTATAGCTCAGGTTCTGAAAGACAACTGCTGTGATGTACGTCCCAACTGCTGATGTGGTTACCACCAGCAAAATAAAGATGGTACTGTGCAGATTCCCTTTCTTACTTAAAGCACAGGTGTTAAAATTAAGTACATAGAAAGATGTACAGAACTGCCCTGACACCAACATGAAGAGAAAGGAATTCTCCCAAGTACTGAAGTCTAAAATCATGGAAATATGTTAGTTAGAACCAACACAAAAATATGACCCAAAAAGCTGATGTCAGTCAATGCAGATAGAGCACAGAGGGAGTATTTTCATTCCAATTGGGAACAATACTTTTTGGGTAAACAGCTGCAGCTGTAGATCCAGGAAAGCTACTTTATTTTTTTTTTCACAGTAGATCAATATACCAAAGGAAAACAGAAATGGAAAAGTATATTATTTCCTTGGGTTTGCTGGTACTGTAGGACACTTTACACTACTTTGAGTATTATAAAAACAATCTCAGTACAAAACCTTTTTAGAATTTGGTACAACTGGAATAGTTTGGAGCAGTGTTCATGGGATAGTGAAAAATTTTCATTCCATCACATGTCTATCTTCTCCTGGACTTGGTAAACACATTCATTTCTTACCATTAAGAATGTGTTTACAATCACTGTAAGAGATGGCAACCCATAGTTATATTAAAAAGCTGATTCAAAATATTAGGATTATCCTGAATTTTTACTAACATCGTTGAGCTTTGCAGAATTCTGTATCTCTAAGGAGTCATCTCACTTAAAAACAGGGAAAAGTACAAGTCTTTCTGAAAGTGAGCACAATGAGCACCAATTGCAAAGCTTATAACTCACGACAAGTTGCTTCATCAGAGAAATCACGGCAGTCTGCATTTCCATCACATCTGAAGCGCTCTGCAACACAGTGTCCACTAGCACATTGGAAATAACCTGGGTGGCAGGTTCTCAGCTCTGAAAAGATTCAGAAGTAACTGTTGAAATGTCTTCTTGTTCAAAGACAGATTAACTTTTTACATTTTGAGAACAACCTTCTAAAAAACACTGGAAAATCCCAGACTACTAATACCACTAAACCTGTGGTATTCTCTTCTTTTGGTGGAGTGACTAAAGTTGTCTGAAGGGTGAACATCACTTCTTTAAAGATGCTTCCCATAAAAGATTATTTTGCAGAATAATTTGTCACATTAGAAACAACAGTGTGAACATGTAAGAGGTAGCATTCAGATAATACACACCACAGTCACGTTCATCTGAATTGTCTTCACAGTCGTCATCATGGTCGCAGATCCACCGGGAAGGAATGCAGCGCAGGTTGTCACAACGGTATTCACTTTCTGTGCACTCACGAGGACCTTAATTTAAAATCAATGTACAAATATGAAAAGTTTCCCAGACGTAGAATTAAACACCCACACCTGCCTCCACTGCACCAGACAAAACTAATATGGGCAGATAATGAGGTAAGACCTTTAAAATTAAATTATGTTAAAACAACATTCCCCCTATGTCCCCCTTGACACAGAAAAAAGGAAAATTATTGCAGACTTTCTTTCAACACAGAATTATCCAGCAGCATTTAATCCAAATCAGAAAAAAAATCCATTATCATTGTTTAAGATACTAAATAATACCATATTTGCACACAGGACAAAATTCAAATGTCACTTCTTAGAGGAAAACGGGAATTTGTGTTATTGTGATGACTGGATTGATCAGTGTTTTTATGTAACCAGAATGTATCCTTGTGATATCAGTGTGGTATTTTAGCAAATAAAAGACAGACTACTATATAAAACAAAGAATGGTTGCATTTGAGAGCTGTTTGCCTTGTTCTCATAAAAAATAGCAGGATATTTCAGCCAAAAGTGGGACTATACAATTACAAACAAAACAAGAACTCACTGCAGTTGTGCTCATCAGAGTTATCTCCACAGTCATCATCTCCATCACACTTCCAGCGCAGCGGGATACATCGATGATTGTCACAGCGGAAATCTCCAAAAGGACTGCAAGTCATCTCTTCTGCAGTGTAGACAGTTTGCCAACAAAACAGCACACATTAGCACAGTATTTGCTCAGGTACATTATTACTGAAAGCTTTCAGAAAATCTGGGTGTTTGCAAATTGGAGAAATATTTTAGGCACAAAGTTACATTGAAATGACCTTCTCCAAACTTACCACAGCCTTGTTCATCACTGTTGTCTCTACAGTCATCATTCCCATTGCACACTGCCCACAATGGTATACAACGGTAGTTGGTTCTACAGCTGAATTGTGTGTGATTGTCACATCGATAAGCTGATCCCACTGAAAGAGGCAGATGTCAAAATTAATTGTTAAAATTTAACATAGCCATTAACTGTCCTCCTTGCTTTTCTGCCTCTCCTAACCTTTTACAACTTCAGTCAATTATTTTGACTAAAAAGAGCTATCCACTAATTTCAGTGTTGTAAAAGAGAAAGCATTAAATATATTTTATTTTACTATCTTTTCTGATCTATGCTGCTGGTATTCTGCATATGCTACAAACCCACCACAGAATCAAATAACACTCATTGTGTTTTTCCCTAAACTATTCAGACATTGGCAACAGCCCCAAACATGGAAGCCAGAGGAGGCAGCTTGTCCTCAGATGGCAAAACTTGGTCACAAGTTCTTAAGGATGCCCACTGGTCGAAAGAGACATGCTAGAGCATATAGGAAAATCCTAGCATCAAGAAAGTCAGAGTGAGATGCTGCCAGTTTCTGATAATCTGGCCAGCATAAACAAGATTTCTCCCCTTCAAGAATAAGTAAATAGTAAATTATCACATAGTCTCTATGTTTTCCAACACTCTTTACTACAGAAAATCAATTAGCTTGCAGAAAATACTCCTTTCCAATGAACTTTCAATCTCAGGAAAATTAAGTTATGTGGTTCACTCTGCTTGTAGTGCACTTTAATGTAAGCATTTTACTACAGCTGTGTGCTTACTGCATTCCTGGAATGGCTCATCAGAGTTATCACCACAATCATCATCCACATCACACTTCCAGGACTGTGGGATGCAGCGGCCATTGTCACATTTAAATTGGCCTGGGGGACAGGTTCTACTGGCACAGTGAGCGCTATCTTCATCCGAGTTGTCACCACAGTCATCCTCTCTATCACACTGCCAGGCTTCTGGGATGCACCGTTTGTTGGCACATTGCCACTGATGAGTTTCACACTGGTGATTAGCTGAAAGAATAGAGATCAGCTGTTAGGATACTGAAACTTACAGAAATGATCTGCTGCTGTTTTATCAATTGAGCCTTTATGTTTACACCAACAGTTAAAAAACAAAGCCAGAGAAAATTAAAAATGTCACATATACTTGCCCAGTATATGCAGGCAAGCAGTTAAGGTACACATTTTTAACATCACAGGTCACATTTTCCCCAGGCATCTTCAGACAAGCTCACTAAAGCTCTACAGTTTTCTAAGAGCAAGACATGTACTACCTTCTCCTACAGCAGAGGGAAGCAAACCCAGCATTCAACATGATTTAGGCAGAGTCTCTCACTCACTTCACAGAAGAGCTATTTTGGTGTTTTGGCTGTGGCCATGCTATCACCCTAGATGTGTATTGCCTGATGAGCCTGTTTCTCTATGAATGAACATGACAGAAAACATAGCAGAAGACCATGCTAACATCAGCTGCACAACCTACAAATGTACAGCTTCTATTCCCAAAGGGCAAAGCACTGAAAGCTGGTATCAGCAGTGCTGGCAAACTGGGGTAGCTCTGAAAACAGGAGTCAACACTTATCTCTAATTCCAGAATTTCTATGTCTCACTGTACCCCACTCTACTACTTTCTTTCACATACACTGCCAGACTGTTAAGAGAAAACTGTGTATTATAATTTCCATTGATGTTCTATATCAAAGGATTCTGTTCCCATCCACGAGATAATGAGTAAAAGGAATTACATAGACCTAAACTGATTTTTATGGTACCCACTATGTTAAAATCATTGCATTACATAGCTGCTACATTTCTACTTTTTAATTCCCCCGTAGCACATTTAATATCTTAGCTACTTGAAACTCAGTTAAAATTGACATTTCATTTAATTCCGTCACTGTTAGAACTGCTTTGGAATGGAAGGCAATGAAACTATTAGTTATATAACCACACTGCTTTCCCCTTTGCTTTATATTACTTGCTTGCAACTGCCAGAACTACATTATTTACAAAAAGAGAACTAAGGATATGCTTTTTAAAATTAGACATAAGCATGTGGAATAGCATAGGCTTTTAAGAAGGTAACATTATTCCACAATCATAATTATGCTTCATTTCTGTAAGACTGCTACCACATGCAGCTCTCCAAAACAAATCTTCCCACATGAATGGCATTTTGTGCACTGCAGAGGATGTAATTTTGTCCCATCACATAAAATAGAATAGAGGGAAAAATTAGCACACTTGTTAGACTGACCTAGGCATTAAGAAGCCTTGGATTCTTCATAATCACCATGGCTTTACTCAGAGCAAAACAAAGTGAGTCCTGTTTCTTATATTTTATACCTCAGATGGTAATTTACCTCAGGGCAAATCTGCCTTGAAGGTACAGAAACTGTTTATGTTTTGATACAGTACATTTTTCTCTCCTTTACCCTGCTTGCACTGAGGTGAATTGCTCCAGCAGGTGCAAGACTAGAAAAGATTGTGTCTGTTTATCTCACCTTTTCATTTTTGAAAAAGGGATCATGATTAGGAAATATACATGTTGATCACATGTTTTATACAGAAAAAAACACTATAATTTATTTGTTGGAACATACCACAAAGTACAGGATCTTCATCTGATCTGTCATGGCAATCTGGCTGGGCATTGCACAGGAAATGTGAACTTGTGCAGTTCCCGTCATTACACTGGAACTGCCCCACAGGACAGTACCGGTGCGGGCAGGTTGGGGGCTCATCAGAACCATCTCGACAGTCCCTCTGTCCATCACATTTCCACCAGATGGGAATACACCTACAAAGAGAAAACATGGTGTTCTTTGCCTTAAAGGTGTACAACCATCCGTTTACAGTACAAAAGACAGTCTTGTCTTAGTGTTATTTCTTGAAACATCCACAACATCTTGAATTTTATGTCTTCTATTTCATAGGTCAAATGCTAACAAAATATGCCAGAATTACTGTCACCAGAAAGAGATGATAAACAGCTGATATTGGTGGACCTCTAGAAGGAAGTTCAACAAGAATAAAATAATAAAGACTTAATTTTTATGTTTATTTGTGGTAGTCCTCTCTCATACTTTTTAGATCAATCTCCAACTGGATTTTTAATGAGGTAATACTTCAATAATTCACCTAAAACTTAGCACAAAAATTTCACTAGGGATTATCATTATAATACTGCTTCAAAAGGCAATCCTACAAGCACACCTGCCTCATAGAAGAGCCCTTGTAGTGACGTATCACCCAGAAGCCTATCACCATTCTGCTCCCTCCACTGCTGTCTCAGTAAAAGGGGTTAGAAATGTGCCCTCTCATCAGCTACATGGCTTTCCTGTGCCACTGGCAGACAGCATACATTTGGTAGAAACAGACACATTGTAAAAGATGTTAAAAAGAAAAAAGAGAGTGAGAGAGAGAAGGTTTCAGATTTGAGAATTCAACAAGAAATGGTTTCTGAAGGTACATATTAACAATCCAAATTTTGCAACATTGGCAATGCCTAAAACAGAAAGAAAAGTTAAAAAGTACTACTTAAGGAACCAGTCTAGAAATACTTTTCCCAAATGAAAGCCTATCTTCCTGTCTTCTCCTGTTTTCTTCTCTGCAAGCACATCACAAACTCATAATGAGAGCAGACAGAATCCCTAATTTCCTGCTCTTTTGAACAGATTAAACTGTAAAATTTATCCTTAAAAACCCATGGGAAAAGCAATGGTGAGCAGTGGACTTACCTCTCAGTGTCTGCACAGAGAAACTGGGTGCTAGAGCACATTGGAAGGCAGTGGGCTGTATTGCCAAACTGTATGACCATGAAGTTATCAGGACATTCACAGGAAAACCCCTGACCACCAGCTTTTATTAGGCAAAGATGGGAACAACCACCATTATTGGTGCCACAAGGATTATTAACTGGTAAAACAGAAGAATAAATATTACCATACTTTGTAAATTCCAGAACACAACGGTTTCAATCTACAATAGACTCCTCTAACGCTGTTTTGAAACTCTAAACGTTAGAGGTTGAAAAGCAAAACCTAGGTAAGTAGGCATTTCATGAGAGAAATATATGTCATTTCATATACATGAAATGTATGCTATCAAGCTATGTTTTAGAAACTAATTTAAAATTATGCATTACCAGTCATTGCTTTTCAAAGATAGAGCAATTTATAAACATAAAGTAGATGCCTATATCTGTGCATTTTATTCCACTCAGCAAAGACAAAAGCTGAGTGCACTCAAGACCCTTTACAACTAGTCCCCAGATAACAGCTGACCCTCTAAATGCAAATCTAATTCTGTTTTCTCACCAAATGGTTGTCTGTATGGATGGTAAACATGGATGTCAAATGGTCTGTGCGTGGTGTTAACAAGAACAGTCCTTCCTGATCCGTCATATTTGTTTCCTTTTTCAACTGTTCTTGTGTTCCAGTCAGTCCAATATATCGTGTCTTCAAAAATGGTTATTGCAAATGGATGAGGTAGAGTCCCATCGTACACCGTGTGACGATGGTGTCCATCCAGGTCAGAGTACCTCCACAAAGAAAAATTTGTGCAAAACAATCAGATAAACGCTAAAACTTCTCTCCACCTTTTCTCTTCATATATTATGTATGCTTATGGTCCTTCATTATTGGTGACCAGATACATGCAATATAGAATTGCAGCTTCTTTATGCCCTAAAGACAGATCCATCCTTAGCAAATTCATTTTAGTATATGGAGGAAATAAAACAAGCTATTTCAGGGAAATAAATGGAATAGAGTAACATCCACTGACATGTATAGTCTTCCCACAGAAGCACATTAACTAGAACAATGAAATTTTGCACACTTACTGCCTTAACAGCAAGCTATTTTTTGTCACAAAAGAGACTAGCTTGCCTAGATGACTCAGACTGCTAAAAATGGAACACTGTAAACAATAATAGGCTTCCTATATTCCTAAATTTTACATGTCTTTCTGATTAGAGCTTCCTTTGCTGAGCTATCTTTGACAAGATCTTACATTTTTGCTAATACCTTACTATGTGGGGAAATAATGAAATACAAGAGAAGAGAGAAAGAAACATACATATAATTACCTTACATTTTTAAAAATATATCTTTAATACTTTATCATAGAAACGGCTGCCAGAAGAATTAATGTGGACAAGAGTAGAATGAAATACAAATATAGATTTAAATGTGCATGTAGATATGAATGCAAACATGAACGCTAGCATAAATACAAATTATTGGTTTCAAAGTATTTCAGTAACATGTATTTCAAAACAATTGAAATAGTCAGATATACTGTTATTCATTTTTACTGGTATTTTGGTGGTAATTTTCTAGTCCTAGAAGCAATGTATAGATTTTTCTTGATTGACAAAAGAATCCCATTTGCCAACAGGAAATTCCATATCATACTTATGGACATTCAGACATCTTCTAAAGGTTTGTATACAACTTATTAGCACATAACTAGTTTAGTTACAGCTCAATTCTTATCTATAAGCAGAAACAAGAGAATGAAAAAATAGGGAATTTATAATCAAATTTGCTTTGGTTCAGGTTGCACAATTAAAGAGAACTTGCATATTTTAGTACAGAGTCTGAAGTTTTTCACTGTAATTTTTGGACAATTTTCAGTGAATGTAACAACTTGGTTACTGTGTCATCAAATGATCCATATAATCTACTACTCCAGACATTTTGACTTCAGTTTTCTACATAAAATAGAAACTGGGCAGAAATATATATTCTTTTCACAGCACCCATAAATTCTCCCACCAGCAATCATTCAGTTGTTTAAATATTTTCTGTGTACATACTCAATATAATTTAGATGGGCATCTGTCCAGTAGAGCTTGTCATTGGTGTAATCTATGGTAAGTCCATTGGGCCACTCTAACTTTGTAGAGATGATCACTGTCTTGTCCTTGCCATCCATGCCGGCTCGTCCAATATAGGCTCGATCTGCCCAATCTGTCCAGTAAATCTGTCTGTTCAAATGAATGCTTAGAGTTAGGATTGTTGAAGTAAATACTAGAATCCACATCTCAAATACAGTATTTCCTGCCACAGAACTAAAGCAGAAATGGAGGAAGAAGAAAGCTAATATACTTCTTAGTTTAACTGCTATGGCAAACAATTGTGCAATCCCAACCGAATTCAGTCAGCCTCAACATCTACCAAACCATACACTTTTATCAACATTTATAGCCTTGCAATCAGAACTTTCTAGTCCATATGGAACCAAATTCCACTTTCAATGGTAGCTGACAGCCATGCATATACACCCACAACAGGCAAGCTTCTGTTTTTCCTAAGCTGCAACCAAGCACTTAACACCACAGAAATCTAAATGCAAGCAGCCCAAATTTACTTCAGATTTTCAGAATGGTGCAAGATTATTTGCAAAAGAAAGGAAAAGGATTCTTGAAAGGTCATACCCATATTTTGGATGAACAACAACTGCTCTGGGATACTGAAAGCAGAAAGTATTGTTGGCATCCACACACCGATCCACCAGTTTTTTCCGGAATCTTCCATCAAGTTCAGAGACATAGAGACAGTCTCGGTAGGCATCTACCCAGTACAATTTTCTGAAATATTTGAGAGTTAATCTATTAAATTTTATTTTTTTGCCTTATTTTCCTTCACAGCATCTTTAATTTTTTTTTCTCCTAGAAGCATGCCTCCACTGTAAAGGAACACATACTTCATTGACATCTCTTCTATACCATGCTCCAGGCTGCCCTTTTCACTTCTGTTTTTCTTGTAACCACAATCAGTGGTGCCAAATTCAAACTTGCAGGTGCCCAGTTGAGTAATAATATGCCATTTGCCTTCAAATTCCCAAACCCCTCTTCCCTTTCTGTCCTACCAACAATGGCCAGGAGCAGGAAAACAGACATTCAGTGCAATGGAC
The DNA here is from genome assembly GCA_013398615.1 of Brachypodius melanocephalos. Taxonomy (NCBI): domain Eukaryota; kingdom Metazoa; phylum Chordata; class Aves; order Passeriformes; family Pycnonotidae; genus Brachypodius; species Brachypodius melanocephalos. The sequence goes on from VZSR01000205.1 coordinate 323,537, forward strand.
TATGACCAGGGCTGTAAGGCATTGTAGAGAATCCTCAACTGTTCCATGCTCCCACCTCTGCTCTCATCAAACAAGTAGAAACGTCCTAAGTAGTTTGACAATTTAAACTTCTAGAATTTTCTAACACTTCTATTACTTTGCCTAGGAATTACACACTGCTATAAGCAAAGAAATCATACAAGCAGAAGGGATGCTTTTTAAAAAAGCCTGTATCAAAGCAAAGCATTAAATTCAATTAGAACTACAGCAGAATACTTTGAAATTCTCTGCAGAGCTGGCCAGCTCCAGCATCCACAGTGTCATTCCAGAAATAGCCTGACAGACATAATTTTGCCTACACTACCCTAGGTAGTACCATTCCCACCAGGGAGGAGGAGAAAATAGTCTTCTCTAACTTGCATCTCATGGCATCCTTAAATCCTCTCTCTGCACTGAAAACGAGCAAAAAAATTCAGCCATTGTACTCTCCTTCAGACTGCCTGGAACACCTAAACAAGAACTGACTGAAGACAAACTAATGGTAGCTGAAATAATTCAAAAGCTGTATTAAAAATGAAGCAGTAGGACCACTTCAGCTAAAATTTGCCTTTTGCTTCGTCACCTCTCCATGAATCATAAACCATTTGGGACTGCTGGCAACAACAATTATCATTAGGTTTAGAGAAAAAAATGGCTTAAAAATAAAAACTATAGTATGGACATATTCATATAAACACTCTCATATAAGTTCCAAAAGTGACAATTCTTATTGGTTTACAGTCTGATCCATGTTATTTAAACTTTTCATACTTATGTTATTGCATTTGGAAAGCAAGATGAAACACAGCAAGACCGCTGTCAGAGTGGCCTCCATATAACGCCATAGGTTCTGTGGCAGTAAATCAGACTACTTTTTGAAACACTGCAGGCAATTAAAAATTTACCATAATGAAATGTGTTTTCCAATTATCTCGCCCATATGCTGGCCTCCTTATAGGAAATCCTGTGCCTCATGTTGTTTGAGTGTCAGTTAAAAGTGCATTTTTCAAGAGCAAAAGACAGACGCTCTTCACACTTATACGGGAGCTAAATTTCACCAAGGCTTACTATTGCTTACTTCACAGGGATCTAGGTACCTGTTACAATATTTTGTTTATGCAGAGTGAAATCTGCATACCAATCCCAACAACTGCTAGCAAATGACTGATGAGAGAGCAAGTCTGAGAGAACTTCAGTATACTACATATGAGAGTAATCTAAGTGTAATGTGTTAGATGCTGATAAAAAATTTCAGAGCAGTTGTATAACACTGCATCCACAACTTGTACTATTTCAGTATTCATCAGGAATATCATATGGAGTGGGGAAAAAGCCCTAAAATAAAATCCTTCACACATCATTTCTTCAGTAGCCCAGAAAGAAAAAAAATGTGTTTTCTTACCTGCCAACCCAGTCAACAGCGATACCTTCCCCGTTGGGCACATCATCACTTATCACTGCCTCCTTATTTGTTCCATTTAGGAACATTCGCTCAATGATATTCCTCCCCACATCAATCCAGTATAACCTCTTTTCCACCCTGTCAAAGTCCAGTGCCACCACATTTCTCAGTCCTTGCAAAATGAGAGAGTAAGACTGGCCATCTGCTGTGAGATTTCTCAGATAGTAACGGTTGCTAAAAATAAGGTATGGGGAGATATTACTATTTTGCCGGCAACTTTTTCCATCAGGCTCCCGGATATAGCCTGGGGCACACTTACAGATGTAGGAGCCAGCTGTGTTCTCACAAATCTGGCTACATACTGATGGAGTTTCATTGCACTCATCAATATCATCACAAGTCCGTTTATCAGACATAAGTTTGTATCCGGGATGACAAGAACAGTAGAAACTTGTCTGTGTGTCTGTACAGTCATGATCACATCCACTGATTGAAGGGTCACTGCATTCATTTACACCTGAAGAAGGAAAGGAGTTCTATTGAAGGAGCCAGCTAGCAGAGTAATAGGGCAGTCACTTTCCAATGCAGTCTGTCCCTCTCTGCTGGATATCCCCTGAAAGTGCTGAATGTGGATGTGGGCTGCTATAATAAAGGAAAAAAGAAAACAACATAATCCAATATAAAATCATTCTACCACTTCTGAAATCTGTCACAAAACACCGAGTGCAAAGTATGGACTATGGCATATTTTGGAAATGCAAGGGCAAAGCATCACAATGTATGAAATACATTTTGTTTATATCATTAGCTCATTGTCACAGTCAGTTAAAACAGCACATAATAAGTATGACAATTAAGGCAAAATAATTTTAAAAATACATTTGTTATCATTTTAATTTCTGAGGAACAGCCATGGAGTAGATATAATGGAAAATAAGGAATAGTCTTAGGAGTGTATTTTTTCAAAGATGCCTAAGATTTTTAAATTCAACAGTACAAATAAATCTATACATACCACATCCTTTTTCATCACTGTTATCTGAGCAATCATCCAACCGATTGCAGACTTTAACCAGCTCAATGCAGTTTCCATTGTCACATTTAAAATGATGGGGAGAGCAAGTGGCTTCTGGTGTACTACAGAGATGTTCCAGCTCATCAGATTCATCACCACAGTCATTATCCCCATCACAGATGTAGGCTTTGGAAATGCAGCGCCCATTCTGACAGGTAAACTGGTGCTGTTGACACGGTTCATAGACGCATCCTCTTTCATCACTGCTGTCACCACAGTCATTCCGCCTATCACACCTGAAGAAGAATGAACACTCTCTTCAAATATAAGAAGGCAGTCACCGTCTCCAGGACAGATGGATAGATAAACTCTCCCAATTTTCAAAGAAGGTCAATATTTTTGGCTCCAATAGAAGAGACTTTCAGAAAGTGGGACTATATTATACGGTCTGATCCTGTGAGTCCTGCTAATATTCCCTGTGTGCATTACAAGCTGGACAGAATCATCCCAGGAGAGGTTACTAGTGACAATAAGAAGGATTAAATGCTAATGGTGAGCAATGGGAATATTAACAGAAAATTCTAGAGCATTTTCAAGTCAAAGCTAATGCACAAACGCAGAGCAGATACATAGTTTCATTACAATATGTAGATCTAATTACAATTAAATGGTGTAAAAAAAAAGGTTGAATTAGCTCCTTCACAATAAGCAATTTTGAGAATTTCTACAGCTGTTTGGGTAGTTACAAACCTGTATGTGTTACGGATGCACAAGCCATTACTGCAGGTAAACTCATTTTCTGTGCAAGATCTTCGTGTGCAGTTCTGGTGTTCGTCAAGAGCATCACTGCAGTCAGCATCACCATCACAGACCCATGCCCGAGGAATGCACCTCCTGAGTGGGGGTTGATTGTTGGCACAAGTGAACTCCGCTGCTGTGCATGTGCGGTTGGCTGGAGGAAAAGAACATTCACTAACCAAGTTATACTCTGTGTATGTGACACCCTCCTCAGCCACTCACACAAAGAGCCTGGATATGCACCCATAATCCACAGCAGAGCCATGCCCTGCTGCACATGCAGAAATAGATACCTCCTAGATGCTGTACTTTCCTATGAACAAAACTGCACATTGCTCTTCACATGGAGGCCAAAGCATTCCTTAGGCAATGTTGACATGTGCAGAAATCTGCATCTTACTGGATTCTCAAATAAACTTTGACAGCCAGATTTTCTGGGAGCTGAACAGCCTCTATTCCCTGTTTTGTTCAAGGTATTCTGTGCTCCAGGGAACAAGCAGAGGTAGCAATATTATAGTTAATCAAGGCAAGGACTATAAGTATAAACAGCTGTTCTCAAAAGTATCAAAAAGCAGGACCAGGCTTGGTGATCATCCTTCACTTTGTTCACTCTCTGAACAGATATAATTATTTTTTCCACTAGATTTTAAAGATATTAAGCCACAAATGTGGTTATTAATATGCACAAGATGCAATGCATGATCACTAGGGAGCATCTCCATTGAAGCTGCTCTTGCTGCCCAGATCATATCTCCATTTCAACTCAACAATTCAAAGAAGAATAATTGCAAAATTAGAACAATGCTTTGTTGGATTTTTTTACCTGTAAAATATTTGATTTTGATTCAATATCATGAAAATGAAGGTAGTGGAAGACTGTACCTCATGCTTAATGTGCACCTTTATGGGGTAGAAAAATTGGCAGTGGGTGAGAGTCTAGGGGTTGGTTGTTTTCTGAAAAATACTTGCAGGACAAAGTGCAGTATCTACTTGCATTAACCACCTACCACAATTATGTCTTTGATCCTCATCACTCATATCCCCACAGTCATTATCACCATCACAGATCCACGTTGCTGGGATACATCTGCCATCATCACATCTGAACTGGTCGCTCGAACAAGTCCGCATTTGGGGCACTTAAAAAAGAAAACAATCACTGTGCTTGTTAAACTAACCTGCACCGCCATGAAATTTACTGAGGACTGTATTTCAGGGAGAAGCTTGTGACAGTGAAATGTAAAATCAAAGCTTAATTGTAAAATAGTTAATGTATAAGATGCAAAACATTTTCTTAAGCTAAAGGTCCATCTCCAACAATGTGCAAAGTGAGCTACCAGCCCTGCTGAAACCATAAAAAAATCCTGCCTTGTGTTATTCTTACTTTTACAGTGAGAATAATAACTATGTTATAATATCAATTGTCAGTGACTTCAGTTAGCTCCTTCTCATCTTCCCTGGAGATCACTGTCCTTTTTTTTCACCTCCTACCCTACTCCTCTGCTTATTCCCATCAGTTTCTATTGTACATACAGGATTTGTTTACTGTAACACTATGATACCCATATACTGTGTCAACACTGTTCCCCTCTGCATCTCACATTCCCTTTTTCCCCAAATGTAGTACTGCACGCACACTTTCTGAATAGCATGACATCTGCTTTTACATGCAAAACAATAACAAAACACTTGCTATTTTTTGCCATTTGATTCACTACCATCATAGTCTTACAGAGATAGGAGGTTATACATTGATAGTAATCACATCACAAGCAATCAGTTGTTGCAACTAAAACCTTCATATTCCATACCCATCTTTAAGTATTTAAAACTCAAATTACTCAGTGACTCAGATCAGAGACAGTGAATAAAACCCAGAAGATACTTATTTTCCACCTAGTCTGGATTAAAGCTTCTGCCTACAAGACAAACTACTCATTCGTCATAACCCACCATGTTGTATCTTCTGAGTGCAGACTTACCACAAGAGGCAGGTTCATCAGACCCATCAGCACAGTCTATTCCTTGATCACAGTACCAATGAGCAGGAATACAACGTCCCGATGTACAACGAAACTCACTATTTGTGCAAGTCAGAGAGACTGGAAGAAAAAACCTATGCATGATTTTTTTTTCTGCTACCTTTCCAACTTGTTTTAAGTTGCTTTTGTGTCCATGTTATGCAAAAAATATTACAGTCCCCAAAAAAGAAAGAGAAAAAATTATGCTAGGAAGGATGTCTTTTCTCAGCCTCTCTGGAAAGAGTAAATTGTATAAACTAGCTCAATATTTGTATGCAAAAAAATGGGCATGATCTTTTCCCTGAGCATGATCTTCTCCCTTACCAGCTAGTAAGTATACAGAATTTGCCCTGGAAATTGGATTGCATGCAGCAATTGTACATATGTTCTACATTTATAGTTGAGATTTGTGCACAGGAAAATGACCACATTCCAGTATACTCCTTTCTCCAGTGCTCTAACCAGGCATAACAGACTCAGTGTTTTACAGGAAATCAAAATGTGCACTAAGAAAGTAATATCTCACGGTAGAGAATTTTCCTCCTACCAGTTTTTCTTCACTTGCTGGTAGGAATCTTTTCTTAATGGCAATGAAGAACAAACCATAACACTGAGTACTTCCAGCTCAGCATGCTGCAAGTAGTCTCTGCACTTCAGCTGAGCCCCTTCATCCTGGCATGTATAGGGGGTTTTGACAATTTCTTCAGTAATTACCAATATTTTCCCTTACCCTCTGATGGTTTCAAAATACCAGAAGGATTCAGTCTGGCCTTTTAACTTGCTCTGTGCTTTTAATAATGGAAATCAATAACAGTTAACTATTGTCCATTAACATCTTGGTGTTTCTTCTATCTCTCATTCTCTCTCTCCCTTGCCCCTCATAATTTCTCAATTTAAGTAATTGAGCAGGGACATAAACAGCAGAAAGGACAAAGCACACCTCTGACAAAGCAGAACAAGGCTCACTATAACCACATATTCTTGACACACTGGTGTCCATAGATAAAAGTGGCCACATTCTGGCTACAAAAATTGAACTCATATTTTAGAAAACCTGTGGCATAGTTAGTTCAAGGCATGTACCTTTAGAAAAAATAGTGAAAGCAAAAATAATCTATGCAGGCAATACTAAAACTAAATCACAACCTGAAAATATCCATTATGTTTTATAAATTGATCCATAATATTTATACGGGAAAAGTACTACTTAACTTCTACCTAATAAAAATATTAATCTGGTTTGTAATTAAGGCTGATTGAAAACTAGGCACTTACATATCCTAACTGGAAGCTACAATGAACAACGAATCATATGCTAAAGCATAAATAACCACATGAAATAGCTAAAAGAAATTTGAGACCATGGACAAATTCATTCAGTTAGAAGGAAAAATATTCTAATGTTAAAGTTATGGAAAAGGACAGCTTGCTATAATACTTCAGTGCCAAACATCTTGTGAAACAATAAAAAATACAGATCAAAATAAGCAAAAGGAACAATCCCCAAATGCTGTAATAAAACTCTGCAAAAATGTATCATCTTTTTAATTAGATAAAAGCATTATTTAGATAATTAGGAGCTAATAGTACCATGCATATATGACTTTAATATTACAAAAGTAGATGTTTTGAGAATAGTTGGAGTTATATTAAAAGAAAAGAGCAATGGAATAAATTACAGAAGTATCAGAGAAGTAGCAAAGGCCTTCTTAACTCTCTTAACTTACCACAGTGAGTAGGACTCTCATCACTCATATCCCCACAGTCGTTATCACCATCACACAAATACGTTCGAGGAATGCAAATATTTGTGCTTTGACATTTTGTAAAACCAGACTGGCACGTACGCTCCGCTTTAAGGAGGGAGGAAAAAAGCAAAAGTGCTTTAGAGCTATTTTAAAAACTGTTATGCTGTTATTTTCATGAACTGCAGAAGTAGCCAATATTGAACTAATCACAGTTTACATCTTAAAGAAAACAAGCATAACTGATTACTTTTATAAGGCATAAAATTTTAAACTGTGCCATTATGGGATCGCAATATACACTCCTGATTACTAAATATAGTGTAATTAATATAGCATGACACTAAGTAAAAAGCCATTGTCAAATTCCAGGCTAATCCTGCAAAAATATAAACCCTGAATCCAAGTTATCTGAAATAATCTTTTCGAAATCCATGGGATTACACACAAGAATTAACATTACATACTGCGTGAGCATTTCTTGCTTCAAGGCAGACTTCTTAAAGCAACACTTATTATCTATTATCTTAGGGTGTTCCAGAACATGGTTTAGCAATTCTATTTGCTTCAAATAACACTAAACAGTACCTGTAATGTAAATTTTAAAAATTTTTGTCTTTTTTGCTGATTTTGTCAGATTTCTTCAAATAAAACCACATTTCCCTCTTCCTTTGTCTAGAGAGTCAGACTCAAAGAGGCACTAGGTACTAAGGCTCAACTTACGACAATTCCTCTCATCTGATGTGCCATTGTCATAACAGTTGTTGACTCCATTGCAGACATACTGAAGGGATATACACCTTCCATTATTGCAAGTAAACTCTGTGTGGGAGTCACAGGTTCGGAACAAGCAGCCAAGCTCATCACTGTTATCTCCACAGTCATTGTAGTGATCGCAGCGGTAATGGTAGGGTACGCATCGTCCATTGCCACAGGTGAAAGCTGTTGGCTGACAAGTATGGAAAGCTGCAGAAAATTAAAAAGAAAAAAAATGTGCATAAAATATAATCCAAGTTCTCTGACAAAGTAACAAGTAAAATCACAATATTTTTACCTGCCAGTGCAAACACAGCTGCAAAACGGACTGCATGAAAAGTAAAATACATACTTAAATTAAAAAATTAGAAATCGGCTATACATGACAAAAATTCAATACTACAGCGCCTCTGGATTCTAAAGCAAACCACTAGTCATTCAGACCTCAAATCTGAGCAAGCAAGGAGTCGTTTCCAAACTACAGCCATAAGATCCATGATCACAAAGCCATAAAAGTGACAGAGACTACAGAACAGGCAGGACAGAGTATACTTTCTAAAGCAGTTATTTTAAATGCTTACCACACACACTTTCCAACTCATCACTGCCATCACCACAATCATTGTCATTGTCACATTTCCACCGCTCAGAGATACAATGTCCATTAAGGCACGTGAAGAAACCAGTATCACACCTGGTTCCATTATCCACGATACAGTGCTTGTTGTTATTGGCTAAATACCAGCGACCTTCAGAGGGGCATTGACACTCTGCACCAGCTGGACCTAAATTTACGTTTGACAGTTTAAAAAAATAAAAATAGGACACACAAAAAAGGAAATTAATTTAACATTGATGTTTTATATAGGATTCCATGAAAGTGTTCATAGAACACAGAGGAAAAGGCAAAGAAATTTCCATAATTCCTATATGATCTCTTTACTTAGGTAGTAGTGTAGTGACTTAGCCAGACTTTTATCTCAGTTAAGCATATGCAAACCCATTAAAACTCATAAAAGTTATTTCAGAATTTCTTAGAGGAACTGAGATCAGAATTTGGAGTATCTTAGTACTTGTTTGTTGTCCAAATGCCTTTTAAGTGGCAGCAAGATGGCATGTGATGCTTTCATATATCACAGCTATGTCCACTGAGACTTTATCCCTCAAAATCAAAACAGGTGTTCAAAATTTCTTACAATAGACAAACTGCTTTTCTCAAAACTAATGAGAAGTTTGAGTCGTTTTCAGGCATGACAGATATTTAATGGTATTTAAGATGTTATAAATGAAAATAGGCACTGAATGACTTTTTTCAAAGTCAAGGATAATAACTCAAAAAAATCTACAACACACGAAACAGCTCTGTAATGCTGATGTAATAGAGAAATAGCAACCATAAATTTTTAAAATGTCTTGTAGGAAACATCCAACCAGCATACAGTAAGAGTATATACTCTTAAGGTAAGCATATCCTGCAGCACTCAGTGTTTCATCCACAGAAATCCCAGAAAACAATGCTTTGGTTTAAGTTAAAGAAACCCATAATTTTTACTTGTGAGGATTCTCAGACACAACCCCCAGGTGTGTTCGTGAAATACCATGATCTTAAATGGCAATCATTTTGATTGCATTTATAAATAAAATAGATATTAAAAATTTGAACTGCAAAGAACGCTAAGAAATATTTCAGCTGTCCCCATGTGACTAGAATTGTTATAGTCTAAACTCTAATACAGGTAACAGTAATAGCTTACAGTCATCAAGCATAACAGCTTACCTGGTGCACAGATGTGACTACAGCCTCCATTGAACTGGTTGCAAGGGTTCATACACTGCCGCTGCTTACTCTTTGCCCAGACATGAATATCCATTGGTCGTTGTGGGAGATTCGTGATCATTACAATCTGATCTGAACCATCATACTTATTAGCTCTATAAATGCTTCGTGTATTCCAGTCTGTCCAATATATGTGCTGATCAAACACTGTCATTGCAAATGGATGCAGAGCAGTGCTAACAATTACCTCACGATTTGTACCAGTGAGGGTGCACCTCTCAATCTTCTGCCTACAATAACAAAGAAATTATTACATCTTAAAAGAAAGAAGTCTTTTAACTTACGTATAAAACCACGCCCTAATTAGTCCGGCAACTGACTTCCATCATTTCAGTAGTGTCCACCAATATCTTGGGCGCTGCTATGTTCCCCCACCTCCATTAACTAGAGTTTGAAACATAAAAGTGTATGTTACATTTGACATCCTGAATTCCTCTTAAAATAGACATCCCATTACAAGTGCTTTGCCCTCCTGCATGCAGAAAAATCCAAACAGCCACCTTCTGTCCAGAAGATTCCATAGAGACACAGGCCATGGGGTTTATTACATTACAGAGAACACTCTTCTGATAAAACAAACAAGTCTGAGAAAACTTCTGTGCTGAAGGAATCAGAGGAGAAAGGTCTGGTTGCTGCAGTAGTTCCTCCCAGACAATGAGTGAATTTTGATGTTTAGAAAACTAAACAGTTTTTTAAAACTGTCCTGCCAATGAAAGAAACTCTGTGGCATAAATTCAAGGGTAGAGCTCTGTCTCTTAGGCAACAGCAAGAATATCAGGCCAAATTCCACAGGTGAGAGGCATTAGCCATGAGCAATGAGTACTGTAAAATATGTATTGGGATTGTGTTTGTTGGAGAAGACACTTAAAGTCCTGAATTGCATGTAAGACAAATAAACAGACAGTTGGTACAAATGCATAAAGCAGACAACAAAATCTACACTGTGACATAACTTATTATTGCACAGTAGTTTCACATCAATATTAAAACTTGACATTGCATTCCTATTAAGTAACTCCTTCCATTCTATAATGTCAAGTAAAAAATTCAACTGAAATGCTGAAAAATAGCTAAGAAATTAGGAAAAAAATAAATAATGGAGCTATTAAAATATTAACCAAAGGTAAACCAACAATTGTGTTATCAATACATACAGATTTGCATCAGCCCAGTATAGCTGCTGTTCTTCATAGTCCAGGGTAAGTCCATTTGGCCATACCAAGTTTGTGCTCACAATAGGTGTTCGGAAGTTTCCTCCAAGTGTAGCTCGTTCAATCTTTGCATTTGAACTCCAGTCAGTCCAGTACATATACCTGCCAATAGTACGATTATGTTTTCAAAAAACAAAACTCACAAACTCTAATTTTGGCGGTATTTCCACCCTGGTGTTCCTCACTGAAGTGTGCATTGCAAAATTGCAGGAAAAGATCTTCCTCTGTTTCGGCTCACATTGACAAGTGAGTCTTCTAGAGGGATCACTGAGGTCCACTGCAGTGAACTTCAGAAAACTTTTTCCAGCTCCTATGTGAATCCAGTAAAGTCAGTTAATCCCTCTTATCTTTCTTAATTATAACACAGTATAACTGGTAATGAAATTAAAAGCACAGTATCATACAGTAATGCCCCCATCCTTTCAGGAAACGTTGTGATAATGAAACAAGAATTCTTCTGAAGAGTTCAAGGAATACAACAGAAAAAGGGTTAGGGTTATAGGAAGTGTCTGACAGTCTTTGCCAAGGTCTAAACTGTAGTTTCACCTGCAGTCAAAACAAAGTGCAACACATACCCTCTGCAGGGATCCAATACAATGGCTCTCGGCCGCGGCACCCGAGCGATCACTGTGCGGTTTGATCCATCCACAGCCATCGAGCTGATGGTCTGATTGAGGTAGTCACTGTAGTAAACTCTGTTGTTGATCCAGTCAAAGGCTATGCCATCTGGAGTCCCCAGGTCTTAGGCACATGGAAGCAAACACACACAACCTCAGCATGGTTTCCTAACATACTGCAGCACTCTTCATCTGTTATAATATGGCTACTTTGAAATGCCATTAGTACCAGTGCAAATCTGATCAAACCATTTAAAAATCTGTAGTAATACTTGGGAATCAGGCAGACCTGGGTATACAACAGTGTTGCAAAGACCTTTCCCTCACACAGATTTAAGTTTTGGCTGCTATTCTTCAAGTAGCAGCAATCCTCCCTCACTCCATTATATTAATTTATTACAAATAATTTTAATTTATTATGTATCATTTTATATACAGAATAATATCTATCCAGTTTTATATTTCCATTTCATTGGGACCAAGATGAAAAAAGAATCTCAGAAAAGGAAAAAATGAGGAAGAAAAAAGAGTATTTTATTAGACATCTTAACTAAGTGGTCGACCTCGACCTTTAGCATAAAAATGTCAGCTAAATGTTGAGCTGATGTTAAATGTTGAGGTGATGTTAAATGTTGAGGTAGTGACAGGTGCTGCAGGCCATTTTTTTAAAATATCTGATTACTTTGTACCATATTCCAGTGCACTTACCAGATGCAACTACAGTTGGAGAGCCAATTCCTGAGTAAATACTAACATAACTGATTCTTCCTGTTCCTGAAGGAAAACTTTGTGTAAAATATATTCGGTTGTTTATGCTGTCAAAATCCAGGGCCACAGCAGTTCTTAACACATGGAGCGTGCGGAAGGGAGGGCTGTGGTTTTCAGGATCGAGGTGGATACTTCTGAGGGCATTCTCAAGAGCAAAAATCAGGTAATCATCTGTTGAAATAGAACATCTCTTGCCATCACTGCCAAGTGTTCCAAAGGCACAACCACATTTCGGTGTCTGAGTGTCAGGGAGGGCAAAACAGAGATGAGAACAACCTCCATTGTTGTTCAAACAGGGATTGTTGTTGACATCAAGGGGTGAACGTGACTGGAAATTATTGTTGTAAATTGTAACATCCCTTAGCCAATTAATGTTATCTCTTATTACTGTTGGCTGATCAGTATCGCCTGGCTGCTTGCTGGCTTGGAAGATTTTTTTCAGGTTCCGATCCACCCAGATCATGGAATTGCCAAAGATAGTGATACCATATGGAGTTGGATAGCGACTGCCATAACGTACAATTTCAACATCACCACCATCGGGCTGAATTCTTGCAATCATATCTAAGGAATCATCCACCCAATAAACATAGCCGTTGCTGTGATCTATGGCCAACCCACGAGGTGTGACAATGCCCTCAGACACAAGAACCGTTCTGTTGGTGCAGTCAAGAAATGCACGTTCGATCTTAGGATTTTGCCCATAGTCTGCCCAGAAGAGATATCTGTTTTTTGGGTCAACTACTATGTGCCTTGGCATGTCTATGGTGGTTTTCAGAAGCACACGGCGATAAGTTCTGTTTAAACGCAAAACTTCTATAAACGTCTCTGTCAGGAATGCGTTTGTAAAATAAAGATTTCCTGTATTAAGAAAAAAAAAATCAGAAAAGCAAAAGTTAATATTAGCATCAATACCTGAGAAACACAAGTTGCTAAAATACCAAACCACGAAATGAATAGCCATCATAAATATGTTAGTAGTTGGAAGCACAAGGTATTTGCCTAGTCTGATGAATTAGAAAGAAGACAGCTAAACTGACAGTAGTTAATTAATTTCTAAATCCTTATGGATTGCCATGGGTATCAGTAGTACAGTTGCCTTTTACAACACACAACTAGGAAATCCATGTTATGGCACAAGACTGTATATAGGAACTAAATTAAGTGTTTACAGCAGATGATTATCCTAAAACTCATCCCAACAAGCCTATCAATCAACCAAAGAACTTTTGCAAAACATATATACAGCACACACACACACACACACACACACACATATATATATATATAAAATTAAAGTATTAATGGCAATTGTTGATCAATACTTTCTGAAGAGTTACTACATGAATTAATCTCTAATATGTTTAAATAGGAACAGGAATTGCATGTATGGAAATTACAGTTCAAAGATAAAATATTTCTTCTGCTTTTTTTTACTTTTCATTATAGTATGTGTACATAGCAATCTGAGGGCAGATGAAAAGTCTTTTCTTATTTACAATGTCATCAGACAGGTTTTGTGAATTCTCCTCTGGTACATGTTTTCACAATGATAGTACATAGCTCCATACAGAGTACAGACAAGAAGAGACGCCTAAGAGAAATATTAAAGCAACAGGAGAGAAAAGATTCTATATATTTTCTTTGATAAACTTTCACCTTTACACATATACATAAACGTAAGAGCCATTCATTACTTCCTGTTATTTTAAAATCAGTCCATTAAACCACAAGTTAGAACCATAGCACTTCCATTCAAAAGGGTTTCATTAGAATCTGCTTATGTTAGGCTAAAAATTTTATAATATGTAAAGAATAACATTCTCCTAAATTCACCTGTGCTTACCTGCTACCCAGTCAATTGCAATGCCACGGATCCCATTCCGTCCTATTCCATTTGTAATTACATTTCTAAAATAGGAACCATCAGGCTTAATTTTACGTATTGCATTCTGAGAAGAAACTGTGCTGCTGAAGTCACACCAGTAAATGAAACCAGAAGGCATGTGAACATCCACATGAAGTGCATTTCGTCCTGAAATATTTTGAAAAGTATTAATTAATGATTTTTTATATAAACTAACTTATTTAAAATATGGGCTATGCTAGAAAGGAATGCCAAAATACTAGGCATGACAAGATGTTTTCCTATTATAATATTCACATACCTCTTCCTGCAAGTGGTACCATGGCTTCAGAGTGATCTGATGTCTCTAAACTAAATCCTTTAATTGCAGAGAGCATAGAAACAACTACAAATGAACTGTATGGGGAACAGGTTCTGTTATCAGGATTTAGCTGAAAGCCAGTAGCACAGGCACAGGAGAATAATCCACCAGGTACAGGCAGGCAAAGCTGCTGGCAAACTCCAATATTATTACTGCAGCCATTTGAGGAACCAGCAGAATCTGCAAAAGACATACATGACAAAACAAAAATCTCAACTGTATCATCACAAACACCCATGGATATACACCCAAATTCATACACTTGTACAGTATTAACAATCACCTGACAAAAGTAAAGGTCCTAGTCATAATACATTTTAGTACAGGTGTGTTATCAATGGGTTTACTGGTCTCTTGTCACCGAAGATCAATGGGGCCAACACTCAGATAAAACAAATTTGAAGCAAAAGTAACAAAATTTCTTAGTCAATACTACTTTAGTAAAGTTACATGAGCCAATAGATGCCTTAACTAGATGCTGGAGGATCTCTTTACCAAAACCAGGCAAAATGCTTCTGACAATTTTCCTGAAAACCAAATCAAAGCACCTCCTTTGAAAGAGCAAACATTCTGTCTCTAAGGAAGGTTCGAGTTTTTGCAAGTTGAATATCCTGAAACACCTCTCTAGCAAATACTCACTGTCTCTGTAGTAGACACGTAGGCTCTTCAGTCTTGGGACATTATCTCTCAGTACTACTTTGTTTGCACCGGTGGCCTTGTCCACTCGTTCAATTACTTCATAATCTCGATCAGTATAGTACAGAAATGTACCGTACACAGCAACTCCCCAGGGATGAGAAAGATGAACCACCAGACTCACACGATTTGTACCATCCACATTGCCTCTCTCAATCTAAGAAATAATTTTAAAGATTAGGATTACATTTCTTATAGTAACAGTTCAGTGCTATAATATAAAACTAAAATGCAATGCACAACTAAAATCTCTTTTGTGTATGAAATCTTTAGGTACAAGGCAGGATGAAAAGGCATGCAGTATATGATTTCTGATCTTATACTTTCGAAGGTATTTAATAACACCAGCTATCCAGATTTTGCTGGGTCCTGCAACTCCCATTTATAAGAGAAAAGCAATGTAGCTGAATCACTCATGTGAACCACAGATGCAGAGACAGGTAAAGAAGCAATTATTCAAGAAATATCTCTTACCATTCCTGTGCTTGTGACAGCCCAGTACAACTTTTGTTCTTTAATGTCAATGGTAAGGAACTCTACATGGTCCAGGTTGCCAGTGAAGAGGGTTTGTATGCCTGAGCCATCCATGTTTGCACTGGCAATCTTTGCTGGGACTCCACTGTCAGTTCCCTGGTCTGTCCAGTACAACTTCCTGTAACAGACATTATCAGATCTGTTAGCAAAACTGGCAAGAGAAATCAGTGGATCGGAGTCACTTGAGCATATGCTTAAATCCAATTTCTGTCAGTCAAATACTTCAGAACATGCTGAACAGAGCTCACACTGAATCAAACCACAATGAAAAAGAGCTTATTTGAGAAAGAGAGGAATGTTTGTTCTCTTGACAAAGAGAAACACCTGCTTCTCTTGAAAGAGAGGAATTCCTCTTAAATAATTTCTAGAAACCCAAAACCTCATCTATATCATCCCATAATACCATCAGCAGGTAAATGCACTAGGGTATTACGACTATAACAAAAAAGGAGGAGAATAATTCTGTTTCACAGATGGCTGCAATATTTCAGAGTGAGTTTGATTTCAATTTTCAATGAAAACTAGAGTCAGAAAAAATCTAGATGAAACAGAAAAAAGGCAAATTGTTCTTTTTGAGAACAAGAAGCAAAATTATATTTAGTGCTATGCTTTTTGTCATGTGACATTTTTCCCCATGAAATATGTCTTTCTACTAGGCCCAAGTCAGACATCACAAGATATTTTACAGAAAGACTTTGGAGTTCTCTTTATTCCGAGTTCCCATTTTTCAGGGATTTCTTCACAATCACAATTTTCTGAGACTATTTTTGATTTAAAAATGGTACTATACAAGCATATTGTAAATTAAGGAAGATGAACATTTATGAAGCTATGCACTTATGTTTTACAGCTTAAAAAGAGTAAATAAATTCTGCACAAACATGAAACAAAACCATGTCAAATCCAGGATGAAATCTGCAAATCCTAAAAATCAAGAAAAATACGGAGAATACACTCATGAGCAAATATAACAGCAGTTTTGTTAATTTACCCTCTTGCTGGATCAACTGCCAAACCAATCGGTGTGCCAGCTCCCAGAGAGGTGCCATCATTGGTAATCAGTGTTTTCCTGTACATTATGTCACCATGCAGCTTCAGGACCTATGCAAACATTGAATTTATCAGACCATGCAATACAGAATTTATGGTACATTTTCAAATTACAGGAATGAAGCCTAAATCAACATGGAGTTGGAATTGCAGAAGACTTTCTCAAATACCATGAAGAAAAAGTATATTGTTCTGTACTCTAACCACCTCCCTTCTCTAACACGTTCCCCTCGAAGGAGCTGCTTGCAGCTCAGAACGTGTCTGTCTATCATAACAAAGAATGATCCTAAGTATAAAAATAGTTAATCTCTCAGTTTCCATAATATCTTCAAGGCCTGAATGGGTTGATGAAATTCTGATTTAGGAAGCATCCCATTTCATTTGCTCAAATTAGCTGCCTTTTAATTTAATTGTAGGCATTTATATTTCAGAACAAGAACAATAATAACTGTGTTTATTCACTGTTGTTACTGTATTATATATTACTTATCCTGCATTTCCCTACTCTGAATGATAATTTTATCCTTCACATACTATGAGACTGCTTGTCTCCAGAAAGCTACATAATACATAATCAAAGCATTTGGGAATGGATTTTACTGCCTTCAATGGCATCATTCCTTTACTATCAGAGGCATTGCATTGGGATCATTGATTTGAAGTAAGGATAGTAACAATAGTAACTCTAGCCATCAGAGATGTTGTATATTAAACACTAGAAGCCCAAGGAATTGTAGGGAGAAAATAAAAAAAGATAATTTTATATATAAATAAAGTTTGCAGGATAGATCTATGCACAAACAAAGTGTCCAGAATATCCCACTTTCAGTCTTTTTAACTATGTTAAAATTTATGTTTCTGTTTAAGTTTGTAAAGTATTTTTCTACAGTCAGATTGCACTTTAAAATAAATCTAATTTAAGTTTTCCACTAAATAAATATTACTAATTCCAATCTGTATACATAACAGTGAAAAATCCAGGCTCTTTTTTTTCCAACTGTCCCTCTTAAATGATTACCTCAATTGACTGTGTCCCTGGGTTACTGTAATACAGGTTTGCAGATATCCAGTCTAGTGCCAGACCAATAGGAGCACCAATAACAGCTGCTGGAGCAAAAACCGTCCTGTTGGTTCCATCTGACCTCACTCGGTGAATTTCACCCTTGGAAAAAAAAATAACAAAAGTTAAAAAAATCTGAAGAGCAGAAAACATTCTTCCATTCCAACCACACTAGAATTTCTTTAATACTGCAATCTTTCCTAATGTTAGCCCAGTTCAAGGAGGGAGAAGGCAGAGGCAGAAATAGAGCAGAACCAGGAATAAAAAATGGAGCACAGAAACCAGAGAAATATCTTTTTTTTCAGAGGGTGATCCATGACTGATACAGGTGTCTCAGCTCTGTTTGGGAGCAACAGAAGCCTGAGCCCTGCAGGTCAGGGATTCAGTTGTGGGGCACAGCCCAGAGGTACACATTTGTTAGGCTTTGTCAAGACCCACCTAAATCAGAGCTAACACCTAACACTTGGCCTACCAGGGCATCTCCCATTTTACTTGCCAGGATTTAACTTGCTGTTAATGGATGCATTAGCCCTTGACCTCCTACACCATAGTATATGTCAGCTGTTTCTGCTGGCTGACATCTGTCAAGAATATTTTTTCAAACTGCAAGGAAGATGAAACATTCCAAAGTACTTAAGTAGTTTCTTGGGCAAAGGTTTGCTTAAATAGGCCTTTTAAAATACTTCATTGAACTAAACATTCTAATTTTAAAAGAACAAATAATTATAAACAAATTGCAATTTCTTTATGAGTGGAATAGAATACAGTTTAAAATAAGTTATTTGTAAAAATGTATTTACTTCAGAACTGCAAAATGTAAAGAAAGCAGGTTGAGGGAAAAAAAGCAAAAATCTTGTGTGGATGAAACAAAAGAAGTTTGTGTAAATTGTTTCTGTTAAAACATAATTACAGAAATCTCCTTATCCACCATCACACTTCTCCAAGACTTAATTACTGCTTTTCTTGACAAAAATAACTGGTTTAAGTTTTCAAGAGTGAAGACATATTGCAGAATCAGTAGTTCCCTATCACACCTGTCTCACAGACTGCCACAGATTTTTTTTTCCCTTTTGAAGTGTCTATCCACAAAAATTATGGGGTTTTTCCCTTTTTTTGTTTGTTTGTTTTGGGGTCTTTTTGGTTTTTTTTTTTTAACAAGATAGCATTACTGAAGACATATAATGTCTTAGTTCATGACTAGCAATAAAAGCAATGAGTCAAGCAATTATAATCAACTATTAAAAATTAGTTCAAATTATTTTTTTAAATCTATAAGTCTCATATGTGCTACCTGGAAATTATTGTGAGTTTGCAACCATTTTCTATTTAAAGGAAAAGATGCCTCTCTCTGATGTTACGTCATTAAGTGCTTAGACTAAATGCACATCCATTTATTCTAGTGTTAAGTGTCCCTGTGTGGAATGCATTGCTCCCATGGAGAAGTGTTCTGGCTGTGTTTGCAGAATTGACTCCCAAGTCAAGGGAGTATAGAGAGTGGACTACAGCACAGTGGGGCTGACTGTAGGTCTGTCAATGCTCTCCAGTGTTTCCTGTTCATATCTCTGAGCCAGAAAAAACATTAGTCAGATGTTTCTGATGACAAAAATAAGAGCTACTTTACAAAAGAGATTAAGCCTTTTTACTTGTTTACAAGTACCACACCACAACAAAACCAAAAAACCCCCTCCATTTCATTCCTTTCTATTCATCAGAATTCTTACCAGCAATGCTAACATATTTCAGTCAAAAACACTTTTTAAAAATAAAAAAGGTCTTAATTTAGTGCACATTTTGAACATAAATACTAACTTACTGGATTTTCAACCCAATAAATCATCTGTTCAGAGTCATCAAAGTCAACATCAACACCATTTTGAACTCCTGCTACTGGAACCATAGCATCATTTGTCTTCTCCTCAGGGTTCAGAGAAATTCCGTAAATTATATTATCTCTTACAGCAATAAGGAAAGGGTGCTCAACTGTGAAAACAAAGAGTAATTCAGAGTTGCTTCTAGTCAAGAAAAAGGCATTATAAAATATAAAATGCTTTCCACTTCCCACCCAAAAGTTCCCTGTGTCCCAAAGGAAGTCTGTCTGGAGTGGCCCAAACTGATATAATGAGCAGCAGCCCACAGAAGTATGCATTTCTCCTGGGAGAGGGATGGATTTGATAATATCAGGTCTTTTTAATCATCTCATTATTACTACCCTACCTCTCATGCAGTTCCTGTTATCAGGAGAAAGGATCCATCCTGAAGGGCAAGCACAGGAAAAAAAAAGTGGTCCAGATGAAGAAAGTAAGCAGAGGTGGCTACAGGGGGATGATGCACAGGAATTAATACCTGAAAATAAGAAAGGAACTATTAGCAACTACAACAATATAAGCAACTAGAGAGAATATTCTGTCTCATTACTACTGACAACATCAACCCAGAACTAAGACAGTTTTGCTATCTCTTTAAATTTTAAATAATGAAATTATTTCTAAGAACCACAAGCAATACAATATACTTTTAACGGGATACAGTTTTCCATGGAAAACCAGTACATTATCATAGTGATCTTTGCAATTTCTATGCATCACAAAAAATTTTTCAAACTCCATTTCATACTTTTCTGAGCTGTATGGGGAAACCTGTTGGATTTCCAGTCCTTGATTGTAATAAACCCTTCTAGATGAGGGATTTAAATTATTTGCTGAAACTTCTTGGAGAAACTGAAGAGAAAATAGTTGCAATGTCTTGTTCAAAGACAGTGGGAATTCAACGCCAAATTTCTTAGATCACTTTGAAACTGTCAGTCTAAAGTTGTAAAATGTAAAAAAAAAAAAAAATTGAATGTGTCTCCTGACTGCTATTATTACTATACACTAAAATTCAACCTAAATAATTTCCACAAACTTGCTGCAGAAGAAGATTTTTCAGAATGAGTAATCTTCATAAGAAAAAAATTAGATTTTGAGTACATCCTCAGCAATTGCAGTAGACTTTACTCTAAAAAGCTTGGAAGTTACAGGAATTTACACAATTGTTACTAAAATAAAAACTAACAAGAACTGAAAACAAATTAACGTGACAATAAAATAATGGCATAAACTCAGAACTCAAACTGTAAGAAAACTGTTCATGTCATCAGTATAAAGAATCTAAACTCTGGTAAGTGTAAAATCTAATGATTTACAAAATAGAAGAGTGGATGACAGTTTTATTACTGCTTCTGGAATGTCTATCAGCGTGTAGTTATCTCTTCATTTGTCAATATCAATATGTTTTGCTATTCTGCAAGTGCTCTATTCCCTCCTTTTTTGCCTGGCCACATAAAGTACAATAGAATAATTCAAAATGAAAAATTATAAAATGTACTAAATACAGTGGGGAAAAAAAAGAAAAAATCTCCAGGGACAGAAAGTTTTTTTAAATCTTGGTTAGTAAAATAAAACCACTCAAACCATAATTATGATGAATAAATTAATGCAGTGCCCTGGTAACTGAACAATTTGCAGTGAGAATAGGTGGCTTTAGTTCTAAATGTGTCTGAGTAAGGTTTTGTTCCAAAACAAATCCAGCACTGAAAGTCCGAACGCCTTACTCAGATGCAAATCTCCACCTTCCCTGGCATGGGGGTGTATTTCAAGGAAAAAAAAAAGAAAAAAAAAGGTATTTATTATCTGGAAACACTCCATACACAAGAAATATAACTAAAGCTGAAAGATAATATTCATATCAACATGTTTCCCACTCTTGAAGTCATGCCATGAAATAAAAAAAAGTCTGATATGAAAGAGCCCTACTTAACAGCAATAATTTAGGGGCTTTTTACAGTCTTTCAGCTGGAAAAAATCACCTGCACAATATCTCAGACAGAATCCTTAATGGAATGAAGGGGGTTATTTACCATTATTCTTCCATTGACTAAAATAATGTAGAGGTACTTTCAGAGAAGGTTGATGATAGTAATCTTTTCAAGAAGAATTAGTATTGCACAATAAATTGAATCTAGTATGCCACAGAGAGAAATTTTTAAAAGTAAAATGCTTCCCAAAAATGCTTCAATTGTCTTGTAAAAACACTCGGAACAAAGTGCAAGAAAATGGTGCGTACTACCTCCTTATTATTCTTTTTGGCTAGTCATCATCCTGAGATGCTGCCTAGGTGATTACTTTCCCTAACACCAAGTTGAACAGTTGCAAGCCAATAGTATGAATTATTTGCTTGTTTTAACCCAACCCATTTGCTGAAAAGACTGATTCTTGTTGCTCCAATGCATGACATTACTGCATGCTTATTCCTGCAATTACCAAAGTTGCTTTGATGAACTTACCATTAGGCTGCTTTACAGGATGGACAGCCACAAGACCCAAAGGCTGGTGAATATTATAAATCATAACTGTCTGGTTTCCGCCATGCCATTTATTAGCCCGAATTACTCGATTAGTATAGCGGTCAGTCCAGTACACAAAATCTTCAAAGATAGTTAGACCATGTGGATGCTGCAATATCTAAAAAGGGAAGGTTGATTACCAATTTACTTCTGGAGGTTTGCATATGTGAAGCTTGCAATGAAGTAATAACAGAAGTGAGCATAATTTTTAAATAAATAAATAATGAAGCAATTGTGTATCAAAAGACATTTTTCTGAAAAAAAACCCCCAGAAATATCATCTATTGTCTAAAAATAATACACTAATTAGGAAAATATGGGGATTTTTAAAATGGAATGCTATATAGACCCTGTGAGATGAAGAGAATAAGGAATTAACAAAGCAGTCTAACTACTCTGGGCAGAACCCACAGATAAAGACCCAACTGTAAGTTTTCAAGAGTACAAGAGGAAATGTCTAGTGAGAATTACAGACCTGTCAAGAACCTGCATCCCTTATAGGCTCCCCTAAAACTTAGCAGAGGATCAAAGAAGATGGCGTAGCTAGATTTCAGACAACCCAGAGTGGAAAGATTGCCTTGGCTCCTATTCCACACTAATTGTCCCTCCAGCCAAAAGTAAAAGCCCCAAGTGTCAATTATTGAAAACATTCACATTGATACCAGTTTCTGTGTACCAGTTGAACATCTGCACTACTGTGTTGGTACAAAGACAGTGCTACGAGCTGGCAGTAGCACTTCAGATTGTCAGCAACTGCTTCAGCAGCACTGGGAGATAGACTGTAAGAGGGATGGTCTTGATGGAGCTGCTGCATACAGCATATAGTAGCACAAAACCTTTCACTGCTGTCAAGAATAGTAGCAATAATCATTCACGAAAGACCAGGAAAACTTTCTCCAGGCTTTTTGTACTGTATTTGCCTACAGAAAATGCACCACCTAGTAGCAGCAGTGTCAGATGTCACCTTCAGATTTCATACATGCAGACAGAACAGATGAGAATGATCTAAAGCAGTATTTCTACATGCAGCTCCAGACTTTGCTAAGGATCTCAAGAAATTGAATAGGATATGCAATTTCTCTTTTTCCAGCAGCAGGAAGCAGATAAAATACTTCACATCTGCTTCACTTGAGAATTTTTAAGAAAAATACACCCAAGTCTATGACAATGATAATACATTTTGCAGTACTATCAGCACTGACACGGGAAAACAACACCTCCTTATGAATGTCTTACCAGATCACTTGCAACCACCTGTCGTCTGTTGTTTCCATTGTAATCACAGAAATCTATATAATCAAGATAAGCATCAGCAAAATAGAGAAGTTTATTTGGATAATCAATGGAAAGTCCATTTGGCCAGTAGATTTTATTACTAACAATCACTGAGCGCATTTTGCCATCCATGCTGGCTTTTTCAATTCGAGGATTTTGGCCCCAGTCCGTCCAGAACATTACATGGGCACTGAAAAAAGTAACTCATGGTTAACAATCTGGGAAAAAAACCTAACTGCCTGTTGAGAAACATTACATAAAGAGTTATTAGCGAAAAAAAAAAGAAGCAATCTTTCTAAGAACAGTCCTACACAATGATACTGAAATAATTTATTTTAGAACATGCTTACTTAACATTTTACAGTGATCTCTGTTATTAAAATTATTTTAATATTTCTACTGCTGTTTCTATTTTTCAATAATAGCAGCATATAGAAGCTACTGGTATCACTGGTTTTTAATGTCGATTTATAATCTCATTCTCCAGCTGCTACATAATAATTTAATACAGGCTTATACTCTAATAGATATGCATTGATAATGTTAACAGCACTGAAACTGGCAGAAACAGAGTTCAAGCCATTGAAGACCTCAAAAAAAGAGTAACATTTTGTACATGAACAGTTCACTTCATCACATTAAGTCTACACCACTTGCTGTCTGAAATGGGAAGGTGCTTTTGTGATAACAATACAATCTTAGATAATTACTTTAGACTTGGGGCTATGAAGGTAGGGATATGACATTAAATCAGATATGTTTGTGGTATACCACCAACTGAAGTAATACCTCATAATTTTGAATTAATACTTCTTAACCAGGAAGCAAATGTAGAAAAATCTTTTATAGGTAAAAAGCCATCTTGTTACACTGAAAGAGAGCAATGTGTCACCAGTAATTACCTCATTACTTGAAATATTAATCACCTCTGCAAACACATTAAATTGTTTTAAGTTGTCTCTTCCACTTGTCATTTACAATTCCAATATGATTTGGGCATGTCACAAATTTTAATAGTTACATCATAAAATAAGTATCTTTATTAAAAAAAATTGAAAAATCTTACTCAGTTCTGGGATCTAACACTAATCCTCTTGGGTTTGTTACATTTTCACTAATCAGCACAGTCCTGTGGCTCCCATCCATTCTGGAGACTTCAATCGTTTCCAGAACAAAGTCTGTCCAGTAAAGGTTACGACCCACCCAATCTACAGCTATACTTTCAGTCACAGTGACACCACTGTCGAACACCTGTTTAACAACAAAGAAGCAAGTGAGGGGAAGGAAAAAAGATTATATTAAATTTTACCCTTTGCATTTCTATAGATACGGAAAATGATGAACCAATTTTCCAATATCTTCTAGGTCTATTATGCAGAATGAATCACGTTGTACGTATTCAAAAGAATGGCAAAGCATAAGCCCAAACACTCCTACTAACTTCAGCAGGTCTATTGAAGAAGTCAGAATTTAGTAATAGGAAAACCAATTTATATTTTGATGTTTAAAAAAGGGCTTCTTGAAAGCATTCAGTTTCCTTTTTCAAACAGCTATGTGAAATGTTAGCTTAGCATCTACAAAGTTGTTCCACTTTGTTATCTCTCTTCTTACTATATTTGGATGTCTCTCTTCCCCTTTGTTAACTGAAGATACAGTTTCTTCATTTTCTCTCCATAAAAGACAAGAAAACTTACTCAGCAAAACTTACTATTTTTCGGTCAGTCCCATTTTGATAAGCACTCCAAATTTTATCCTGCGTTGTATCAGACCAAAAGATACGGTCTGTGACTGAATCAAAATCAATGGCCACAATATTTGTCCCATCCCGAACCAGAGAATAAATACTGTGTGACTGAGAAGTGATGTTATCCACAACGATTTGGTTACGACTTGCCACCAGCAAAAGAAAATTCCCAGATTCTGTCAGAGGAATAGAAATTAAAAGAAACCAATAAGCTATTCAACAGTAACTGAGAGACAAAGAAACACAGTAATTTAACATGACTTTATACCATCAGAACTGTAGTATGTAGATATCCATATTGAAAGGACAAATTCAAATCAATTTGCAGGCCAAGATACAGTATCATATCCAATCTGTCCATGCTGACTTTTAAATCTACCTTGGCTTTTCTCCATAACTCCACAGTTTTCCCTTCCAGGCTCCTATCTGGACCTTAGGTCCTATCCCCTATTGTCTAACCAGTTTGCTGCTGACATCCAACACACATTCCTCTTTCATGTCCCACTCCTGATACAACTCTCCAAGTTTTTGGTACCTCCAAATTATCTTCTCAGCTGGCCTCCTTCCTTTGTAACCCACCTTCTCTTTTTTCTCCCTTTAGGCCATGTGGGAACAAGGAAGGAGAGGGAGAAGAAATAGATTACAGGAAAGCCATAGATTGCTGTAATTAGGTTGCACAGATAAGATGCTCAAAAACAACTGCAGAGTAGCAACCATAAGGACACCAAAGTACAAGAAACTCCCTATTGTAACAGCCAAGCTTATGTGCAGGGAAAACGCAAGCGTCTTCCACAACCAGACTATATCCCTAAACCAGGAAACCTGTAGAGACAAATTCCACTGGGTATATGGCTCCTCTGCCCTGTCAGTGTACTACATATGGGACAGAGAACAACTGGCATCTAGGCTGTATCAGTGACGTTTGCTCCTAACAAATGAGCCAAGTACAGCATAGGCACCAGGTAAGTCTTATGAAAGGCTGGGATTTAAATACTTCATGAGCATTGGACTTAATGAACAGTTAATTTTGGCCTATGGCTTACAAGTATCTGACATTGCTTTTCTTCAAAACATTGTTTTTGACCATTGCAGGCTAAATATAGCAGTGCTCATTTAAATACATTATTTCAATGAAATATTAGTTTCTAATTAACCCCTCAGCTGACAGTTTTAATTCTCAAGGCCATTCATCTGCCATGAACAGCTCTAAGTGGCTGTTTACATCAGCTCTTTTAAAAGAGAACAATAGCATAATGACAAAGTGTGGGGGTTAGGATTTTTGCTTTTGTTTCTTCCTCTCAGGGAATTTTCTCCCATTTGTTGCTAAGAGACAATAACGACTGATACTTAAGAGAGACAAAGCATATAGCCAAGAAGAAGGGGAATCAGTGCGCTGGCTGAGGGGCATTCTCTTGGGAAGGGTGGCATTGCCACAGATTTTGGCTGAGGGTGAGGGGCTGGGCTTGACTCTTGCTGTCTTGCATTGGAGGATGGGTTGGTGGAGCTGTTGCCATGGCCCAGCCCTGTACTGCTTCTTCCTTACTGTGCTTGTAAGAGCAGCTGTTGGACTGGGACCTTATTAACCCCCCCGCCTCACTAGAAAGAACCCTCACCACCTACCTGAGTGCCTCGGAGGAAAACCTGGGACCCTGAGCCCCCTCCAAAGGAGCCTCTCCCGTCTGCATTCCAGAGCCGGACTGCTGCTGCCCAGTCCCGCCATTTTTCTGACACTGCTCCATGTTTTTCACTACAGTTTAATCCTGCACCCCTGCCTGCTGGGAAACGCCCCACAGGTCCTGCTACAGCTGCAGGGTTTCCGATACATTTTGTTTGCCACTCTGGGGTCTCCTCCTTCCTGCCCTTCCAGCCGCTGCTCTGCAGTTCCTGCTGCAGCCCGTTTCACCAGCCATCGCAGGCCGCCATTACCCCGTGAGGGGGACGCGGCTGAGCTCGCGCCACAGCGCCCCCTGCAGGCGCAAGGAAATCACTGCACAGACCCTGCCTGGCCGGGAGCCAGCAGCGCCCCTGGTGGCTGTGACTGTAACTGCACCAAAGGGGAAGAGCCCGCAGCCGAGAGAAGGCGGTCACGGCCTCCTGGTTTGCTTTGTTGTTGCTGCCAGAGTTGCTGCTAATCTTGTTCCTTTCCCCATATCTTTACCTGAAAGCCCTTTAATTTCAAAATTATAATAATTTGGAGGGAAGAGAGTCATATTTTCCATTCCAAGGGAGGTTACCGCCTCCCTTGGCAGACACCTGTCTTTCAAACTGAGACACAAAGCTGGACAGTTTTCAGACACTGCTGTCATTCTCTAGACTGACATCAATGTTTCTCACCTGCTGCTTTACAAGTCCTCCCATTGGGTTCTAGAATGTATCCGTCATCACAATAACACCTAAAAGATCCTCTCTCATTGTAACAGTGCTGACTACAAAAGCCTGGAGGGTCACATTCATTGATATCTTCACAGGTCTTGGAGTCATTCGCAAGCTGGTATCCAACAGGACAGGAACACTGAGCTCCAAAAGGTCCTTGAATACATTCATGAGTGCAGCCAGCATTATTGTCAGAGCAGCTTTCCTGATCTGAAGTTGGGTTGGGGAAAGAGATAAACAGTCAACAAAAGCTTCATATGATAAATGTAAGTCTTTACAATTGCATTATTAGCCAAAGACTGCTGCTAAAATAACTGCAGAATCATCATTTCTGCAGTGTGAGAATGGAGTGTGGTCCTTATGCAAACAACAACATACATGGTGCACGTAAAGGCAGGTAACAACATCTCATGTACTGAATCCCATCAAATGAATGCCAAGCAGAAGGCTAAGTACATACAACAACTTTTTCAAAAATAGCCAGAAATACATGAAAATTTACCACTCCAAACTTAAAGCTGTATAAATAATAATTTAAAATAGTTTATAATCATACCTGGCTGGGGTTCATCTGAGAATGTGCATTGATTAAAGAGAAGATGGAGGAAAGAAGGAAAGAAAAAGATTATTTTTAAATCAATTCATAATCAACATAAATACAAATTCTGGCTACACAAACTTCTTGATTTTAATCATGATTCTTGAACTTAAAAATTTAAAAGAGAATATTAAGGACTGAATCACATTTCATCTGAATTTAAAGCATACTATGCTTTAGTAAATGTGTTCAGGAACACAAAGTCCATTCTCATGTAGTTATATAAAAATCTAAAGTCAGTGGAAATCACACCGGAATTCAGAGCACAAGACTGGACATAGCAAATGAACTCTTTGCTCATCACTGTAGTCTCTTTTCACTGAAAGGAAGTTCCACTTAGAAATTTGAGCTCAAATTACACCGTGCTTACATTTCTTCTAGAAACATTGTGACAGTAAATAGAGCATGCTAAATATTCCATTTCTTTCTGAAGAGGTAACACACAGTCCATAGTAGATGCATGAACAGTAACTTACTGCACAATGGGGATTCATCAGCTCCATTAGGACAATCAGCAGAATTATCACACACTTTGCTGAGATTCACACAGATACTGTGACCTGGACACTGCCACTGCCAGCTGGGGCACCGGAAAGGTTGAGTTGGACAATCTCTCTCATCACTCATATCCCTGCAGTCGTTATCACCATCACAGATCCACGCTCGGTACACACAGTTGCCATTATCACAGCGAAAGAGCGATGGAGGACACGTTCTGGCAGGACATCTATGATGTTCATCTGACCCATCTGCACAATCAGCATGGCCATCACATTCCCAGCTATCAGGAACACAATTGCCATCTGACTGACACTGGAATTCATTCTGGTGGCACATCCCTGGTGGTCTTGTAGCTAGAACAGTGACATTCAACAGTTCAGAAGCTGTGTCAATTTTAGACAGAGAAGCAAAACCACTACATTCGATTAATCTCTTATATAACTAGTTACAGCGCTATTAAGAACTGTGTTGCTCTTAAATCAGGCCATAGACTCACAGTCAGTCAATCTAATTGACATTTCAAAATCTGACCAACTTCATAATGTGGTCAACAAGGTAATTCAACTATTGTTATACTTTGAGCAAGCACATATTTATACCTATGTACCTGTCTAAAGCTATATAAAATCAGTTTCTTTTTCACCACCCTGTGTTCTAACATTTTAACTAATTTAAGTGTAAAAAATTACTCCAAATAAAAGTTTCAATCTAACTCTCTCTGATGAATACCACGTTTTTCAGATTAATAGACCTAATTTTACTTTAAAATCCTGAGACTGAAATGCCAAGTAAAACAAAATTTTATAGTCAAAAGGAATGCAAACTCTCCTCTTTGCTTGGACTATCTACTCTTGCTAGCACAATCCGCTTAGTCTACTCCAAGATGATTAGAGGGATGGAGCATGTCTCCTACAAGACTAAAAGAATTGAAATTGTTCAGCCTAGAAAAGAGTAAGCTTAGGGGTGGCCTTTCTTATAGGCTCCCTTCAGGTATTGAAAGATGAGGAGAAAATTTTTACAAGGGCATGTAGTTACAGGACAATGACAAATGGCTTCAAACAGAAAGAAAACAGGTTTAGATATTAGGAATGAATTCTTTACTGTGAGGATGGTGAGGCACTGGAACAGGTTTTCCAGAGAAGTTGTGGATGCCATGTCCCTGGAAGTGTTCAAGACAAAGTGGGATGGGGCAACCTGGTCTAGTGAAAGGTGTCCCTGCCCATGGCAGAGGAGCTGAAATCAGATGATCTGTAAGGTTCCTTCCAACCCAAGTCACCCTATGATTCTATGATATTCTTGCATTATAACCTGTGTTTAAAATTCCTGCTCAGAAAAATGATGTAAAGACAAGTTTTACTGAAAAGAATATTAAGATTCAAGGATGACATTTGACATAGCAGATCATAGGAAATTTCCAGAAGCATCACTTAATAACTGAAGTCTTTCTTCCAGCATCAATATACTTACGGCAATCAGCCTCATCTGAGTGGTCGTTACAGTCAAAAACGCCATCACACTGGTAGTGGGTGCTGATACACTGGTCTCCACTTCGACATTTAAACTCTGTGGCACTGCAGTTATATACTACAAAATTTTAAAATATTGGATGTTATGTATTTATTCATTTTACAGTGCTACATTGCATCAGATTTACCCTACAGGTGCTTAAGTCTGATATGGTATCAGTTCCACTGAAGATGCAGAAAATGCAGTAACTTTGTAATTCACAGAAAACAGAGGAAACAGATTTCAGACCTCCACAACCAGCTTAGAGATCAAAAGCATCACAAACTGGGTTAATTTATGGATAGGTTTATCATGCATTCTGCTTTCTTGAAGCTGGTAATATGAGGTCACCAAAGACTGCTTCGGGGGCAAGTGTGAGGAAACAATAAAGGGGCATTCAACAAAGTAAGTTACACTTACTGCAGTCACGCTCATCAGCACCATCTATACAATCTTTGTCTCCATCACAGACAAAGAAGGGGTCAAGACAGCGATGGTCTGGACACTGGAATTGCCTGGGTTCACAAGTACCTGCGAAAGCTATTAAGAATGACAATAAATGCTAATGTGTTTCTTTCCTCTCTTTTGAAATCAGCATACTGCTTTGAAAGTAGGAAAACATTATCCCTAACTTGCAGCATATAAGGCAGCAACTAGCAATCATATAAATTACAAGCACTAATAAATTAATATCAGGTAATTATTCATTTATATGTAGGCTTGGGCTCATGGAAAATAAACAAAGGACTCCACATAGTGATAAATAACTCAAAAGAAAGTATATGAAAAAGCTACTATCTTACTTCTGGTAAAAACTTCCAGCCTAGGTTAGCTGACTACACCATTAGTGAACATTGAGATCACTCACAAAGTAGGTGTTTAGGACATCTCAGTTCTAACTGCTTTTTGCTAATTACAGTGGATAACATTATGCAGCACCATGATTACATTACATTTGCCCTTTTTATTTTTTTAAAATTATTTTTCTACATTCTACTTGGCCCTGGAACTTCAAATTAGACCAGTTTTCCACATCTTAAGGACTACAAAATATCAGTCTAGCTTAGACATTAGTCGGGTTTTTTCCCAGTTTCATTTATCATCCTTATACCAACACATATATCTACGTAGATATGCAAGTTGACTATAAAAACAACAGATAGTCATGACACTCACTGCAGTTTTTTTCATCTGAGCCATCACCACAGTCATTATCACTATCACATAGCCAGATTCTTGGAATACATCCTCTGTTATCACAGGTGAACTGGGTTGCAGAGCATGAAGAGGGTTCTTGTGTAGGACAATGCAATTCATCACTTCCATCAAAACAGTCATTATGCTTATCACAACGCCAGCGACCTGGAATACACTGTCCACTGGCACAGGTAAAAGCTGAAGAAGCACAAGTATTATCTGAATTTAAAAAAAAAAAAAGTCTTTATAAAGATCTCCAAAACTTGCCTGTACTGCAACAGTTATCAGTACATTAATTACTCTTACAGAATGTCTAAAATATACATCAAACTCTAAAGTGCACATTGCTTAGAATTAAAATGTCTGTTATGCAATATGCTGCAGAACTGAACAGAATAGTTACAAACTTCTTTTAAACTGCAGGAAACAATAAAAAATTAAACAGTTAAGCACTCCACAACAATCTAAAGAACACAAAAAGTAACTTCTTCTAGTAACAATTTGCTTCATACTTTTCCCGAAAAGATATTCTAGTTATTCTAAAATGGGTTAGAATAACCATTAATAAGAAACAGTTTATACCTCAGTCATACTAGTTAGTCCTATGCATTAGGGAGCACATTTTACTACTGTGTCCCATTTTTTTGTTTGTGATGTAAAAGAATTAACTCTGAAGAAGCAGCAGATATGTCATAAAAGCCTCTTCAATATCTTCAGTATCTTATCCTCTCTTCAATGCCTTATCAACCATGATTATCCCATCATTCTCATAATTTTCTTCAGCAATAAAATATTTTGTGAGACACTTTACTGTAAAACCAGGAAATGAACCAATGTGCTTTTAAGTTACTTAACTGTTAAAATCCAGATGTAACAAATAGATCAGCATTGCCCAAATATTATGAAAAACAAATCTTTTATTCTGATGTTAAGTGAACTAAAAGGGGTGGTTTTAATCTTAGAGGAAGGTTAGGCAATGTATATGGTTTTGTTATTTTTCTTATGGTGCTATTTTTAAAGTGTCTTCATCTTTACTAAGATAGCTTGTTCCTCTCCAGTCGTCCAAATTAGGCAAGTTATAGATATTCCAATATCTTTCAAAATTTACAAAAAATGAGATTAAAGACAACTTTTTTCTTTAGAAAATAAATTTTTGTTACTCTGTAAATTGAATTTTGAGAATAGTGAGATATGAATATTTTCATGCATTGTTTAGGTGGCTGGTATTGAATCCTGTATTACTATGATATAATTTCCAAAGTAACTAATAATTCCAAGTAATTTCCAAACTAACTAATCTCCCAGGAAGATTTCAGTATTTATTCACAGATGCAACCCTAAAAAAATGGAGTTTATTCCAGTGAAGCCATACTGACTCATTAAATTTTCTCATCTGCAAACAAGGAACACTAACCGCAGATTACAGGGATTACTTACTTAAAGAACCACAGTTTTGTTCATCACTGTTATCGTGGCAATCATCAACACCATCACACCGATAGTATTGAGACACACATCTTCCATTACCGCAGGAAAATGAGTGAGAGCCACACTGCAAAGTGGGTGGCTCATTGGATGGATCTTCAACACATGTCAGTTGATTTGCAGCCAGCTTCATGCCATAAGGGCACCCACAAACTCTCTGAAAGTTTGGTACTGGGAAGCAGAAATGGCTGCAGTCTCCATTGGGATTTGTTCCTCTATTACAGTAGTTAGAGCCTTAAAAAGTGATAGAGAAGATCAATGTACACACTACAGATAACATTTTGGGAATTACTAAAAGTGCATAATAACTGTAAAAAAGGTGCTGTAGCAAGTCCTGGTTTTGCGTACATTGCAAAACACAGCAAAGTTCATCGACAGCAACAGTAGCAGTAACATAAAAGAAGAGTTGCATTCCATATACTCCTCCTTGACACAAATGTTTATAGAAGTTGAAAGCATACTATTAAAATTCCATCCAGTTTTCTGACAATTTTCAGCAACAGTCTGGAAATAAGTATACTACCACAAATTACCACAAATGAGAACTTCTGTCTGACCAAGGCTGTGAGACCACATACAATCTTTGGATTGTAGTCAGTGAGCCTTAGGTTTAATCATGTGTTTGATGAGTGCATTGGCTGTTTCACAAAATTAACTACAATACCAAATCCTTGGCTTAGATCACAGAATCACATAGCATTTAAGAAAATAGAGAAAAAAATAGTGATTTATACATAGTAATTACTTGAAGAATAGCAATCTGATTAATAAACATTTACCCAATTCCTCAAAATAAACAATTTATTTTAACTAAAAATTCTACCAGAAAAGGAGAAACATGAAGTTGGAGTTGGTCATACAATTACACAAAAGACAATGGAAGCATAATTTCATTTTGCTTGATTGTTAAGTACAGTAACAGAAGGGGTAGAGGGAAATTGCATCCAGTCACAAAGCAATGAAATATACAACGTGTGATTGCAAGTGCCTGTTCTGCCTCTTTTGCATGTCAGTTATGATTTAGTGAAGCCATTTATAGAATTGAAACTGGAAATCTGCTGTCCTGACATTTTGTCTCTTATTCCCTATTTTACATCCTCCCTCTGTACAAGAAAGGGGCTCACCTATTTGGGAATGAGCGTCGTATGCTTTAACATGCATAATGTTACTAATGCCCCTCCTAATAATAGTCATTTCTCCTCCATCAGACTTCCTCACTCGAACTATTCCACCAAGTCTCCAATCAGTGAAATAGGCATAACCTGTTTTGAAAAATATTTAACATATTATATAGAAATATGACATAGAAGATCGAGCATCATAAAAAAACCCTAGAAGACTTTTTATGAAAATGTAACCATTTTCCATGATTGTTTCATGAAAAAGACAAAAGGACCTTCACCACTTACAATGCTGTCAAAGTGATCCTTCAGTCACAGACAGACATAACTTAGGAAAGACTTCTCAAATTTTACTGAAATCAACATATAACAAACCGACGTAGAATTTCAAATTCCAAGGCAATTTTAAGTCATTAATTAAGACTACTTCATAGAAAATTTTAGAGTATTTTTGGAAATAGTTTTATACATGATCAAAAAGCATCATATACTGACATCTTTCTTCAGACACAACATAAATCCAGAAATAAACTTTACATATAATTATTAGAAATCCTGAAATGTTGAGCATCCCTGGAGTGATGATTCACTTTGTCTGTTCACCTTGGAAGCTGTAATTAGTCCAGCATATCTGACTTGTTTCACTACATGAATTACCTGACCTGTCTAAAATTATTTAAAAACAAACATACATAAAACCAGCTCTAAAAACAAGCAGGAAGTACTAAATACATATTTCTAGTAGAAACTTTCAAGAGTGCTTTTATAGGAAAACCAGTATTACAAAATCTCTCACAGACCCACAGATCACCATATGAAAAGAAAAATCTGTGATAATAGTAGATAATATTTTTCAATGCCGGGCTTACCTCCAAAAATAGTAAGGCCAAATGGGTGAGTCATCTGAGTAATATGTTCAAGAGTCCGTCTGTCCAGCCCATCAAAGGTGCTGTGCTCAATTTTATCAAAAAAAGCATCCACCCAGTACAACCTCAGAGAACTAGAAATAATAAAAATGTCATCTCTTTTTAAGTGGCATTATCTCCATTAGGAAGCACTAGCATTTTCTTAAACATTAATCTTAAATCGACAAGAAGTTATTTGGGTGTGCGGGGAAGGATTCTGAGAAAACCTTACATTTTAGGGCTTTTTTAACCAATTGAAAATAAGGTCTTCAAGAAAAGAGTGCCTGTGCATGCAATCTGACATAATTCCTTTCTTTTTACTCCCTAACAGTTTAAAGGAAAGAAACAGGTTTGCTCAAAAAAAGATTCTCTGTCTTCTGTGTTGCCCTTACCTCCAGTCAATGGCGAGGCCATTAGGCCAGCCGAGTGTTGTATTGACAATTGGCAAGGCATGGGATCCATCGCTCCAGGCTCTCATGATTTTTGCTGGACGGAACCAATCTGTCCAGAATATATACCTGAAAGAACACATGTCAGAAGACACACAAACTAAATTATATAATGTCATTAAACAGAGCAAACATTTGAAACAGCATTAACATTTTTGTTTGTATCACATCTTTCACATAACTTAACATTTCATGTTGTTCCTCTCCTCAATTGGCAGTGGTACCAACAATTAATATTTATCCTGTATACAACTACTAGAATCTTTGGAAGTATTTTGGCCCTTTAGATATAAAATATCTGCAACTTGCTTAAAATTGTTAAGGTTCTCGTGTAATTACTGACAGAGAAATAGAATCAATCAAAAATGCATCTTCCAGCATGAATACTACAAAGAATTTCTCCTGATCCATTTGACATATGCTTATAGTCAAAGAGTTGAAGTTAGTGTTAAATAATTCTACAAAGCAGCAAACAAGAAAATGTTGGGATATCCAAGAATCCAGGTTCAACATTATTCTTATGAAATTACTTTCACCAAACCAGCCCAAAATACAACAATAGTGTATTTGTTTACTCATGAAAAACCAATATCCAAGAATCAAGAAATTCAGCAGAACGACATTACAAAGCCAAACTATGCTGTGAAAGAAACACTGCCTTGGCATTCACAAAGAACACAGAGTATGGAATTTGAAAGTAACTATTTCCATCAAAGAAAATTAGGGTTTTATTTTGTGTATGAAGTCACATATTGTAAGGTCTGTATCAGATACACACAGTAATATCCAATATGGTTCAAATAAAGAAATTCAGAGAGAAAAACTATGGAACCAATGTTAGCAGTCTGGGAATTGAAAGTATATTAAGAACAATTTAGCAAACTTTATCTTTTGACTATGAGAAATAGCTTTCTGACTGATACAAGGAAACCAAGTTCTTTTGCCTTTTTATCAATGAACAGGAGTAAAAGAAAAAAACACAGTGCTTTTAAAGAGAGTTATTTTGAGTGCTTCTGTCATGTGGAATCTCTCTCTCACTATGCCCTTTCCTCTGGGTGATGAATCCTAGGGTGGAATAAAACAAACTAAATAAAGACAAGACAACTGAAAAGAGATGGTATTTTGAAAAGAACAAAAATCCAGAATCAGGTGTAAGTCTAATCTCACCAGTTCTGTTTAAACCATAAATTTGTACGTATAGGTCAAAACTGGAACCTAAACTTACCCAATAACAGGATGAACCACTATTGAGCGGGGATTATTTAAATTCTGAACAATAGCTCTCCTGGATTTATCTGCCAGCCTCATCA
Organism: Brachypodius melanocephalos; assembly: GCA_013398615.1. Lineage (NCBI taxonomy): Eukaryota > Metazoa > Chordata > Aves > Passeriformes > Pycnonotidae > Brachypodius > Brachypodius melanocephalos. The sequence continues at coordinate 360,138 of VZSR01000205.1, forward strand.
CACTAATGCTCCTGTATCGAGGATCTGTCCAGTAGAGGTTCTTTGAGATCCAGTCAAAAGCCAAATCTTCAACACTTTCCACTCTATTAGCAGTCAAAATCTCTCTTCCTAGAATTTATAACACACATAATGATTGTAAATGTTTAGGAACAGGGGAAATAACATGAGTTCAGTATTCTATTGACAAAACTTGTGGTTCACCTTGGTAAAATGCTACCTCTGTGCTACCTAATATAAAGACCAATAACTAAAGAGAGGGAGGGGTGCCCTTTGCTCTAGACAAAGAAGGTGTATGTTCAGGGGCACAACTGCAAAAGAAGAGAAATAAAGACTAGACAAAGGTCAGAGAAAAAAGTCTGTCACTAAGTTTACTGAGGGTTTACTGAGGGTTTTACAAATGAAGGTCAGTAAGACCAGTGCAGTAACAACATCTTGCTCAACAGCCAGACTTTACCTACTCTTTGCCTAATGGTCAGCTGAAGTCTACCATTAACCTGACCCAAGGCAGCAAGCCAGCGCAGAAGACTGTATGCTGACATTTGATCATCATTCTAAATTGGAGAGAAACATTCTTTACACTAGCATAAATAAGATTTCCAAAAATCACACAAAGTTAGTCTTCTTTTTCTGTATTACCGTATCATAGCAAACATCCCGCTCTCCAGATAGGGAAATTAAAATAGAACAGTTTCAAACTACTGAAAGGCATACTTGTCTGCATAAACAAACTAGTGAGGGCAAATAGTAGTTGTGAGAAGTACTACAAATAGTTTGTTCCCAAATTCATTCAGAAAGTTTGTCAAACAAGAGAATTCAACAAGCTTAATATGAGTTGTATAAACATTTCTGAGAAACATTTTCCAGATTACTGAGGTCACACTGAGATTTATCTGTATATCTCACAATGTGACTTTTAACGATTTTTTTAGAAAAATATATATTACAGTCTCTTTACCATAATTACTCTACAATTCCCAAGCATGATTCTCACCTGAACCATCAGTTTTCTGTTTATAGATCATGTCTTTATTGGTGTCTGAAAAAAAAATGGTGTCATCCTGAGCACAGAAGTCAATTCCTACGAAGTATGAAGGGCTCCCTGTTACAGGTATGATCACATCTTCCTGGCTAGAGAGATTGAATGGGATTCCCCGCACTGCCATCTGGGATGAAAACAGCAGAAACTGCCGCACAGCTGTGAAAGGAAAAATCAGACAGAGACTTTACCTATTCACAAGGGGAGACACAGAAAAGCTTTGCTTTATTTTGACAACACTAGTAGCCTGGAAGTAGAAAAAAGAAGAACGAGAAAATAGGGATTTGAATATTGACAACACCTAAAAACAGAAGAAGAAAAACAAAACCCGACCCAGAATATTAGGTGATGTGGTCTAATATTCCTCTTTCATTGTTACTGTGGTCCTAATACATTTTTAAAGCAAACATTATACCTATGGAAGCAGAAATCATCTTCTGTACACTTCTTTTTATAATCATCTCCTAAAAAATGCACAGGCTTTGTGGAGCCACCATAAAACTAGACAATACCTGAGCTAGCCAGATAAATGAATGGCCAAATACTAAAATTACAGACAACTTATATGACATACTTTATCAGTAGGCAGTCATAGTAAAGGTGCATCAGTGACAATTCTGCACTCAAATAGGAAGCAGAAGACTGCTGATGGAAACACACAGCTCCAAAATTGAATCTCTTATTCTTGCCATAAGTGTTCAAAGGGAGAATACCAACCTAATCTGCATGCTATTGCACCAAAAAGTAGGATTATATGTTCGAAACAATGCAAAATCTGCATATTAGGAAGCATTCATGCTTGATTTCAGGATTAAGAACTCAATCATACAGCTGTCTACATATATTCCACATTTAACTCAAAATCCTCATTAAAAGAGGTGAGTTTAAGTTGAGGCTTGAAATGAACATCAGCAGAAATTACTACATCTAAAGCTGTCAAAAAGAGTTTTGGTGAAAAGACAGAAGTCCCCAGTGTATTAAAGCTACTGAAGAAAGGAAAGATGTTCTAGAAACAGCTCTAGAGCTAATGGAGTAGCATTACTTCCAACAATTGTAATTTGGCATTTTCTTACCAACACAATGTCGTCCATCCACATGTAGGTCAAAGCCCAGGATACATCTACAGCGATAACCTAGGCCATCATTATCTGTTTTGTGGCTGAGTACACAGATCTGTTCACATCCCCCATTATTACTTCCACAAGGATTTCTTACTGGAAAATAATACAGATAGAATTACCACTTCCTCTATTAACTGAATGGCATCATTCTCTTGATTTTTCAGAATTTTCTTCAACATCCACAATAAATCATGTGGATTATGTGAGTGTTGCATCACATGGAAAACATACCCCACTAATTCTACAGTGGAGTGCACAGAAATCACATCAGAGGTAACCATCATTAAGGAATCCAGCTCATACAGCAACACTCGGCACACAGCATTAAGGCTGTAATTTGGGCTATAGTCTTCTTCACACAGACCTACTTCAGAATTATATCTCACAGAATTAATTGAATACTGGTAGCCTTTTCACTGCTGTCATTGCAGTGTTGAGGAAAACTAATGCTACTAAACTAATACTACTACTCAAACAAAAAGGTTAGACTCCACCAAGTATGAGTCTATTTATAAAGCTCCCCCTACTCTTGAATGTTGCATTTGACAGTTCCTTAGCTACAGCAGCTGGATGAAACAACTGTGCGATAAAAATCAGCCCAGTTTTACAATACAAATTTATGTATCATAATTACAGGTCCTTACAGCAAAGTAAAAGTCTCACGATTTTCATTAATTTTTGGTAATATACTTCCTAAATCTCCCCTCATAATCCACTTATGGTCTTACCAAATGGCTGCCTGGCAGCGTGGTAAACTGTCACTCCATAAGGTCTCAGTGAAGACTGGTAGATCACTTGAGGGTTAGATTCTGAAAATTTGTTAGCTTTCACCACTGCCATTTTGGTCCAATCAGTGAAATAAACGTTGTGCTCAAATAAAGTGATTCCATATGGATGAGGAATCACTGAGCCTCCATGAGCCACTGTTCTCCTGTTATAAAATTATTAAAATTATTTACTATAACATTATTAATAGAAGAAAGGATAGAGTATTTTTATTTGATTCACTGGGTTTTTTTTGTTGTTTCAACAGAGAAGCTACTAAAGTACAAATGAAAAAGATCAAATGAACTGAAGAGATAAAGTTAAACATACATGGTTCATCAACCTAAAGGATAAAGCAGTGAAAACAGAGGAAAAGTGTTAGCAAATTCCAAGAAAACACAGTGAGTAAAGATGAGAGGAGAAAAAATACCAACATTAATTTTATAATTCAATAAGTGAAAAAATACATTGAACAATAGACCTGTCAAATGAGCAGAAGACTGTTTTTGAAGTCAATGTATAGAAGGTATGCTAAAGGGGACATTTTTTTCCTTGTGTTTGAATAACTGATACTAATTAGAGATGCAGAGATAAGCAGGCTTCTAAACAACACTATGCTCTAATTCAGTCCCATAAAAACTCAAGGACTCTTTTTCCATGCTGTGATTTAGGCTCCCCAGCGTCATAATAGGGTGAAGGATTACTTAATTTTTGACAGCAAAGATTTATAAAATATAAGAAAAGAATTTAATACCTACCCCACAAAATAATGTTTTAAAGTGGAATATTTCATACAAACTCATTCATGAAAAAAATGCAAAGAAATTATGATGGAAAATAATGAATATAATTGAAAAATAATAAAAAGAAAATGCTCTAAAATGTGTACTGTACTGGTGTACATAAAATGTACATTATAAAAGATGGGCAAGAGGCATTCAAGGGCAAAAAAAGAGCAAAGAATGATGAATTAAAGAATGTCTAGAAGTAGGATGACACCATAGAGACAAAGGTGCACCACATTCATTATGTTGTAGTTTTCATCCTTTGCGTACCTCATTTTGTTAGAGAAATCTTTTTATGAACTAGATAGAAAGTAATCAGTGTATCTGTAGCCTCCAAAGAATAATACTTCACCTACCTTTGAAGTCCATCATAAGTTACAGTCTCAATGTAATCAAACCGGCTGTCAACCCAGTAAAGTCTCTTTGACACAATATCCAGAGTTATTCCAGCAGGCCAGCCTAATTTTGTTTTTATCAAATCCTGACGATTTGTGCCATCCATGAAGGCTCTTTCCACTTTAGGATCACCAGACAGACTGTCCCAGTCTGAGAAAAACAAGTAACTATAAAGAGATGATAAAGAAAAAAGGTCATGTTTCCTTGAGATTTTATAAGAAACCCCAGCGTTCCACATGGAATTTAAAACCAGCACCCTTTCAGAAGAGAATTCATTTCTCAGTTGACATACTATGAAAACGTACTTTATACTTTCTACATAAAAAGTAATTTTCATCTTCATTTATAGAATAAATGCATAAAGAAGCATGCTTTCACCCAAAAGACCTCAGAAATACTAGTTTTTCCTTATTAAATCACAGACTTAAGTTTACTGCCAGAAATAAACCAGTGACAAATAGCTGCATCATGAAAGCAGCAGCCAAGTTGCATGAAATTCCTCTTCCCATTCTCTGAAGATCCATGTTTTCATGGCTCACATACACTTCTGAAGCATATGGGATTAGGAGACATTAACTTTCCTGGTTTCATTCCATCTCTTTATTTCAAACAGTAGGAGATCTGTGGATGGTATCACAACTAAATCTTTAAGGATAATACTCCTCCTCTGCAGGGCAATTCCACAGGTCCCATTTTCAGTGCTGCTCATGAACACACAACTGCAGCCATGAAACAGATTCCACACATTATAAATAAATGCATTGAAGAGCCCTCTCATAAATTAAGGTACAGAATAGGTTAGGATAGAATGCAAATGTGTAAAATATTTCATATCTGATCCTAAAATGATCACTCTTGCTGTTTCCCAGTTGTCTTCCTTTTACATGGGGATAAGGGAATTTCTGACATCTTTTACCATTACCTGATAAGCATCACTTACCCAACAGTTGGATCAAGTGCTATTCCTCTAGGATTTCCAAGATTTTCAGCAATAAGAGTCACACGGTTTCTTCCATCCAAGTCAACCATATCTATTCTGTTCACACTGGTCTCAACCACATAGAGTTTATTGTTAACCCAATCCACTGCTAGATTTTCAGGTGTGTCAACTGAAATATTTAAAACTTCTTGGAAATCAGAGCCATCAATATTAATAGAAAAAACCTGAAAAGAATACGAGTATTGTCAGTCCTCACATGATGTTTTGCTAACCACAAGTCAATGGTATTTGTCTTCTATCATCACATTGATCACCAATCCACTGGCCACCAGATACAAGCAAGTTACCCTCTAAGTTATTCCTTTGGTTAGGGTTTTTTTCAAATATCTGGAAAGCAATGCAAAAACTGCAGAAGCCTTGCCTTCAACTAGCATTTCTGCAAAACGAACTAAGGTAACAGACTAAAATAGCCTTGTCCTTTAGCAAATGGTTTAAAAAAAAAGAAAAGGAAAAAAAAAAAAAGGGAGGGAAGTGCATTTGCTTTCCTGGAATCTAGCAAAACCCAGTACTTTTAGTGATTAAAAACAAATCATCATGCTTTGGTAAAGCCCTCAAAAGTGGCTGGAAACAAGAGGGGGAGCTCTTACTACAGCTACCACTAAGGAGAAAAAGCAAAATTAAGAAAGTAAGGGAAAGCTGTACATCCTCACAGAAAGAACATCTCAGCTTGTGGTCTCCTTTATCTAAGGCTAATTTTAACAGCATCCTGCTCAAGAAGAATAATGTTATTTTACAAGGAAGTTCAGAGCTACATGAAGTAAGCAGTCCAAACACAATAATTTTACATATACAGTAATTGTGTCATTATAACACTGACTAAGACAATTTTTTTTTTTAGAACAACAGCTTGAAATTTGGAATGCATTTAAATGAAAACACAGATTCCCAAGTAAATATATGCAAGAAAAATAAGAGCTGAAGGAGTTCCATCATTTAAAATATTCTTCAGTTCCAAGTAACAATAATCAAGATAACCACTTAACTGTCTACTCTGTTCTTTGGAAACCCCATTGATGAAAGAGCTTATGGGCATTAGGTTATCTGGCAGTACACTAAATGAGATAAAGATGACACAAAACACCACCCACAATTTTCTGGTTTAATTTACATCTTAATCTTAAAACGGGGGAAAAAAAGAAAGCCCTAGTAATATCATTATTTTAAGACATCAGGTAGAAATATTAATAATTTTTAAAAATTCTACATGCAGATGTTTTCATCTGGATATTCTAGCTAGGACTTAGTTAGATTAGTTAGTCTTAATTAATTAATTAGGATTAAACTATATTGGGCACATAAAAAGGCAGCCCTGGCCACCTGGGGTTTGCTGCAAAAAAACCCCATATTATTATCTTTTATTTATACCTATTACAAAGGCAGAACAAATCTCCTGCCTCATAAAAGGGCAGATTTGACCCTGACTACATTCAGCCATTGACAAAGCAACTGCAGCAACAGGAACCACAATAAAAATACCAGAACTGTGAACAAGTCAAAAACTGTGCATACAAATCTTGTCCTACTTGACAGCCACACAGTGGATGCACTTTCCACAGAACCAGCATGGAACTGTGATGAGAACTGTAGTTTTTACTACATGTCTTATGTGTAGATTCAGAATTATGACAGTGACACCAAATTGATCTATCAGTGGCATTAGCAGGAGCCAGATCACAGACTCTCCTTCACTCTGCATGATGATCAAAATAAGGACAAAGATAATGAAGTTTCATCATCTGACCTAAGACTTCCCTTGGTTTCCATAAGTTATGCACAGAAAAAAAGAACAAGGGTGTCGTCCAACTTCCACAAGAGTCTCCAGACTGTTTTTTTAAAAATTGCTTTGTTCTACTGTATCTTGAAGCTAAAATAATTACTCTTAAAAAAAAAAAAAAAAAAAGAGAGTAACACAATATTGGCTCATTACACAAAATACTGTCAATATTTGTTATTCAAGCTCAATTACAGCGCCATTTGAAGTATATGAAGAAATCTGATTTTTATCATGTTGGAATGCACACAGCTTTTACATTTTAAATGATCATGTTTCAAAAATTACCAAGAAAAATTTGTTCCGTTTTGAAAGAATGTCTAGTATTTCTCTTAATTAGTTTTTTGGACTCAGTCTCAAGTAAAATTAAAAGTTGCTCAAGACATTCCCATATAATAGGATTCTTTGTTTAATATGTCACATGTAATAGTATAGTTGAAAAAATGCAGTCATTAACATAAAACATTTCAAGGAGCTTTTTTGTTAGAAAACAAAAATACAGCCAGCTTTGGCTCTCAAAAATGAGGGTCTATCAACACATTCTGCCTCTTGCAGTTCTCTACTTCCAGGTACACAGAAATGCATTCTTCTTGAAATTTCTACCAACCTTATCTTGCACTGTGTCAGTCCAAAAGATTCTGTGCAGGTAAAAGTGAAAGTCCACTCCAACTGCCATCCCACGATTTTGTGACTGCACCAAAGTATGAAAATTTCTTCCATGAAGATCTCCAATCAGTAAATCACGGCCATTGGAAAAAATAATCGATGCAACTCCAGCTGAAAGCAGGAGTGACAGAGATACTATTACTCTGCAGGCAAGATATTTTGCAAATAGGCATTGCAATATACACATACTGGTTCATACACACTGGGCACCAAGTTTTAAATAGATGCTTAGACTACAACCTGTATAAATGTTTCTATGTGAGTACTAACTTGCTGTGATTTGCCTTTGGTTTGTACACTTGGAGCAAATCAGGCAGGAACAGCTGTTTAAAGCCCTACCAGGTAAAACTTTTATAAAAAAAAAAGTGCAAACACCAAAAGACTATTTCTATTAAGGCTAAAATGAACCAGTGAAACTGACTTATAGCAGGTATTAAATTCTCCCATTTATAAGAGAGAAACACTTAGAAAAAGGTGAGCTGAAGACTGGTCCGCAGATGTGGCTGAAGAAAGAAGGAAAGGGGAGGGAACTGAGCAGTTCTTGCTTTTCTAAGAAACAAGACTGCTCATCAGCTATGCCAAGCAGGAACTTCCATTTCCACTGATTCTCCACAGGCAGGAACACCTGCCTTACACAAAAGCCTGTTAGGACATTACATCTCCACAAAGCAGAGTTTCCTGGGGCCTTTTTCAGAACTGAGCAGGAGGTCAGGAGCAGCAGCCTACAGCTGACAAGGACCTACACTCTAAGAGACAAGTAAGACTCTAAGTTCTTCAGAGTTCAGACTCTGGGACACTCAAAGCTAAGGGCATGGCTTCTCTCAGGCAAGTGTTTGATCTCACCATTCAGCAAAACCATCTTCTGGCACAGTTCTAGAAAAAAGGAGGTTTCCTGATTTCTTGACAACACTAAGTTCCATAGACAGCATGACAGAAAACCGCCTCTCACAGAAACAAGTTTTTTTGGGTTTTTTTTTTTGGGGGGGAGTTCTCTGGCAATAAACTCCTAACTCTGTAGAAGTCAGAAGTGCTGAAAAAGTAATGGAGCCTAAAAGACATTTGTTAATTAGAGGAGAAGCAGCCCTGATGAGGCAATCAACACCAACCCACATAAGCCAGCAGATGCAGACTTCTGACATTTGCTGATATTCTGAAAGCTGTCTTGACCATAAGTCCTTAAGGGCAGAGTTAAAATCAAAGAGACCTGTGTGGCACAGATATGAAAACTACCCCATTTTAACTAGCTCTATCTATTTGTTCAACAAGACACTTCAAGTGCACTAACCTGATGTGTTGGCCCGACAATGTCGGTGATGCTCTAGGACATAACCTTCCACGCAGTGGCACTGGTGATGTCCCACACGATCTTCACACAGCTGGTCACAGACACCCCACATTTGGCAGTCATCAAAATCTGTCAAGTGAAAAAGGCATATATTTTTAAAATGCTTTGTATAAAACTCATGTTGTAATTTAGAAGCTGCAAGTTTGTCCTCTCTGCTTGTTTTATATCTATTTGCAAAACTATAGCATGAAGAAAGAGGGTTTGCATGTTTTTCCAAAATGTTTCAGTTTTGTATTTCTGGATAACAAAAAATTTGTGTTTCTTGCCCGAGGACCTAGCTGCACTTCCGTCCCCCACTGAAAAAATGCTAAACAACCAACCAAAAAAAATCTAAACCACACCTGCCAGAAGAAAAGGAAAAATCATTTGAAAGGATGTCATTGCCTACTTTCCACAATACAGAATATGTCCACAAAGTATTTTTCCTGCAAAAGATCTCTACTCTTGGCACACACAGACTTGGCTGGATTTAAGCCCGCTCTGAAGGTGAGCCCCACTTTTATTTTAGTGCTGTGCTTAAGCCTTTAAGTCCTATTTGAAGGCAGTGTTTATTAGCTCAGATTTAGTACCATGCTAACAGGTTTTACAATTAAAAGCTGTCTGTGCACCAGGACCAGCAAGAAAAAGTTCCTTTTAGCATGCAAAATACCATATAGGTAGAGTATTGGATCTGGAATTACACAATACTGACTGTCAGCCATTCCTTCATGACAAGTTTTGCTGCAATCACAAATATATGCCCAGATTTCAGCAAACCAAAATACATTGACTCAGATTTACAAGCTAGAATCTGATAACTACATTGACAGGACAATCGAAAAACAACAGAAGACTCACTGAGACTGCACCAGGTTTGGGAACATGTCCTTCATGTATTTTCCACAAAAGCGTGAAAAAATGGAGAAAATTTAATACCTTATTGCCCTGTCTCTACAAAGAGCAACCATTCTGCCATTGCAGGTTATACAGCCTTAGGCCACCCAGTATTCTCAAAAATATAAAAATCTCATTAGAGACTGAGCATCTGAAATACTTTCAATAGCAAAAACACTGTATCTTGGGTTGAAAACTCTGAAGATATACTTACCCCTTTTCCTTTATTAGGCAGTACTTTCACGTTTCTGAAGTTACTCAATTGCCAGCTACTGAGATAAATCATTTGTGCTACCAAGTTACAGCAGTTTTACAGTTAACTTTCCATTCTCGTAAATATTCCTCTTTTTCATGTAAATTATGTATATAATGAAACCCCACAGCAGACACAGCCTTTCCATAGTGGAAATACAAAACCCTTCTTATTTCCAAGTTAATGTTCTGCTGTCTTCATATATAGCCACTTTCCAAAAGTAACTAACAATTCAACATCATTAACTGTTTTCCAAGCACGCAACACACATAACTGAGGCAGAAACAAACTCTCGCTATGTAAACACTTTAAGACCAGTAAAAACTTTTGATAATAAACCAGCCATCCAACAGTACGTATTTGTAAACCTAATCATGATGTCACTATGTCTTTAGGTCAAAGTGAAAGAGGTCTTTATGATATCTCTCTGGTTTGTTTCTGTGTCACCATGCTGCCATTGTGCTCCTAAAATTTTCAACATTTGCTGACTCCTGAGATCTTCTATTTGCCAGTACATCCACCCAATTCAAACTAACTCGCCTTCCTGGAATCCAAACACTCCCAATGGGTTATGAGAAGGCACTGGATATCTGCAATCCCTGGACTTTACTCACCAATGCAAGTACGACTGTCATTGCTACTTATTGTATATCCAGCAGGGCAATAGCACATTCCCCCTGATGGAGAGGAATGGCAGCGATACTGGCAGCTCAGCACAGCGCAGCGTGATACGTCTGAAAGGCAAATAAAATACCTCAGAAACACATCTACTACCAGGAGAACAGCTTTCTGCCTTGTTAAGAGTTACAAGGCTGAAGCCTTTTCTATGATAAGCCTTCAATTTCAAGTACAGTTTCTTAAAATTAATCTGTAGAAAAACCTATGTACGAAGTTGCACAAAATCACATATATTTACAAGGACATGGAACACAGAAGAGGAGGTACTATTTTTAATAGGTTTTTAGAACAGATTTAAAGTGTAAGCATCAATCTTAAATGTACCACCAATGGTAAGTCCTGTGTAAAAAGGTGACCAGAGGAAGCCAACTGCAATGCACCAAAACTTTCCCTGGTTCCACAAGACCTATTTGTGAGCAACATATCCTTGAGCTCCATCTATTGGCTCATCATTTACTCTTCTATGTGAAAAACCCCTACTATGTTATATTAAGAATAGGTATATCCTACCAATGCATTAGAATATACTGTTTGCATTGCGGTCATGGAAAAATGCTTCTTTATCCTTTCCTTCTCAGAAAGAAGTGACAGGCAGCATTTTCCTTTTCCTCAGTTTCTTCTGTTAAATGCCTTGCTTTGCAGCTCACATCTGCTCTAACTAACAAACCACTCAGCAAAGCAATAGGTGCTTTTTAAAAATATGGTTTCATTTCCTCTTATTTTTTCTGACCTCCTATTCCAAAATGCATGATTTTGTTAAGGGGAATTTTTATTTTCCCAGAAATTAAAATACACTGCTCCTTGTCCTCAGAGTGATTTGATATTTGCAGGATTAGAGTGAAATTAACAGGAGCTATAAATGCTCATTGCCTCCAACAGAAAAAACACAGCATACCACTAAATGGAGTAACAGACATCCCAGGTAAAAAGATATTTTCTTAAATCCTAATCTTTAAAGAGAATTAGTCAAAGCTTAGGATATGCTGATTCAACGCTGTGTTCTGATCAGCACAAATCATTACTTCTTACTTACACAAAGGGACAAACATACTTAAACAAAGAAGGCATATAGCACACCTTTCCCTGACTTTATGAGTGTATTTTAGGGTATGGAGAGCAAGTCAAAATACTTATTTGTGAAATTTCATGTACAAATTTTAAAAAGAAATTATCTCTTTGCAGTCTATACGCCTCTTTCAGATCATCCAGTCAAAATGGTGCCAGTGAAAATAGCAAGCTTCCAAAACTTCAGTATTGTTTAGGAGACAAAAGGCAAATGTAAAAAGATGTCAATACTGAAGTTTCTGCTATTATGTGTATGTTTTTCATTCTCATACATACTGCAGTGTCTGCCTGCAGTGATGTTGGTTTCATCTTCTCCTTCAGGGCAGTCTGCAGCTCCATCACACACTTTCCCAATTGGAATGCAATGTCCTGATCCAGGACAGGCCCACTCTCCTGGGTAGCATTCATGGCGACCACTTTCTATGGAAAAGAAAAACAAGAATAATGAGGAGTATGTTTCAAATATTAAAATTTCTTCTGCAACAGCTTCCCAAAGCATCTCTATCCTTCGATATCCAGTTTCCATTTCTTGCACACAACTGGGAAAGACTATAAAGAAGCATTATCAATCCTTACTTGTCATGCTTTCTTTTACATTCAAACTGCAATGCCAGCGATACTTGGGTAGACAACACATGAATCCCTTTAGTTTTCTGTTTTGTTAGAAATGGTAACACCATTTAGCTTTAACCTAACCAGTGCACCAGAAATGGAACCATAGTTGTGTGGTTTCAAAACACATAAATGCTGTCTAGATGAAGAGAATAATGTTCATCATAGAAAAGGCCAATAAAAAAGAAATCTCATTCACGCTTTCATTCATTAAAGCTTGTCTCTTTCTCACATGACAAATCTTGGCAGGATTTGAGTTAATTTCATTTTGAATCAATGGGTTTTGGTTATTAGAAGCCTCATGTCTCTTAAGAGATGACCTGAAAAATCTCCACATGCAGAAGAACCAAAACAAAATATAAAAGAGAATATATAAAAGAATACATATATATATATATATATATATATATAGCTATATGCTAAACTTAGTTTGCATCATACTTGGTATAACAATAATTCTCACACAGATAACAAGAAAAATATTACTCAGTTAAAAAAAGAAATAAAAATGAAGGTGGAATTCTAAGGTTTTAAAAGAAATTAAATGTATTCAGAACATCTTGACTGGTTTAAATTTCACAGATGTAGATTAATATTATCTTCCTCTGAAAATACCATTGGAAGTCAGCAATAGTATTTACCACATCCTCTTTCATCTTCATTGTCTTCACAATCATCGTCTCCATCGCAAATCCAGCTCTGATGAATGCAACGGCCACTCGGGCAAGTGAAGAAGTTGCCTCTGCAAGTTGCATAAGCTACGGAAAGAAACAGAAGGAATTCTAACTGCTCTAAGCAGCTAAAAGGTTACAAATAACAATATTGTCTCATATATGATCATTTATTATATCTCCTAAAAATTTAGGCAGTTCCATATTTCGTATATATTGCAAACACTGCTGGTTTCTTCTCATTTAGGTATGAATTACCTTTGATTCATGCTGAAATTAAGATGACAATAATGCAAGTGTAACTATATATATACTAAGAACCAGACTGTCACTCAATCCAGCAAATTCAAATAGTAACAGCATACCCAGGAACTTAACAGCAAAGGCAAAGTCTATCAAAGTAGAGCTGGAATTTTCATCTTTCTATACAAAAGAGTACTTGTAGAACAGTGATTGGCTTTTGATGGCTGTAGAGCCAAGCAATCTGCTTCCTGTTATCTGCTTGAACCAGATCTTAGTAAAACAGTTGGAGAAAGTGGGAAAAAAAGAAATATCATACTGCAAGAGTTTTCATCACTCCTATCCCCACAGTCATCATCATGGTCACAGATAAAGGCTCGTGGGATGCACTCTCCATTAGCACACTGGAACTGCGTACTGCTACATCCATGTGCTGAAAAAGATTGTAGCACAGAAACACATACAGAAAATCTGTCAGAATCACAGCGTTTAACTCCAAAAGCAGGTCAAGAAAGCAGATTTGTTTGGGATCACTCCGCACAGGGGACTTACTGCAATTAGCTTCATCGGAAGAATCTCTGCAATCAACTTTGCCGTCACATCGTTGACTTGCGTTAAAACATGCTCCATTTGCACATGATAACTGTTCACATCTTGGGTAGTCTAAAGTAAAAAATTCTTTATATTAGCTTAAGTTAGACTATAATGAGTCATATCCATCTAGTATCAACAGAATATCTTGGTTTAAAGGAAAAAAGGAATACAAAACTCCATTACTAGTAGTCCTAAAATAGGAATACATTTATACAGTATACTGTCTTCTCCAACAGATATTACAGAATATCCTCTAGATAAATGCTACAAAATCTTGCAAGCAACAAGAAAAACACTAAATGCCTTCCCGCACCCCAAGATTTGCAACCCAAACAGCTTACAGTAGGATAGAAATCAATGGAACATAAAAGGAGAGCACGCAGTGAACATTTATTTATACTTCAGTTTTACACTATCCTGATCTTAATAAAAGTGTTTAGAGAGCAAAGGATTTCCTGAAATTTACAGTTCCTAGGTCCTCTTCAAGTGTCTTGAGTTCTCAAACTCAGAGACCTCAGGTTTTTATGGTTTTGTTCCAATTAAGCCAAGGATATCAAATTTCCAGGTTCCATGAACAATGTTAGAATCGCTGTTTTTTATTACCTGCTTCTCCCTTCACAAAAGAGAACAGATTCTACAGAAGTAATGACTTTGTAAGTTTTGGATATTTTACTTATATAGATGACCTATAGACAAATACAAGGCATTGTTTCAAATGACTTAGAAAAAATTCTGAGAACACTTATTCATACAAGCAGTCAGTGAATTCAGTGGAAGTGTCCAAAATTAAGCAGATGCACATGCTAGAGCTGAATAGGAGAACATGAGCTCATAGTTTAGCTTGTTGCTATGTAGACAAAAATCACACTTTTTGGTCAAATGGCAAGTAAGAAAGCAAAGAATTGGTAATTTTAGAAATTGGATTTATTGAATCATTGTCTCTATACAGAAGATAAATGAACTCAAGACACAGAAGAGCCAAATAACATTTTGGACCTTTTAGATTTTCAGTTTGAATTCTTATCCCATTTTACTTCTCTAGGAGTTAATAAAGCAGATAGAGAAGACTCTCACATAGGCACATTCTCATTAATACCCTTGGAATCCAAAACATGGGTAATAAAATTGCTTCAAACAGATACCAAGAAACCTGCAATTTTTCCAGACAGTGGCAAACTGTTTTGCTTTCTTATGCTGTTCTGTGTATTATCACACTCCCAAGAAATTTCAACTACCTATGGAATAGGCTTATATGATGTTAACTGTTAAATTGTTAAAATGAGAGGATAAGTAGCTGTGTTCATGTCCACTACAAGTCTCACCAGCCTATCTCCCCAGCTGATTCATTTACATTTCATTTGTTTTCACTGCAGTTAACATAAAGTGGAAACCTGCACGTAGGAACAGAGTGTGCCTGGTCAAAGAACAGTAGTTGCAGATTAGCAGGGTTCCAGCTATAGCATTACTACCTGTGGCCTTCTAGTGACAGCTCCCAATCTTCCATTCTCAAAGTCTGACAATGCCAACATGTGCCCTAAGCATTCTTTGGTCCCACTTCTCAGCCAGACAATCACCTTTCTAATACATCCTTTTCTTCCTTCAGTAGGCTTAGAGAAAATTCATAATACTTTGGAAATAACATGGGCTTTGAAGTGTTAGCTCTGCCTACAGAAAGGACTAAAGAAAGGCCTGACCTGGGGCCAAGTTTAAAGTTCACCACAGAATTAATGCTTCCTCCCTGTCTGAAAGCACAGAAGGCGTCACAGGGAGGAACCATCAGGAGTTCTATGGCCCAGCAGAAACAGCTATGGCAGTACACTGTATTATAGGGCAGATGGAAGAAAAAGATGAATACAAGGTATGTGCTTGTAAATGCACTGAAGTAGAAAAGCTCCCATAGGATGTATAATGGATAGTTTTGTAATTTTCCTCACTTTTCTTCATATCTCACAGAAACACCTCCAGTGATGTTCCAAACTGTTTCCAATGGACTGATGTCAAGCAAATAAACAATTGAACCCATTGCCTTGCACTGCCTGTTTCTTCAAGAATGCCCAGGCAGACTAAGAATCTAGCCAGTAATAAAATTTTCTCAAGCTTGTATTTAGAAGAAGGGAAACTTTGTCAAAGTCTTCTCTCCAGCAGCAGGTCTGGAAATGCCCTCAGCCTAGCAAAATCTTTATTACATTATAAAGTCTAGTGTATTGTATAAATACAATCACTATTAAAAATACCAAGAAGATCCATAAGTAAAGATGTTTTGAAGTTATTTCAAAATATACATTCTGACTAAATTGGTGTTTTACTAGAATATGAACAAATGGGGTTTTTTCTTATTCTCTTTTCAAAACTGGTATACAGATTCTTTATTTTAATTGTACCTGCACAAGCAAGAACATTCTTTGAAAAGCCTGATGGAGATTAAATTAATTTTTAACTCTGTACAGGTAACCCCATTTTTTTGACCTCTTGTCAAAAGAACAAGGTTAGTAAATGATAGTTCTGATCACAGCCTGCTCACGATCTGAAAGATATTTTTCACTGCATTCTGCATTGCAGATTGTACACTTTGCACCTCACAGCATATTATTTTAATAAATTGGTTTAAATTGTTTGGGGCATTAAGAACTAAGCCTCATGAAAATTGGCAAAGCTGTGAGCTACACCAAAGGCTGTAGCCAATGCACTAGGTGGTTCAGGAGCATCTGTGCCATCAGGACAGTTCCTAAGTAGCTGGGTTAGTTTTAATGTGGGGAGAAGTAGAAAAGATAAAAGAATCAAGGAAGAAATGCTGACTTCTCTGAGGGCTTAATGATGAGAGAATGAAGGAAGCCAAAATAGAACTTTATAACCATTCTAGGATATCTGAAAACAAAGGAATAACTGTCCTTGTAATTACAAAAACCCCAGGACCTAAACTCCCTTTCTTTCTCTCTAGAAGTTAGAAAACATTAGCCATGAGCTTAGTTCTTCTACTCCTATCACCAAATGGGGATTTTTTAAAAGCAAAAGAAGAACCTGAACTTTGGCAGCAAGAGGGGAGGAATGGGATTAATTTCCAGAATTGAAAGACCTGTAAAATCCAGCTCAATGAAAAGCTCTCCAGCAAATGAAGTTGGAAAGTGAGTATCACAACATTTTAAATTTAAGTGGAAAGGTCTTACATCAGTCACTGCATTTGGAGCTTGCAAAACAAACATTTCCTAGCTTTAATTTGAATTTTTATTTAAACTAAGATTTCTCTGCACACACCTGATTGAGGATTACTGCATTTGAGTATAAAATCCCACAGCTGTGCAAGAACTGAAAACAATCAGAGAAATTGATCATACTGTCTCTGTTGTAGGGGGCATATGGAAAAAGTGTCAATGCTCTGTGAATGATTTGAAGAGGTTCTCTTCCAGGAAATGGAACTTTTCTTTCTTTCTGTGTTGGTGACAAATGGACTAGAAAGAGCAAAAAAGGAAGGATAAGGTTCTGAGTTAAAAGGACAAGGTAGGTAGTTGGTACCTAAGGAGGTCTGGGAATACAGCTGTACAAGAGAGTGAAAAGAGACAATATGTACACAACATAAAGAGAAAAGTGAAGGGACAGTAAAAAAATATAAACACTGTTTTCTTTCACCTTGTTTTGAATGGTCAATAGCCTCCAACATAAATACTGTTTCCTTTACCTTCTCCTCCCAAAAACCTGTGGCTAATTTTACAGAAAACTAAAAAGAAGAAATGTTTCCGTAGTTATGACAATTCCTAGAACATAATACGAGCTTTGTGAAAACAGGGAGAATGTTTTTCACCTATGCTCATTCCAATGCTCAGGAAGAAAGAGAGCTCTTCTTTCTCTCCCCTCCCCTCAGGCATTTTCTTAGCCAAAATACTTCTACACAATCTGTCTCTCTGATGCATGACAATGCTTCAGTTGCAAAATACAAATAACTGCCAGACACCAGCACAAATGACAGATGAAGCACCTTGCTCCTTGTAATTGTTTTGGGGCAACAGTTGTGAACGGCATCAAATGGCATCATCCAGTGGACACCTTGAAGGTGTTTGAAACCTATGTCACAGGAATTGCTAAACCTACATTATTTTGCACTCTACCTAACGCTTCTGTTCTGCAAGCTGGAAATAAATCCATACAAAAACAGCAACAGGAAATAGTTGCAACTAGTGTTTGATTCAGCACAAGCTGATTTCTGTCACACAGTCAGTGGTGTAAGCTTCCATAACCCTAACCCATGTTACAAGGAGCAGAAATAAAAGGAAAAGAAAAAAGGCAATTTCCTACTAACAGGTGTCTTTTCTTGCAACATGTAAAACATTTTACAAAATGAAGTTAATTAAAACTCTTTGATTCACTGCCATGAGCCACCACCTCACAGTGGTCAAAGCATTGCCCAGACAGCTCACAGCCTACCAAAGGCACCAGGAGGGAGACTTACTCCAAGCCCAAGAGTCCTGTGAGCTATATAATACCAGGCAGTGTTGAAACTGGAGATGCTTTCAGAGGTGGCAGATAGACCAGACCCTCATTCCTAGCCTTAATTCCTGATTTTGATCCCTGAGACTCTAGTCTTTGGCTGCTCGCCTTAGATTGCTCCAGTTTTGCTACTTCCCTGTCCCAAACTCTTTGTTGTGGAGATATTTCCTTTAGCCTGAACTTCTCCCTCATCCTACAGCTGCTACACGTAATTTGTCCAACATCCAGAATATTAGTCTCTGACTATGGCCTTTTTCTTCTTTCTTGGACTACTTCCCTTATGACCTCTTCAGCTCTTGATCTTTGTTCACTTTCACCCTGGTCTCTGCAAATTAATCCCAGATCTGGCTGCCCATGTCTTGCCCACAGCAGCTGTTTAGCATAGCAAACAAGAGGTAGGAATTCACAGGTAAGGCAGCTGACCTATAGCAGCAACTCCACATCAAAATTAGAATCAAAAATCCAGTGTATCTTGGCCCACACTCAGCCCACTAGCTTCAAACAGTTTATCCTTAAAGTACTGTCCCTTTCTCGCTCACAGCCTCAGCGTAGCACTCAGCTGCCAGAGCAGTATCCACAGAGGTTATTCTGTCACTGCAAAGACACAGCTGGCATCTTCATTTTTCTACCATGAAGTTGAGGCAGGAGAGAGAATTCTATCTTAACTGAAAAAAATAACGTATGTAACACAAAAATTATACCAGTATTGGCTGCCTGCTCTCAAAAAGCATTTGCTGCCCCAAATAGTCGGCCATTCCATTCTATGTTTCTAAAGTTTTAAAATTAAAGTATTTGCTAGGGGCTGACTATTCAAAAAAGCTAGAAAACAGCCTGACATGTGTATTTTAAAAAATTAAAAGCCATAATTTTATGAAATCAAAAGAGCTTCAGTGCACTAATTATATGACCTGTAGCGGAAGCATTTTTCTGATGTTTATCTTAGCCTCTGCATGGGTAGATTTCCCTTGCCGTTAATCCCATTAGCAATAAAATGGACTAAGGCTCTGAATTCCTTTGTTCTGGTTTTTTACATGTTTAATTGCAGACTTACTTTATATTGGTGACATTTTGCATTTGACTACTTTCTTAAATAATGTAAGTTATTCAGGGATAAAACTTTATCTTCTTTGCAATCTAAATCTGTTTCCAGACAGATAGGTGAGTGCAAAGCATAAGTAAAGAGACCTAAGTTTGCATTTTATTATGCTCTGTGAAACACCAGATTCAATTATAAATGGCTTTATTCTTTTGTTATTCATGGATGCTTCATTTTTATTTATGAAAACTTTTAGTTCAAATTAAATAAGGGGAATTTAGTGACAAAATAGTACTATTCCTCTTACATTTGTTTATATCAGATATCATGGAAGAGGAAATACACAAAACACTAGGAAAAATGAACATTCAAAGCAAGTCTTAGAATCTGCTCCAAAAAATCACTTACACTAATCTGTCCTATATAGTTAATCATAAAATCACCAAATTGTAAATTTTGTTTTATGGCTTCTGTTGACAGTTCCAGTCCTTGCAAAGACAAAAAGGCAATAAAATTAACCAGCCTTCCTCAAGAGTCTTGCCATTATATTCTTCTTGGATTCTCTTGTCTCCAGCACTGTCACATTTCTTTAAACTAGTCCAACCCACTTTCAAGTTTCCAAGTCACAGTTATTCTTCTGTCTCAGAGGGGCTGTCAACACATATTCTAATAAAGCAGAGTAGAAGCTGTTGAGTGATAGGAGGCAGTCCCTCTCCTTGGGGCTAAACATGCTGCCCCCACAACAGTCCTGGGGCCGATTTGCTGAGGCAGCAATGACTGCCTTTTCCCACAGCAGTAGAGTGCTACTGTTCATGTGTCTGGAGGGCCCTTTCCTAACTGCCTTTTTAATTTACCTAGCTGAGAATGGTAAACATGAAATAAAATGTGTACTTCAATTTTCAAACATCACAGCAGCTTCTAGTTTGAAAAAAGCATTTTAAGTATCATCCTTAGGATTCCACTCCCAGACTGACACAGATTCACTGCATTATAACAATCACCCCATGGCACCTGGCTGTTCCACACTGTATTCAGTGACTACTCACAAGTTTCTCAGAGATGCTAGCAGTTCCAGTTTTTAATTCAGGAATAATACATTTTTAAAACAGATATATTTTCTTCAGGATTTTTTTCCATGTGTGACAGATTTACTAAATTAAGTTACCAACTTCATTTCTTACTCTAAACTTTAAGAGAAAAAAAATGCCAATCTACAGAAGATATTCTTCCAGCAACAAAAATGGGGTACTTTGGATCTTGGCTTTTAACCATTTATAATGGTGACTTCAGAAGTGGCTGTGGATCTATCACATGAAAAATTCCAAGCTGGATGATTTAGCAACACTTTATTCCAGAGTATCATATAGTCCTAAATCCCCTTTCATTCTACATAGGGACAATTTTAGCCACTTGTGAGTCAAGGATAAACCATATCAGCAGTCAGCTGACCATACAGTCTTCCTTTACACAGCATATGGCCTTTTTTCCCCCTAACCACAACCATTAACAAAATTTCATCTCTTGCTTCTTTGTCCATCCATTACCACCCCAGCCTCTTCCCCCACCTCCTGCCCTGGGTCTGGTTCTGAGTGAAGTTTACAGCTATGTCTGTTTCCCAAAGGTACACTATGTTCTAACAGCTGGAATAGCAGCTTGTATGTTAGATGTCACTCAGGATGTGTGAAGCTTTTCCTTAAGACTAACAATAAACAGATATGCCTGTTACACATTATTGCACAGGTATTCGACAAAAACATTTCTGAAAAACCTGGCCTCTATTCAGTGGCCAGTTTTCCTTTCCATCAGTGTTCAACCCAGGCCAGAATTCAGGGAGACTGTCACCAGACAGGCAGCCTCAACTCTGGGAAAGTTAGAGAGAAAAAACTACTTGTCCATCTGCATTTTGTTGGCACAATATAAACAACTCGTCTGAATACAATATGACTAAATCATCTCCACAGGAAGCTGCAGTCTAGAATAAAACGCTTTTGAAGGGATCAAATCTCCTCAAATAAGTAATTTGGAATCAGATTTTGCTTTTCTCTACAGTCTATAACTACTACTGACTTCATATGGAGTATGCAAAAACAACATTAAAAATTTCTGTAAAGTCAGCTTCGAGCATCCCAAAGCCATAAGCCAATTGAAATTAAACATGGTTGCCTTTTTACAGTGCAATATTAATTATCTTTCAGACAATGAGAAACAATATGACCTGATCCTGCAGTGGCAGTTTGCTCTTGAGTTCTGTGGTATTAGATCTGTATCAGAACATCAGCTCTAATACACAGAAGAATCTGAAATGAAACTCTTGTAACAAAAAGCATATTGTGGTCATCCCGTCTATCAACAAGCCCTTTAATCTTACAAATGTATTAAAATGCCACAGAGAGATGAAATGAAACCAGATCTCGTGCTGGAGTTAGGACTCACGGCAGGCTCTTTCATCCGTGCCATCGGTGCAGTCCTGCACGCGGTCACACCAGTACGCGCCGGGGATGCACTGTCCATCGGAACACGTGAACTGCTGGCTCGAGCACGTCCTTCCCGCTGCAACACACAGCCACACCATCAGTCCTTCCTACCAACCTTTTCTATGAGGAAAAATATTTCCCTTCCTCTTTGACTACTTCATCTTTCTCATAAATATGAGTATAGCACTTTCTTCCCCTGTATTTGGTGTACTCAAGGGGATTAAAGAACACTTGACAAGCACATAGCAGACAGGATAGCTCTGGGAGGGCTCCTGTAGTCTGCAAGGTCACTGCTTTTCTCCACTGAAGAATTGACCTCTAGATTAAAAAGTATCTCCCTGTAATTATTCTGCCTAAAATATTAAATTGCCACTTCTCATTGATTTAAAGTTTTCTCTTCTTTTATTTACTGGGTCAAAATCTGTCAGTAACTGTAAGTTATTCAGTCAACTGGAATGTCACAATGTAAACACAGCAGAGCTGGTGGTAAAGTTTTCTAATACAGCCTCAACAGTCACGAAAAGTTTGCATATATAACTAACGGAGGATTGAGAATGATTTGGAAAAAGCAACCACATAAAACTGTTCAATTGCACTTTGATTCCACTACAGCTAAATTACATTTTCAGTTCTTAGGCAAACTAGCATGAATCTGTGAAGATACAACTTTTCCTTCCCTCTGCCACCTGCACATTTGTTTCTTTTTGAAGCCCATACTGTATCTCAACATCATCCGAGTCTATACAGGGGCATCTTGTCATCTGCTGCTCTACAGGGGCTCTCTATGCCTTCTTCTGTAGGCAGTATTCCCAAAATAAGATCAGCTACTGGGATACCAGTGTCATGAGGAAAAACAAGAGCATGACAGTAAAGTAAAACAACTTTCTGCATGTATAACTTCCAGAGGTGTCAGCCAGTTTTCCCAAGACAAACTTTTAATATTTCAAGGAGGAAAATCTCCTCTAGCTTTCCCAAACACTGAGATAAAAAGTCCCCTTATAACAAAGAGGACAAATTCCAGGAGATGACTCAAAAGCAGCAGCAGCAGCAGAGTGCCACTGCATAGATGCTGATACTCATGATTAACCAGTACATGGTGAACAATGTTACAGAGACCCAGTTCCAAAGTCAAATTCAGAGCTGTTGCTCATTTTGCATTTTGTATCTACAGATTCTTTAGTTAAAACATAACCAGCAGTTGTGCTGACACCTTCTCAGAGGAAGAGGGGAGCAAAAGGTAGTTATCAATAATTCAAAATTTTCCATCCTCAGTGGATGAAGATGGAATCAAGATACAAAAGTGAAAACCAAGTCTGTGAGCAAAATCCTTCCAAAATAAACATTTTAACCTCCCCAGTTCAGTTCAAAGAAGTTATCAAAAAATTATACACACAATCAAAATGAAAATAATTAATCTTATGTTCATCACTTAGAGTAAAATTTAATACTAGAAATGGCAGGAAAACCACCCTTCAGAACACTACAGTTGTTCTCTTGTTTTATACAATAATGCAGAGAATGTAATTTGGTGCAGTAACCAGCTCACTGCTTGCCACTTCGGCATGTACTTATAGCCCTTCAAATGCCTAGCCATGAAATTCTAAGCCAGAGTAACATATTTTATTTGTCTATCAATATTAAGAAAAGAGCAAAGCCTATGGTGGTAGCAGTTGTTAAATTATTTTCTTGATCTAAACTGTACCAAGAACACTAAACACTTTACTTGAAAACAGCAATTCAGACATGAATAATACACTGTTTGGCAAGTTTAAAGTGAAATACTAATCAGAATTATGTTCTAGGTTTAAGCTATCCAAATGATAATGAAAGACTAGACTCCCACCAGACACCAAGACCATAGATGTTTCTCTTCTCTGAGTGTGATAAAGAATGGCTCTGTTAATTCTAAATAATAATGCTACTAAATAGCATTGCTGAAAATCATACAAGAATATTTATCAATGTTTGCTGATTATTGATAATTCCTCCTATTTTATATACAAATAAATTTCAAAGTCGTCTAAAAATAATTAAACTTTGTTGTATATAGTTCTGAGATGCCAGTGTGAATTTTGTTAGCCAGTGAATACAGGTGATATAGTAATATGCATATTTCACCTCTTTCGAAATTACTAAATTTTTTATCAAGTATAAAACTAGTACACACTTTATATTTTTCTCTTTTTAATTAAAAGAAACTAGTAATTTTCAGATTTCAAGACCTGGAGATATCTTTTTAGACATATTTTCTGTATTTTATCTACTTCAGACTTCAGATTATTTTATTTCTAGAAATATTTTAGAGAGACTTCTCTACTTAGAGAAGGCTTGTTTCTGTATGTTCTCAATATGCTGCTATGTAAATTACATTATTTCACAAAGCTGGTGTAACACTGGAAGTTAAAATACTTACGACATTGTTGATGTTCATCTGAGCCATCTTCACAATCCTCCTCATCATCACAAACCCATGACTGTGGAATACATTCCCCATCAGTCCGACACTGGAATTGATTTCCCTCACAGGTAGGTTGTGCTAGTGTAAGCAATGAAAAAAACTGTCATTTCACAGACCTTGGTGAAAGCACTTTCAAAGAAAATAATTGCATAAGGGAAAAGAATGAGGTTCTAAGGAGGAGGAGGTTCTAAGGAGGTCTAAGGCTCAAGTGTCAATGAATTGTAACTTCCATGAAACATATGAAGCATTTAACAGATCAAAGAAAACGGACAGACCAGAGAGGGGAAAGTGGACCAGCACAAACACACTCAAAGGCAAAATTCAGCTTAGTAAACTCCTGCATAGATTCTTCAGCCTTATATCCCTCCTGGAGACACAAGCTCCTCTAGAATGGAGATCTCAAAAAATTTTCAGGTTCTGAACTGCCCTCTGGCAGAGCCTTTTTTCACTTTTCTGTAGAGTCACACTAGGTTCCCCAGTTCCACAGGGGTCTGTTCAATTGCTCTCACTCCACCTCAGTTGCTTTATCCCTGGTAAGAACATGATCTCCCAAACAAGGTCATGATTCTTCCCTGTGAATTCATGAGGCAAAAGTGAGGGTCAGATCAGAACAAACTGAATGTTGTTGTTCCAGCTCCACTCTGTACTCTTCAGATAGACAAACAACAGGGAACCATCAAAGAGAAAGATCAAAATGAATGTTTGAAACTGTGTCACAGCTCATCCCATCTCTAGTTAATACTCCTGGAAGAATCCCTAGTACAACACAGTCCAGTAAACAGGACTCTGGTCTTGACCATCTCTGTTCTCAGGATTATGGTTTTGCAGAAATACAAGGTCAACTTGAAACACTTTGTGCTCATGGGATGATACGCAAGCACAACTATCAATTTAACCAAAGCATCGAGGGAGAAAATTAAAACAATTGGTAGATTTAGAGCTGAAAAGTACAAAATAACATCAGTAGTAAACCAATTAGAGGGATAAAATTGATCTCATACTACAGATATGTACTTCATGCATACTTTTTAAAGTCCTGCTTCAAGAATCAAAGAACAATCTTTTAGTATGATTTTAACCTCAGACCAGTTTTAAACAATCTTGCTAGGCACTCATGTGCCCCCTACTTATAGCACATTAACATATTGTTTTTAAAGGCCAATTAACTCAAAAAAATTAAGTTTCATTTTCATTATTGCTATGGGACAACACCATTTTGTTTTGCCAGTTTAAAGGCACTCTTGATCTAGGACTACACTAAGTTTTTTGGAGGTAAAGTGCTAAGCAACAAATCAGACTGCCAAGCCATGTCAATGGCCTCCAATTATTACGTGGGTCAAACAGCATAGAAATAATAACAGCATAAAAAGACCGGATATAAATTAGTCTCACTCCCTATCAGCTGAGGGGTAAAAATTGGCTAATCTGTAAGTGGGCTGATAATTGCACAGAACTCAAAGAACACTAGAACTGAGAAGGTAAAATACAGGCAAGTTCCTGTAAACAGACTGTGGAGGGAAATTCTTCACTTTCACAACTTTTCCATTCAGCTTGAGAGAATCCTTGTGCATGGATATTACAGTCCATATGAATAAAATTGTTGTCCCAGAGCTGCTGACACAATGAACTCTCAACAATTAAGCATGACCCTACTTTGGGCACAGTAGGTACAGTTAGTTGTCCAGGGTCTGAAAGATGTGGAGCACAAGTGATGCTGGTAGTTGTATATACATCCAATATTCAGGATTACTACAGTAATAGAAGACAATACATTTCCACATCTACTTAGAACATTACTCATAATATGAAACTGCATTATTGGACAGTCAGATTTTTATGAAAATTTTAAAGTCATGTTAAAAGCTGAGCACTACTTGATTTTCTGTGTAGCAAAGCCAAATGAGCTCATGAAATACGACTCCAATAGATTCTGCAATATCTCATGACAGCTAATAGTTTTCTCCCAATTCAATATTCACTCTTGTATCATAGGCACAGCTGAGCACGTTGGAATCTCCTAATTTCTTCTATGACAAAGGAGTTGCTCTGTATTTGTTTCACTTACGGCAGCCAGCTTCATCTGTGTCATCTGAGCAGTCTCTGGCCCCATCACACCTCCAGTCTGCAGGAATGCACCGACCATTGCCACAGCGGAACTGCCCCCGCTCACATCCTGTGGTAAAACAGAGAGGGGAACAGGCACCTTAGCAGGGCAAACACATAAAAACAGACTGTGAAATTCACCAAGAATTCTAGTTTACCCACTGCCCTGCAGCATGGAGAGAAAATGATAACACAAAAAACAACACAAAAGATAATACAAAAATATTAAGAAGTATATATATAAAAAAGCTCTCCATACTCAAACAAACAAACAACAACAAAAAAGAAGCAAAGAACTATCTTCAAGTATTACAGAACATCTTCAACTAAATTACTAGAAAATTCCAATAATTCTAGCATTTGTGTATTATACAAGCAAAACAAAAATAGTTATAAAAAAGGAAAAAATAACCCAAACAAGTCTCAGAGTGCGTACACTACAGAAACCTGTGTAGCAGGAATGTACCAATTTTAAATTCCCAAGCAGTACAGACTTTAAATAAAAGTAGAGCATCATTTTCAACATAATAGCTAAGGACCAAACATGCTAAACATTAATGCTCTCCAAAGTGTTTGAGGATTTAAAAACATACAATAGTAATCCCCTTAGCTAATGTGGAAATCTTGTTTCAGTGGTAACTGCTTGAAAGTATAGAAATATCTCAGGTTTGTTTTGCTTTATAATAATACCCTCATACTTAAAATATTTCCTCTGAAGTACAGGAAAGCATGTCTTGAGTCAAGATTTGAATAGCAAATAATTTTAAAAGAAATTAAGCTTTCAGACATCTATGGCTGATCAAAAGCTATCCTGCTGTCATTCTCTCCTGCTTGATCTGCTAAGGATTAAGACCTGATAAAGAAGCATTCATTCCCAGGTGTAAATGCAGCTGGATCAGGCCTTTATTAGAGTCAACTAATGAAATCTCCAGTCCATAGGAAAGAGAAAAGGCACTGTTTACGGCCTTTCGTTGTGACTACAGCCTCATAAAAAGGGAGTGAACAGTTTTATAGATCCTCAAAACAATGAGCTACAAGATAATTAGGTTCAACAGAGCTCTGTTTCATGTTAATCTGTTGTCAGCACCTCAGAGAGGGGAACACTGAAAAAACCTGAGGTAGTAGCAAAGTTCAATTTGGAAAAAAAAAATCCTGTTTCCTGATTAAATTAATAACCATATAATAAAATTACATCTTTCAATTATTCTGAGCGATTTGTCCAGAGAAGATAACCTCAGTATACATAAAGCACAACCACCTATTTTGTGAATTCATGATGCCATAAATAACACGCTACCTAACTTTCATGTAAAACCAGGCATATCACCACTGTCACATAAACACAGCTAAGTGATGTATTCCTCAGGGATATAGGCAAGCTACTTTATGCAAGGAATGTTCAAATCTGATTGTCTGGTAGTGACACCCTGATTTATAATGTATCCTGCAAATGGTCAAAAATTTCACTTGGATAAATGGTGGTACGGAGTGGTACAGGAGTATGTTCACCCGAATACCTTCTATAGACTAATGCATGATGGTGGTTGGTGGTGCAGGTCTGGGGTTGGTGGTGCAGGTCTCTTATCAACTACCTTTAAAACACAACAACCTCCCTTGCAAAAATGCCCTGAAGGAATGTACAAGTTCACTCTGGAATCCCAGGCCCTCTCCCTGAATTTTGCCCTACAAAGCAACATTTTCATATGAGATTAGCAGTTAAAGCTCTAAAAACACAACATATAATCCATCATTTATCAGTTGCAATTACTATGCAAAACAAATACTAAATCTTCTTGTATATTTAGTATATTATGGCTATTCAAAAATATTCAGAGACACTTAATTAAAAAAAGAAGTTACAATATAGAATCAAATCTGCATCCACATGATTAGGATTTTTAATGGAATGTGCTTATAAACAAGCAATATGAGCAACTTGTATATTATTTCTAAATAATAACTAGCTAAAAAATTTTCATGTTCTATGTACAACAATAATTTATTCTGCCTATCTCGTAGTTAAACATATCCTTATAGTGATAAAAATGAGGCGATAACACTGATAAACCTTTTTAAAAGCAGCATAAACACAGCAGTCTTTGTACAGTACCAGCAATGATAACTGAATGGTAACAGAAAACCTGCAAGTCACACAGTTCTGCTACTCTCTACAGAATTATAATTTAAGATGCTCACACCTACAGACAGTAAGCACCCTACCAATGTCCATTTATACAATTCTTCAGCAGACCTGTTACAATTCATTTCATAATGGCATTAAACATTACAATGTTATCTGCTGTTCTTACTTATAACTGAAGAAAAAATGCTCTGAAACACCTACAAATATTATGAAAGACTAATACTTTAATTATCACTGTTTTATACTATATTTAATATAATAGCAGATAATCATGTAAATTCATTTAAAAAACAATCTTTGAAAATCAGTAATACGACAGAAGTAAAAGTGATCTGCAGTATCAAGGGCACTTCTCACAAAGGTTCTAAAAAGCTTGTGTTTCATCTGTGATCCTAAACAATTCTAACTTTGATAAAGGAGAAAGTAATCAGGAGAAAAATACATGATTACAAAGTTACTGCTACAAATAGGAGAAATAACCACAATAAAAGAAAAATAACCATGTCAGCAATAACCAGATTTGGTATATTCTATGCAATGTGAGCCTGCCTGTTTCAGCAAGAGCAGGGGTTGTCAGAAAACAGCTTGTTTATTGATATTACTTGAGGTCTCAATTCACTGAAGATTTAGTCATTAGGAATTTTATGGAAGGTTTTCCTTTCCATAACTTTTGTGGTTTTTCAAAATGGTGAGGCAGCTCATTAATCCATCAGATATTAGAAAAACATAATACTAATGAGCTAATTTCCATAGAAATTCAGATTTACTCTGACAAATGCTGATAAGAAGGAAATAACTACTGAGTTTAAAAATGAGCAATAAAGTAATCAAGTCTCCATTTTCATGCTTAAAATTTGCTAATAGAACAGAATTTGGGTGACTTTTGAAAGTCAAGTTTCAGAAATGATTGAATTTTTGGTGTTGCTCTACTATTACTATAGTTCAGTTTTAGTCTTCTGACTGTGATTAAAGCACTACTAAAATACAGGCTAAAAAATGCATGGCAGACCTTAGTAATCACACCAGAACATATATACATAAAGAAGAATCTCTGGATTTAACAAAAATAATTTTGAAAGGTAAAATCTGTTTCAACTGCTTGATATTCAGGGAAACACCAAAGAAATAACAAATATATTATATTTGCTTTAATATAATCCAGTCTAATGCTGAAATTGCAAAGCAAAGATCAGAAGCATCACTGGAAAAATGCAGACCAAAGCATTATTTCTAAACTTCTTGGTGTACTTGCTATCTTGGGGCTTCATGCTAACCTGGTCACTGGAATTTGTCTTGTTCTCTGTGTCTGGGATTGTCTTGTAAGAGACTCTCAGTGGATGTTTCAGATTCAGAATTTGCCCAGGTAAAACAAGAAGGTTTATGTTCCTAGCTCTGGGAAAGCTACTTGCAGAAAGACTTTTTCAGGTAGTCATTTTCCATTGAAATAGAACAACATAGTAGTGATTTTATCACAGGAAAGATTGAGTAAATTACTAACTGAAAAAAAACCCCAACTTTTTTTCCACTTTTACTTTATTAAAAGTAATTGCATCTTCTACCACTATTGCAACAGTTTTTACCTGCATGAATGAAGTACCCTACAGTAAACCACTGCCAAAGACAAACCCCACTGCC
Source organism: Brachypodius melanocephalos (assembly GCA_013398615.1). Lineage (NCBI taxonomy): Eukaryota > Metazoa > Chordata > Aves > Passeriformes > Pycnonotidae > Brachypodius > Brachypodius melanocephalos. The sequence goes on from VZSR01000205.1 coordinate 390,337, forward strand.
ACTAGAGGATGGCAGTCAACATTCACACCACTAATGAACATTACTCAATGTCACATTAAGTCACAGGGAATTCCAGCAGAAGAGAGGGAGGTCAACAGCATCACACATTTCACAGCACAGTGCTTTAACCCACAGGACTACAGCCTCCAACAGGAAGGCTGTACACTACATCCTGTCAACCTCCACCAGGCTCCACTTTGTGTAGAAACATTTAGTTTCAGAATTAAAGCTAAAATTCAGTCCTTTTGTATTAAAACCAGAATGTTATGTTTGGCTTATAATAGAACCAAAAAAGCCTTACTCTTCACTCCTCTGAGTTACTTCTGATTCCTTGTAGTTCCTCCCTGAACAGTTCTAGTCATTTGTATTCTTCTCATACATTTTCTACCTGCCCATTTAACCTTGAAGTCCCTCACACTTTTAACTCTGACTACACATTTTCTGAATTGCATTTGTCATCCACAGATTAAGGGCCATGACTGTTCATTCTGACTACACAGAACAGGCCAAAATCCCTCATTCCTTCTTCTTTCCTTGTGCTCACAGTGCCTTTGAGAACTGCTAACACTTCCTTAGCCGTGAAGTCTGAATGAAGAATTTAAAGTAAAGAGGAATGTATTAAGCCCAGGGTAGATTGTACCCAACTTACCAAATCAAACTTACACTGCTGCAATTACTTTACACCTCAGGAATCAACACTCTCAACAGATTTATTTGTATCTAAAAGAGTAATGTTCCTCAAGGCAATATTTTTTTCAACTGAGCAGTTCCACTTGTAATACATCTTCAGGTTTCCAACAAGTAACTGCAAACAGATTGTGCATTACAAACCTCTTCCACACAAAATTTACAAATAGAAAAAATAAGTGGCAAGCTCTTTTTTTTCCTCTCTTTCTGGGTTCCAAAAAAGGGTACTGTCTTTCCCATTTGGCCCCCAAACAGAGCAGCCCACTCTAGGGGCCTTGCAGGTAAAAGAATCCTGAAGAATCACCTTCCATACACTTTGATGTCAGATTTTTGCCTAGCTTAATTACATGTCAAACAGCCTGAGGTCTTGGAATGCTCAAGGAGGGAAGGTTGAACCTCTGGAAATTCCATCTCTGTTCCCTCTCGCTAATGTAGAAAGAAGCGAAATTCAAAGTTAAGGAAAAACCATAGCTTATTTTCAAATAATGCCCTACAATACTGAAAAGCAGTATTTTCCTAGCAATTATAATAGGAGAATGAACAAATATTATTTAATAGGTAAGAAAAATAGAGTCTGATAAAATTATGCTAACTTCCATGTATCTTGACATGATATTTAACCTTCAATCTTTCTACACTCTTTAAATTTCATTACATTTAATACAAACTATTCAGATTTTTTAAAAACATGGACCACACAAATATTTATAGGTATTACACAAAGCAGCAAAAGGTTTACCTGCAGTTTTCAAGCCCTCACAACACAAAACGTATTTGGTACCTACGTATCTCTAAATTAGATTAAAGAAATAATTTTTATTGACAATATCAACAAAAAGACAGTACAAATGTGCAGGTGCACCAACTTCACATGACTGCAAGATCTTTGTAGACAGATTGATAGACAGACAGAGGACTAGTCAAGGGACAATCCGAGGCAGAAAAGCTGAAGTGCCAGATATACAGCAATACATTGTTAAAAGGGAAGCGTAGGATTTCTTTAACTGAATTATTATCCAATTACGTATAACAAGATTATTATTAGTAAAATAACATCTTCAGACTCACCAGCTGCTCAAGAACTCCTTGTGCCTTGCACTGTACAATCATGTCACAAAAAGGGCCATTCCCTAGATAGTTTGCAGCATACAGACAACAGGCTCTTGAACTCCCGGGGGTGCGCCCATGTCGAGAGGCCAATTGAGCCTCTCGTTCTTCCTTTCATCAACACATATTCATATTCTATTTTTAATCTGTTAGCACTCAAAAAAATCCCAATATATGAGAGGCACAATCTGTTTAGCTGGTATGTTTATTAGACAGTACAACAAACAAGGCACATGTGAGATTATTTGGGGGTGGGAGGCAGGGGGCAGCGGTGGAAATGATAAAGGACTGACCTTGAAGCAAAAGATCTGGTTCTATACCAGTACTAGCTGGACTTATTTTTGAGTAAACCACATTCTGTGCTCAGCACAATGATGGGTCTCAGAAACTGTAATAAACAAGTTCTGCTCTGACAAGCAAGATCCAATACCTACATTTGAAATTTTTACTTATTGATTTTTTTTTTTAAAGTGCTTTCAAATTCAAAACCAAAAGTGAAAATATTGTCTTTCATTATGGACTTAGAAATACCATGTTTCCCTACAGCATCAGCACATTTTTATGGTTTGCCTTTACTTGTCAAGCAGGAAAAAACCCATAAAAATCTACATTATATTCTGTGCTTTGTGTCTGCACATTCTTGCACATACAAATACTTGTCAACTAATACAATTGTTAAAACTAAAGCAGCAAATATCATTTTAATAATGCTCACATGCAAAATCTTTGATAAAAATACTTTAAATCATTGTGTTTAATGTTAAACTATTTGTTTTCAGTTAATACAGTTATAAAAGGACTATAGATTAATTTCTGCTAATGCCCCAACATAAATCCAAGAATTAAAGAAATTCAGGATTTTAATCTACTGAAACTAAGCAGGAAAGCTTTCCTGCAAAGAAAAAAGCGTTCAGGTCTCCTGCAGACAACAAGTTCAAAGGAATGACACTGTAAATGCTTCCTAGCAACATTAAAGATATTCATAATCCTCATCTCTTCTACCTTACTTCATTTTTATTAATTGAAAAAGCAGCAAATGCAAGTAGCCTAATAAAAATGGAAATGGTTTATTAATTAGTTCTTAACAAATCTATTCAATTTTTTTTCAAGTTTAAGCTTGAACCAATAAAGAGAACAAGCTCTTATATATATATATATACATATAGCACATATAGACCTCCTAGGGAAAACAAACCAAAAAAAATCTCAGTTCTCTTTCTTTTTTTCTCAAGGTTCTGGCAGAGCCTTGAGAAAATCAGAACAAAATAACAATGGTTTCTACATTATCACTTTCAAACTAATTATTCTGGGAAAAGTGAAAAAAAAAATAGGATATTCAATCTTTAAAAGTTATTTACATTGATCCTAAATGTAAAAACCCAACCTTCTAAATTTAAAACCATGACAGTTTATCATACATGCTTACAAAGAGTACATATTCATACTACGTATCTTTTCCATCATACAGTACTACAAACAAAATAATATAAATTAGGTTCCTTTATAATCTTGTTTCAACTCACTTTTTTAAAGCAACAAATAAACTTTTACTATCCTTTTAGTCCTATAACAAGGCAGGAATAAGAAATAATCGTTTTAAGGAAGGACTAATTCTAATAGACAGGAGGTGATACTCCTTTCTACTGATAAAGTAAATATTCTTTATATTGAACAGACCAGGATCCTTCTTTCATTTAAATCACTGACAAATTTCTTGTACTTCAGTGATAACTGAGGGTAAGCCATTAATTTTTCTTGGACACCTTCATTAATCTAAACTGTATATAAAGTACTTTCCAGGAGGACACTAACAAAAACTATTTGTACTCCTTAGAGATTTTAGTAAAATTATTATCTGTACGGCCAAATTCAAGAGAACCAGTACTTGCAGTGTTGCTGAAAGATGAGCCTTCCCAATATAAAAATGTGTTTCAGACATTACACGTGAAGAACATGTTCTGCCTTCAATTGGATAAGCTCAAGCAGTTGTCTTGACATTGGGTGTCTTAATCCACATAAATCAGTTGTGATTGTGTTAGCTGGGGAGATGAAGTGAGCACTGTGGATCTCTAGGGAAGCATACACATCTCAGCTCTCCTAAATCTTAGTAGCTTCTTTTCCATGAATGGCACATTAAGTATGCAAAAATCTGTTCTATTGACCATATGACATAAAGAGGAAGAAGAACATGCAAACATTGTAGAAATAAAGACAGCCTCAGTTACTCACAGAAGGAAGCATCCCAAGTATTTTCATAAGAATGAATCCTGCTAATAGCCCCAAGGCTGCTGTAGAATAACAATTGGGTAACAGAAGATGGGGGGCAGAATATGACCAAAAGAGGAAAATCTTCAAGACTAGGACATATTTACAACTACACAGTGTGTGGAAAGTGGGGAGGGAAAAAAAAAAAAAAAGTGCCTTAACAACTTAGAGAGAACATGTATTTATCACTGAGAAAGTCAGACAGAGGCAGTAGCAGATGATATAACAACCCTCTCAGGAAGCTTGTATTGTTTTGAGACTGTACAGCTTTTAAAATAAAATTTCCAACCAATGTGCTGGTTTTTTCTCAAAATTAGACCCCATGCTGAGATGATGACCTGCATTCAGTTCTGTCACGCTCTCCTGAAAGCTGATGAGTCATTGTCGCACTAAGAACTGGCCTCAGTAAGAGCCTTCCTGTGCAGATCGTGACAGTGAAATTGTGTCATTTTTGTATTTCTTTTCTGTATCATTGCGAGAATGAAAACGGCTATGCAACATATAACATTTTGCCAAATTATAAACCTTACTATAATCTTATATTACAAGTTATTAAATGAAAAATGAAACCTGCCATGCAAAAAATAAACCACTTTCCCTTACAGATAATAAACATGGTAAGCACATAAAATGAAAGCTATTTCTGTCTTCCTACCACAGAACCTATATCCATAACAAATAAAAAAGACAATTTAAGCTGTGCCCCAAAGCTTCACAGGGCACTAGCCATTTTGCACAAGTTTCAAAAATTGCAACATTGCAAACAAAACATTTGGGAACACTGTCAGAAAAGCAGAACTGACATGTCAGTATGGAATAGATAGACCACATGCTACAAGCATCTAGTGTGCCTCAACTGATATTCTAATGCTCCTTACTACTGCTCATGACACAGGGAACTACAGAGATTCCTTTGGAGCCACTGATACAACACATTTCTCCCTTATTCTGTAGTGACTCTGTTGCAGTTAGCAGCTGATGGCTGGTCACTCCTTATAAAGCTTCCCAAAAAGGAAATTCCATATGTCAAGGCAGGCCTGAGCAAAGGAGGGATCATAGAAGAGTTTGGGTTTGAAGGGACCTTAAAGATCATCTGGTTCCACATCTCCTGCCAGGATTACCTGAACTGAAACAACAATGTTGTTTTGACTGATGTGCTCACACAAAATGCAGTTTTATCTTAAAGGAAAAAACAAACAAACAGTAAGAATTGAATCATCCTTTGGCTGTTTCACTTCTAAATGTAGCATATTTTCTTTCTAGTTTTTGGTTTAAAAAATAATTTAAATAATCCTCTTACACAAATAGTAATACTAATGAGTATTTTTCTAGTTTTTGGTTTAAAAATAATTTAAGAAATCCTTTTACACAAATAGTAATGCTAATGAGTGTGCCACATTAAAAAAAAACAGTCCTTGAATTCATCAGAAGAAGATAAATACAAGAAATTTCATCTTCTCCTGAGATATTACCCTTCCTGTCAACCCCAAGGGAAGCATTTTACCTATAATTTCCCTAAGCATCCAAGCTCTATAACTCTCAGATTTACTCACCCATTTTGACTTTTTAAGGATGCTTGATTCTGCTGTGACTTCCCTTCATTAGTGGCTGCTGGGCATGATATTTTAAATAATTCTTTAAATTACATTAGCTAGCTACTCTAAATAGTATTCCAGACACAGAGGTTAATAGTAGGGGAGAACTTTACTAGCTAAGAATCTACAAGATTTTTTTCTGGAGTTTGTTTCACATGAAACTGTTTTAAATAGACCTGCAGTAGTAAAATTCATTTTTAATAATACAGCTAGAAGGCCAACAAGAACTGCAGCAATACTCCATGTGCTTGGTTATCATCCAACTCACTTATTACACTTCAGGTTGAGAACAGCCCTACAATCCTGCTCAAAAGTGAACATGTGAGAAGCCCCATTCAAGTCAAGTCATCTGTTTATCCAAGACTTTACAAAAGAGTTTCCAGCAGCGCTAACACTTGTTCATTCTAGCCTTGATAGGACTACTCTCATTGGCGGCATGGTAAGGTTTTTAGCAGTAGCATTAGACAGTGGTTTCATGGCCAGCCTGAAAATGGAATCTCTCTTTCTTGCCCTCTTTCCAACACCTCTCCTTGTACATGATGCCAAGGTTTCCTTTCTTTTCTATACTCCAGTAACTATCAGGCCTTTCTTTCAGCATGCTGCTCAAAATCCCTAAGCCATAATTCCATAGGTCTGGTATATTTTTCCCATAGGTTTTTAAGTGAAAGCAGCTCAGAGAAGGTCCAATGAGCAGTGGCACAAAGGAAGTACCAACAACCCAAGGTTGTCAGCAACATGGGTACCTGGGATATTGGAAAAAAGAAGAAAGATGAGTGGGGGCATCCTGCTCCCAGGATCAGTGAACTAACTGTTCATAGGGCTCATCTCCTCTCATGAAACTGTACCCTTAGATGACAAGGGCTTGATCAGATCAAAATGGGTATTGAATGATATGAACTTTACATGGGAGTTTTTCTTCTCTGGGACAAATCTGGGAAGGGTTATTCATATATGTCTGCATTCCAGTTCTGCAGGTCTTATACTTCCCCAAAGTAAACTGAACTTTCTATGGTATATTTGTTTGAGTTGATAATGTGCAGCATGGTTTCTCAAGATAAAAACCACCACCTAGATTCTAAATACACCAGTGAATGTATTAGTTCCTGGGATATCTTGTGGATTATGCCTTTTGGTTTTTTTAAGAGATGCCACAGAACACAGCTAAAGCTCCAGCTTTCCCAGCCCACAAAAGCATGGCCCTGCAATCCCCATTAAAGGGAGTCCCAATTCCCCATTCTCTGTCTTGACTCAGCAGGGTGTAGTATCATGACCTGGCTGTGCAGGAAAATAATTGGGCAGGCACACTGCTGCTGTAAACAGTGCTCTTTTGCTGAAGATTTGGCTTCTTGATTGTAAAATAAAGGCAACTTATTCATGTTAAAATTATAAAATAGAACAGGTCAGAAATAGAACCATTTCAGTCAACTTTCATATGTTATTTCATTAATCCAAAACAAAACTAGTAACAGTGATCCTTTGATCTCTAATCCACTTTAAGCATTGCAAAACAAAGAAAACATTAAAACCCCCAAAACCAACAGTAAAAGCTTAAGGAATACACTAAAGGCTACCCATTTAATTTAACAGTTCTACGCTCACTCATTAAATTTAATTTTTTTCAACTGTGCTATAAATGTACTTAGTCAAGGCAGAAAAAAGTTGTTAAAAATTAACATTATTGTAACAAAATGGACTTCAAAATGTGTCTCAAACAATAAAAAGGATTTAAAGAGATGCTTACTCTTCACTGAATCATATTTTCTGTCTTAGATCAATAAAACTCAGGGTAATTTCTTTGAAATTAAAGGAATCGCATTGGGTTGACTCAGAAGAAACCTTGTTATTCTTTCATCTAGAAACAGCTCAAAGTATTTTGAAGTGTATTATAATCAAATTTTATAAAGAAGCACTTTAGTTTTAAATAATTTTAAAAACAGCTCTTTTATCTTCTACATTCAGTGCAAGGTATTAAAAAGAAACTGACAAATTATGATTATCGTCACTAATTAGTCAAAGTGGAATAAAAACATCCACTTCTCTTTAAATAGACGTCAACCTGTAGATCCTTAATTAGAAGGGACCTTTAATGTTTTTCAACAGTGACCACTTCTAGAAAGTCTAACCTCCTTTGAAACATCCAAAGTACTATATGGTTCCAGTATGTTTTAAGTAGAGCTCTGAAAGAGGAGATACAACTCCAGCTTTAAAAAATGATAGTACAGTGTGATTCAGGTTACATATTTGTCTATCTGAAAAGTTATCATGACCACTCAGATCTAAAAATAAGTATTGTAGAAGACTGAATCGATCCAATAACAGATAAAAAACTGACTACAATGTGCCTGCTTACTGCTTAGTTAAAAAGAAGAGTATTAAGATTCAGAAGAACCTCCAGGTTTACTGTTAACGAATGAGAAATTAAGAGTGCAGGAAGGCACATGGAGGGGAAAGGCTCCAGATAGTACAAGTGATTTCATGTCAACCCAGGAAGACTGAAAAGAAAAGAACTAAAAGGCTGTGATGAAATTGCAGTCTACCTTTCCCCCAAATGAATCTTTGCTATTTCCTGCAAAACACATGGCAAGTAAATCTGGATTAAAGCAGGATTTCATTGCTCAAATTTCCAATCAGCTCAATTTATGAAAGAAGGTTTGGTGTTGTCTTACAAGGAAATAGAAGAATCACACACATCACACATTTATCTTAGTTGAAATCTCCTTGGATGCTCTGTCTCTGCTTGTCTTCACTCCTGTAGTTTAATTATTTACTGTAATTCTAGCATTTGGCATAGAACCTAAATCTAACCAGGTCTCATCCAATTACTGCTTTCAATATTTAACTAAAATTCTGGGGTTTGACCCATTCTTTGTTTTAGCTGATTACTTTGCAAATACCTGATATGCTTTACTGAACAGAATACAGAAAAAGAGTGAATTATTAAGAAAATTCAAGAAATGTACTAGAAGTGGGCTATTCATTAAAAAGAATGAAGAAAAAAAAAACCCTGTTAGTGCACAGAAAAACTCATTAAAATGTGAAAAGACTATAACGTGTTTCACTGACAGATACTCCTAAATTGTCAGGCCTCAAGAAGTAAGCCAGTTTAGAAGCCAGGTAGATGGACACTCAGTGCAGTTTTTGCTTTTGATTTTGTGTGAGTACATCTCCAAGAGAAACCAAGAAAATTGGACTAGTGAAGGATTATGAACACTGAAATGCGCAAAACCCAGGAAATTGCACGTCAGGATTGCATTGATACAGTCATATTTCTTGCCGTTCTTTTTCCCTTCTCGTTACTTCCAAATCCTCAGTCCCCAGTCAGTCAAGTCTTCAAACTCCGGGTTTTGGCAGGGCTGGAATCTACACACAGGCTTCTCTGTCATTTAAAAGCATGCAGCGCTATACAAGGAAGTATGAATAGCGACTGACCTGTCGCCTGTAGCAATGTCACTGTACATCATCCTACAGACAAATTAAATAGTTTTGAGTGAAAACAATGTCTAAAATCCACTGAATTATTGATTTGGAGGTTGAACTATTACAATGCCTTATGGAAAAGTATGTTTCTCCATGACTTCCAGAAAGAACTGCTGTGCCTCTTCTCTACTTGGTCTCGTCATACCTATTTCTTAATGGCCTGCCACACTTCATGCAATCACAAATGTTCATTGTGATTCCTGATATATCTTATCACACCATCTGCATTCATTCTTAGAATAGTCTTCATTCTCAGCCTAATAGAGACCTCATAATGGCAACAAATTTTAGTCTTATTTGCCTGGGATGTATCAAGCTGATGATTTATCATGGCAGAGATTCAGGATACAAATCAAATTTGGTGCACTAACATCCATCCATTGTCTCTAGTTTATGACTGAGTGTGAAGGACTTTGATATTCAAAACAAACATGGGCAATAGTCCCGTGATGCTCCTGCTTGACACTACCTTCACTTAACTACTATTTAGATTCCAGTTACTTTTTTCCGACAACAATTACCCCACAGGCAACCCCTTACCTATAGAGCAAAGGTTGGAGAAACAGGCCCTGTACTGCTGGCAATTACAAAACACCATTTTTATTCCATTTATGAGCACTATATGTACTCTTAGTAAAACTAGAATTAGGTAAATCAAGGAAGAGTACTATCATTTGAGCAAGTGCTTAGGTGAAATTCTTTTAGAAACATCCATCTTATACTGGGAACACTCAGATATTGCAAAAAAAAAATCCCAAAAAACATCTCAAGCACCTTTGGAAATACTGAGGATTAGGCAAGATAATAGATTTTCACCATTTTCCTTTTAAGGCTTGGGATTGCTTTCATGGTTCTCCAAATTTTCTTTTTAAAATAAGTGTCTGACACGATCTCAACATTGAAGGAACTGTAACTTAAGGTTACCAAATATTTTACTATCATAATCACAGTGCAGGTAAAATTGCAATCCAGATATTTTGTTTGTATCAGTCACCCACTACTAAAATTAGACAAATTAGACTAAATAACTATGATTTCCACAGTTATTCTACTGTAGAGGCAGGGGGGAGGGGAGAATGGGAGAAAGAGGGAGAGGAACACCATAAAAGTAAAAACTTTTTGTACATCTACTACCTATGGATACTAGTTCCAAGCCTCTCTCTGCTTATTCTGTCATGTCATTTATCAGAGACGTTCTGGACAATCACAAACAGCTGTAGAACAAAAATGTAAGTTTTTGATCTGCACTGCATGTTCCATTCTATCCAATGTAAAATAATAGTGCATAGGATTAATTCTACCCAGTGTGACCTCTTTGGCTGAAGTTTTTGCAGGTCTCCAGCACATTAGCTATATCTTTTTTCCCTGTTCCTAAGTGGGAGCTGCTAGCAGCAGTTGCTGTATAATTACTTAGTTGATTCTGTCTAAGGAGCTTAAACTAAGAGTTGAGCAAAGAAAGCAGATTAACAATTTGAACACACACGTAATACACAGACACACAGAACAAGCACAGCAGGACTGCAGGTCAATACGCGGGGCGGAGGAAATGCACTTCAGCCACTCTTGCCCAACAAGACAGGCTTGATTTCTGTGCAAGGCAATTAAACAGCGTGCAGAAGAGGAAGGCAGGAAGATGGGCTGCAGTCACAGGCCGGAGGGAGGACGTGGGCACAGGGCTGCTCCATCCCCAGCAGCCAGATTAGCACGGGAGCAGCGGCACTCAGCCTGCTCTGCCCGTCACATGCTCCTCCAGGTCGCCTAGCAACAGCAAAGCCCAGAGAAAAAGTTCTCCCTCTCTCAACTTCAAATCTGCGTCTGAGACCGACTGAGGGGAGCTTATTGTGCTCCAGACTAAGCATCTGTTTCTTTCTTATAGCCTTCTGCAAATGACTGCATATACCACAAGCATGTCCACGCATCACCCCCTACCCCCGGCCCAACCTGTCTACGTGCCAGTGCTGCAGCCCGTGCACTCCTCACCAAAAACAATCCTAGGTGCAATTTTAGTGGTCACCAAATCAGCTCTTGGAATGCAAGTGAACTCTGCTCTGCAAAACTACCCTTATTCCAGTAGCAAGAAAGGCACAAAGATCGCAAGAAAAAAATGCAAAAAGTCTGGGGTGACTTTTTTTTTTTCTTTGACCTTATTCACAGCCAGTAATCAGGACTCACAGAAAAACCTGCCTGCTTGCATTTCTGTAAAAGCATGAGTTTAGACCGTAGAGTTGCAAAGTCTGAGATGTCCCCCAAAATTTAGCCACATTTGTGTGTTGCTGTCTTACACAACTGGGGGGGAAAAAAGTTTGTACAAATCAGAAAAACAATCACAGGAATCATCCTAGGATAATTTAAAACGAAGGTGAAGTGAAGCTAAAGAGTCGGTGGTATTTGCAGCATTTTTAAGGCGCTACTTACTTTTCCACAACAGAAACCGACTCCATCAAATGACTCCTGGAAAGAGCCAACTGTCTCCCCTAGCTATTAGAAAGAACTCCTGGAATCAGTGCCCCTTAACCCTCTACTTTCAGGCACTTGGTCTTTTTCTTATAAAAGTCCCCGGAGTAGGGATGTGCTCCTTGCGGTGCAATTCCCATTCCGGAGAGGCTGGAGCATAGCGCTTACCTTGGCAACTGCCCTGCATTATGCATGCAGTGAATAATATGAGCAGTTTGCAAGCAGTTGCTGCTCTTCCATCCATCCGATGGTGAGGTCCCATCTGGGCTGGGATGCTCCAGCTTCCTCAGAAGCTGGCTTCTGGACTCCGGGGTGCTGATCTGCACAGCAGCAGCACAAGGAGCCTGGTGTCTTTTTCTTATCCTGCTAGTTGCAGAAGAAAGGCGTGTTCGCCTGTTGAGACATCGCGTTTTCTATAAACTCCCACCCTCCAGACATTGCATAAAGCTCTTTATACCCGGCGGCCCCGGAACCAGCATGAGGGAATCAGGCGCTGCTCCAGGCCCTGCAGCCACAAGCCGCCTCTGCCCCTCCTTCCACACTTTGCAGGATAGCCGAGATGCTTCCAAGACCCCGCACTTTGCTGACTTTGTATCAGAGTCCATTGGTGCTGTATTTAACGTGCTCATCTATTTCGAGTAGTTCTGGGAATTGCAAGGGTCAAGTGAAATATGTCACAGGTTTTAGTGTCCCAAAGGCATGCTCCAAATAAGAAAAAGTATTTTTTGTAACTCAGAAAAAAATCCAACATCTACTCACCAATGCAAAGGCAAAGCTTAGAACTTAGTACTCCTCACTCCTCACTTTCCTATGAAAGGAAATCTGTAGGGATGAAACTTATTCTTGCACTTTCTTAGCAGATAAAATCGGTTTGGTAAAGTGCTTTGGCTGTGAATTCTCAAGATATCAGCTGGAGACACGCTCCTTTAGTTCTAACTCTCCAACAGCGTGTGCAACACACAAAGAAATATCTTTGTGTTTTACTGCTGCCATTTCAGGAACCATATACCCACTAACAAGGGAAGAGCAGTATGTAGGATCACAGGGAAAAGATAAAGGTACCCTAATACTTCAGGCTGGAATGCAGCCTCGGTAAAAAGGACAAACATTTTGGAGGCTTTGCTTGCAGGATCAGAAACATCATATATAAAACGTGTGAAGTTAAATAATTTCTTTTTATATTAGTCAAAAAATAGGCTTTCATGTAGAAAATTTACTTATGCCAAGCTGTCCTTTCTTCATATGCGTGCACACACATACATGCATGTTAACAGTGACTGCTGTGCATACATACCATGGGAGAAGAGTAGTTCTATGTGTTTTCTATGAGGCTCTGTCAGATTAATTTTAATGACACCACTTTTATAAATACCATATATCTTTTGCATTAGCATCATGCCATGCTCATTATACTGCAATGGCTGTTTGCTGATGCTGCAAAAGGACTTAAGCAATATTTCAAACCTTGACTACTCTTCTTTTTGCCATGGACTGTGATTTCAATAAAGTGGTAGAGGTGCCTGTATTGTTCCTGCAGAAGTTGCACAGGAACATGTTGCTGCTTATTAGCAGGCTGTGATTTCTCTCCAGGTCCTGGAGGACGCTAATCCCTCTAAACCTTTCCGTAAAGGCTTTCTATCTATCAAGATAGCAAACGGGGGGGGCAGGGTGGGGGGGGTGGGGAGAGAAGATGTGGAGCATAGGCTTTTGCAAGGTTGTGATTTATGCAGGTTCAGGGCTGTTTGGTGTAGTGGTACGACACAGCACCGGGGTCAAGCCACAAGAAACACTGGGGGCAGATCAGAATATTCAATTAGCTTCCTGGCACCTCTGAATCACAAAGAGAGGATAAGATCTCTCCATCACAAGATCCAGAGCTGCCGGGGGAGGGGGAGACTTGCCCTCTTCAAATCTCCCTCTTCCCTCCCACCCTCTCTCCTTTCACTGTAGGGGAATAGTGCCTGAAACATTCCTTTCTGCACGGAAGGTCTTTTCCTATTGTTGTTTTCTTTGTGTTTCAGTGTTGCCAACTTACTGGAATTCTTGTCGTGGTTTCACAGCAAGGCTCGGGCTGACCAAACGGAACCAGCTGCGTTTGTGTATGGGGCCGCTGCTGCTTTAATCTCCCAACAAGGCCGATGGGGAGGGAAGGAAGGGATCCTCAGAGGGGAGCAAGCAGATCTGCTCTCTACAGATGGGTGCCTGCAAATCCAACACACAAACTGACCGAACTTAATTAGGAGAGGAATTGTTTAAAGCAGTTCACACCCCAGCAACATGCAGAGAGGGCAAACAGTGCTTGGGAGCTGCAGCGCCAGGCTGGGAGCTATGTGTAGTGTTCCGTCGCTATGTTTGAAGTAACCTGGATACAAGCTTGATACAAGTTTTGGGAGGCATCTACCTGTTTCACTCTGCCACAGGTGGCAGCCAGAAGGTGTGCTCCTGCCCCATTCATCATCACCATTTCTACACATCGGTATTTCCCACAGGTGAGAGGCTAGAGGGATTCTCCAGCATGAATGGTGGAGATGCTGTTGACAGTGTGCTGAGATGGTGGGCCATGCCCTTCCCACCCATTATTCTTTGCACTCACAAGACAAAATTTACGTTTAGAAACATCTAAGCTGATAAGCCCCGACATTTTACTGCTGAATAATAGTAACAAAGGAGCCAGCACAGGACAATGCTATCCTCAGTCTACTTCATCTAAAATTTTCACTTCTCACTTTACCATGGCACCTCATCATCCAGCTAAAGGGACCCTGTCCTGCTCGACCATTAAATGGGACTTATTCAAGACTAGAGACTTCAAGATCAGAATAAAAATTCCTCAAGGCTTTCCCATAATTACACCCTGTAAAATTGCCTATGTGGGTGCAACACATCTCTTTCTCTCATCTTTCTGTTGACTGTTCCTGTTGGCAGCTCATTATTTCTGACTGAAATAGACCTAGGGAGTTTTAATTGATTTTGCACGTTTAAGAAGATGAAGACTACATCTGTTAGAAGGTTGGAGGGAAAAAACATAGGCAATGCTGTTGTTCATTTTACTCTACTTTTGATTCAAAATACAGTTTGGGATGTCTTTGCTTGTCTGGTTTTTAGTGTGAGCAAGCACTCAGAAAAGCAGTTAAAGGTGTAATTTAGAACTAACAACTACGCTGCTTACTTATTAAAGATACCTGCTAAGCAAAGAAGTTAAAAATTAAAAGGCTTCATTCTTGACCAAGGTTCAGTCTAAATTAGTGTCCAAACTCATGCAGTTCTTCACACAGTTCTTCACAGACAGACAGAAACATCAGGGTTGATGTATGACTAGATAAAGATAGAAAGCTGATGGTTAAGGAAAATAGAAAGATGTATATACATTCACTATAGGAAAATGTGGGTCAGATCTGTAAATTTGTCTCTTCTGAACTTCTTGGAGCTAGGACAGTTTACAGAGGCTAAGGATCTGCCCAGTGCATTATCCAACAAATCTGTAATTGCCATTGGCATTCAGTAATCTTGTGGTCAATCTGTCCTTGGATAAACCCAGGTGTTTCCACATAGCAAACATTTTAAGTTACAAGCTGTGTTTCCAATTTCACATTTAAAGTTTAATCATTAAATCCTATGCCTTTATCATGACAAGCTTTTTTTTGTTATTATTTTTGTGTAATCATACTAAAGCCATGCTCAGTTTTTGGGAGAACACTGGTAATGACAAGTCATTCAAACCTAAACTAAAAGTTGTCTCTCTGCCTGGGTAATAATATAAGTACCCAACAGCTGCAATTAACTCTTCAGATTTCATCCATCTTTGCTATCCTACAATCTAAAGTGTCCCATTCTTTAACTGAACCTTAGTTTTACAGCAACAATGTGTGTGGTGTGTGTGTGTTTTAGAGGCTTCCTTTCCTAACAGGCTATTAATGGCAGGAGGGTCTCTTTAGAGATACTATTTTTGAGACATTTCCTTCACCTAAGGCCCACTTCAGTTTCCATCAAAGCCAACAGAGTTCAGGGAGAGTAGATTTAGCTGTTTTCATGGGGATCCACAGTAGCAATGTGTATTTGGACTTCACCACTTCTTTTTTCCAAATACATGTGTTGTGAGCAGAAGTTTCCTTAAAAGGTCATGTTTTAGTGAACATGCATCTTGTACAAAGAACCACCATTAATTTCAACTCTACAACACATGAAAAAAACCCAAACAGGCAACAGCCCCAAGTTCACCAAGTTTCTCATACAAGCCACATCCCATTTCACAGTATCTAAAACCATGGAAACTGTTTGCCAGGGAAGTATTTTCTTCCAAGGATTTAAAAGGCAAAAAAATTAAACAAAATCCACCTCATCTCAAACTACGAAAAAGAGAGCCTTAGTTGATATAATTCCCAAACATCTAACACATATTTGCAACTAAAGCACAGATTTCCAGAAGACTGGATCAAAGGTGGGTCTCCAGACCACATGAATGTGAGAAACATTAAGCTGAGGAGAGGTGAATTGGTCCAGAACAGAAATCACAGACTCAGAATTGCACAATGCAGCTGGCACTGTGGCCAAAAGTTTCCTCAAGGTCTTCTGGTTAGTGACACATTACAACTTCTCTCTTTCAACCTGGAATTATATTACTGCATTCTGGAGAAGAAGCAGGAGCATGGGAACCGTGTGCTTTTTTGGTAACTGCCACTGAACAAGTGACACTGGTAGAGAGACAGTCAGTAAAGGAGCTTCCAAAACACCCCATGCATATTGCATCCACAGAAATGGGCCTGTGGTGGAGTTTAACAGTAACCATGTAGAGATGAGAGAGGTTTTTCTATTTACCTGGAAGGCAGAAGGAAGTGGAGAAAGATTAAACAGATTGCAGTCGTTCTCTCCAGTTGTCCTTTGATCAGCACTGTCTGGTTCACCCTGGAAGTCCCTGTGCCCCATCCTGGAGACACAGTCACAAAGTAAGGGCAAGTATGCTCTACCTCAGCTGCATCTCTAGCTACCAAAGATCTTGGTATTTGCCTTACTGCAAAAAGATTTCTTTGGCACGTTCTCAGTCTCTAAGGAACAAAAGTCCTCATTTTTGCCCCAATTCACTGGCCCTTCAGTGTCATTCTGCCCTGCAAGGAAGTAACAAACGGGATTTGTCCTTGAAAAGGAATGGGAGGTAAAGAAGCATTTGCAAATTATTTACGATCTAAAAACTTGTTAGGGTATTAACAAGGAAAATAGGATAGCCTGGAATAACTCTGAATCTCCTTTACTCTTTTCATTGGTTTACTTTCTAACAGATATGAGGTCTGTTCAGGACAAACACCTTTGTAAGTGGAACTCATACTGAAAATGGTTAGGTCTCATTCCTCCAACAGCTAGGATGAAATGCTTGAGGGATCACTAAAGCAGTCAGCCAAAAGACCTGAGAAAAGATAACTAATAAGACTTCAGTAGTATTAATTAGGATTCCAGGCTAAACCGAGGGTAATAACAGTAAACAAATGAGAACATGGTTTGACAGTATAGGGATTGCAGTTGACAGATTCTCACAGTTTTGATATGTATTACAGAACATCAATGTTCACCACTAGCTTACTCAATAAAAAAAAGTTGAAAATATGGCCTAACTCTGATTTTTCTGAAGAAGTCTCCATGCTTATTGAAAAAGAGAACTAGACAACAATAGGTCTTTTAAACATCATCTAAGAACAAAGTTACTGAGTGTATGATTGAAGTATAGCTACCCTGCAATACCCTGTGAATTACAACCACTGATTTGTGTACAGAGATATTTGTATTATAAATATATTTTTATGTTAAATTAAATGGAAAAACATGAAGAAAATTATAGCTCAAGATAAGCCACACTAGCAATTCTTAACAGATTTCTAAGGAACAATACCCAAAATATTTGGTTTGAAAATAGCACCTGATTCAGTCAACCTGCAAAACTACTTTGACAAGAAGAGACCAAACTCATGAATGCATGAGGTCAAAAGGATTACAATAATTAAAAAAATCCAACCTCTCTCCTCCCTGGGGGACTTGTTCACAGGAATGAGATATAGGACAGTTCAGTGAGCACAAACTTTGGTAAGCAGGGTGACTGGCTTGACTAGTCCACCCTTCCCCCTTTATGCACTTTCCCTCAGAGCTGCAGCACAGCTATTCCCAGTCCCTTTTGTCCCCTCAGTCAGCAGGCCCTTTGGGGAGCACTGGTGGCTGTGCCCACTTCACAGCACAGCCCCACAAATGCACCACAGAGGGGCAGGCAGCAGTGGGGACATAACACCCTCAAAGCAACTGTACTGCTCGTGCCAGCATCCCAACAGCTTGTACCTTACCAGCCAGGAGGAGCAGGACAGCAGGCCTGGAGAAGCTACATCCACCTAAGCTATCATAAAAACTGTATATAATGTTATTTTTATAGTCACTTCACAGAATACAAAATTGTGAGGTAGAAGTTTGCCATCAAAAATAGCTTGATGGTGTGATTTGTACTTTGCAAGATAGCTAATTTAATTCTTCCTTCCTTTCAGCATAATTTTTCCATTCAGAAGTTATTATCGTATAATCCAGTTTCAATATTTAAGATTTTTCCTAATTAGGATACATCTAAAGACCTCGGCACAGTAAAGGCTACCTCCTGTTGCTTTACTGTTTTGAATACATGGTGATCAGCATTAGGAAGGATGAGATCTCAAAAGCCACATGGAAGTTATTTTTCTAGTAAGAAAAGGAACTTTAAGAAATTTCAGATATGCAACACTTGAGTGTCTAGTGCAGCTGCACAGTAGCATAAGCTGAAGAGCATTTTCAAGAAACTGAAACACATTCCTGACTCCTTTTGCCTAAATTCTCACTGGAACAGTAGTTTGTGAGCTCTAAAAATATGTATGAGAACAGCTAAGCAATATATGCATTGTAATTACCAATGTCTTAAAATGCTTTGGAGCGCTTATTTATTGCTTTCTTTTTTCTTTAAGATAAATAATTGTGCTAAAGCATCATTGTAAGCCAGAGCCAGAAGCTATTAAAAGGGAATAGGAAATTACATACCACATCCTCTAGTATTAAAACTTCTTTGTTCCTTAAGAGTGACTTTAATACTTATCCTACAAAAACTGAAGGTATGTCACTTTGTGTCAGACACTTTAAGAGATCCTAATGAAAATGCCCTCAGTCCCCATAATCCTCTGTGACTGATTAGGTACAGTAGAAGTTGTTTCATTAATTTGAAGGCCATTAGCTTGAGCCCTCATATTGACCTGAAAGTAAGGTTTTATTCATATTGTAGTGTTGTAGTCAAAACTCCAGAAATAATTAAAAGGACAAGCCTCAAACCTTAGACCTTTGATTTATGTAGCTGGATACCTGGTTAATTATTGCATGATGAAAAAAGGGGAGTAGGGAGCCAGAAGTCCTGATATATTACTATTGCCATCATCCTGTGAAAAACTGATGGGTAATCAAATACATATCAATAAGTATGTCTTCAATGTCACAAACACTGCAAATATTTCCACAGATCACAGTTAAAACCTTCCTTCTGAATTAAAAAAAAAAAAAAAAAAAAAAGTGGACATTAGGTTAAATTCAGGTTCCATTAGACTTTGGAGGCAAAAGTTCAAAGTTCAGTAGTTTCAGCTAAGATTCAGCAGCAGTCAGTGAACAGCTACTCATAGCCATTATTCAAATGAAACATAAGATGCCTCAATCTACTACAGAAATAAAAGAGAGCATTTTTCAATAAAAGGTGACAAAAACCTATGCCTGACTTTGAAAATTTGACTGGAAAAACTGATTGTTGACTACAGTGAGTTCCTGCTTATATCTAGGAAAACTAGAAACCTAATTTGCAAACAATCATTCCCCTGAACTTTTATTAACTGTTGTTTGAGTGGTGTCCAAGGCTTGATACCTTATGAATGTAATGAAATTATTCAGCCTGAAGTGCAAAGGCACATACATATGAATGGTGAAGTTTAAAAAAAAAAAAAATAGTTGTTAAAATCTGTCATCATCCAACAGGCAGATAGTGATATTAAGAAATACTGAAATAAAGACTAGTGAATAGAAAGTCTGCTAATCGGTCTTCACCTTTTCCAGCAGAAGTGTATATCTCTCTCTTTATATCCAGCAATCGAAGAAATGTAGTGAAAACTCAAGACAAAGATTTATGCCCTCTGTAATCAACACAGGCATCCCACACCATCCTTGCAGTATGATTTAGTCTTATCTGTTGCTTTATGCACCTTATTGCCAAGAGTCACTGTGGATTCCATCTTGCTTGGGCTTTGACGAGTCTCATAAGTGTGGCAACACATCTTTAGATGAGTTTTCCGCATTTTAAATCAACTGAGATAAGTGAGCTTCAATGAAACTTACAGAACACATTGAAAATATGTGAAACTCTTCTCATATTTTACTGTCATTCAACTTTTCCATGTCATCAGACTACAACTGCTTCAAATACTGAAGCACTGACTACAATCAGCAGAGATTCAAATAATATATAGTGTTAGTGTCAGCACTCTTCCATTTCTGCACCAAAGCCTTTTTTATAAAAGAGTATATTAAAACGAAATTTTGCTCTCAGAGCTACAGCACCAAGAACCATATACTGTTCTCTTAATGGACATCATGGTCTTCCCTTTATTTCTGTTGCTATACTTGCACTTACCCCAGTATGGATCAGATACTCTTCTACATTGCTCTTTCCTTTCCCTTCATACCTAGTATATTTTGGTCTTCCTAATATTTCATTGCAGGCATTAATCTGCTTCTTTAAGGATTAAGTTACAAGAGACAGCAAAGAGGAATGCAAGCAAAACCAATATAATCAATATATGCAGAAGTCCTTACTACTCCTCTTAAAGCAAAACAATTGCTTTTTATGTGAACTGACACATTGATCAAGTTGTAGTGGGAGACACAAGGTCTGATTCACAACTATGAAACTGCTGATTTGAACTAACTTATCAGTAGAAGATAAACCATACAAACTGAATATAGTTTAAGATCACCAGAGCACATCTTACTCCAACACACATTTAGAATGCATACCAGAAAGATATGAAGGTACAACACTATAATCTCTGTATTTTCCTACTTCACAGGGATCTCCGTAAACTATGCATGAGATACAACATTTCATTGACTACTTACTATGCCTGTGATGTTTAAATCCCCATAAACCAGGATTAGGAAGGGACAAAAGGTACTTTAAAGACACCTGTCATTATCTTACACTCATCCTGAGTTAAACACAGTGAAAGACTATGGATTTGTGGGCAGTTTTCCATTTTGGTTTGACCTTTAGGTTTTAACAGTATAAGGTTATATTAGAAAAAAGCTATGCAAAATATCACTCTCTCTGGGATTCACTTAAGGGCTAGAATAAAAGAATAAAGGATTTTTCATGTGCTGGAATACCAAAGAGAACCATTATTATTTTTGAGATTATAAAACCTGTCACAAATGACTAATTTCCACAGAGACACAATTGCACTCCATGCCCTCAATCATATGCTGAAGGAGGTGCTTTTTTTTTTCCCTCCACAGCAAAAGGTAGTTTCTCATGAGTCATATTCCCAAAATGATGCTAAAGAATCTATCATCCCTGCTCACCATTTCTAAATATAGAAGGCATAAGGATATTTCAAATAAAGTTTTTCATTAAAACCTGCCATCTAGGAGCGTAATCATATTTCTACAGTGTTTCATCCAATTAACTCTTCATTCTAATTGAACCTTCGTGCGCCACTATCAGATGAGCATGTAAAGTTATTTTTGTAATTTTTATTACTGAGGCCTGAATAACAATTGCACTGGAACCCAGTATTTCCAGTATTTTTATGTGGTCTAGATATTAATTTAAACTTTGATTTTTATGTATGGACACACACAGCTTCTAAATACAAACTGTAAATGTTATCTCTCTATGTGGGGAAACACAGTAATATATTAACTGATGTTTGCAACATACTTACACAGATTTATGACAAAACCATTCTGCTATCACAGCAAGTGCTAGCTAGCTAAGTTCCATCTATTGCTTTCAAAACTTCAAAAGCTAGTACTACATTAAAAAAAACCAACAAAACCTATTAGCAATGTCTAAAAACCAGACAAGCATTTGTAGGGTAGGAAAATCCAGTTCACGCACTAAGATTTAATTCTGGTATCAAATCACCAGTAGATAACTAGGTTCCAAGATACAAGATGATTGGTATGATTTACAGGGACTGTGAGAGTCAGAAACCCTTCAGCCCTTCCTTCCTCTTGCTACCCCTCTTCCATGTCATTCCCCTCCCAGATACTGAGCAGGACTCACCTGTAAGCAGCTCTTAAAATGTGCATTATGGCTACAGACAATCCAGGAACACAGCTATATTTCCTGCAGTTTAATTGAAAATATCTTCATTGGGTTTGACTCATTGTGTATTTGCGAACAACAAGAGCAGAAAAATAAGATGTTGGCTCAGAATACAAGTTCAACTATGTCAGTACATATAACAGAAAAGAGCATAGAGCTAATCCAGTGATTTGGGGAGAGGAGTAAGGAAGAAGAAAAAAAAAATGTGGGTGTATCTTCCAGTGTCTCCAACACAACTTACTCTCCCACATATGGTCAGTCTGAATGTGCTATATACAGCACAGAGGCTCTCATACCAGATTCCCAAACAGAAGTTTTCCCCTCGGTTTAAACACTTACAGGAATAAAGCATTTGACAGATTTTTGATACTTTGCTGGTAGGCACACTTGCAGAAGCCCAATATCAGCTGGCAGCAGGTACTAAGCCTTCTGTACAAAAAAGTTCAACATTTTTAGAACTTCACCACACTATTCCTCTCATAAGCATCCTTGTAACTCATTGTTCATTTTAGAATCCAATCACAGAACAAAGAGGCCAAAAATAAATGCAAATATGTATAAGCAATTTGAATACACTAAACATTGGTTTAGTGGGTTTACTCTAGAAGATAATAAAATATTTCCTCTTAGTTTTAATGCCATTTTGATATTTATGTCTTCGTTCCCCTATCTGCCAAACAAAGCAGAGATTGTAACTCCTGTCACTTATTTTCTTAAACTAAAATAATAAACACCCCACACCATTAGTGAGGAGGATCAGAGGCAAAGTTTGCCGGGGAACATTTTAATTCACATTTTCAGACTACTTAAGTTTGCAACTTAAGTCAGTTTAAACTAATAATCAGTTTAAATAAACCAAAACTAAATTCAACAATCTGGAAGAAACCTTTCAGATTTTGGATTGCAGATCTTTTAGTATTTGATTTACACAATTTTCCACAGAGGATGAATGATAAAAAGGAGTCAACAGAATCTTTTCTACCAACTCAAATGCAACATCACAAAAGAGCTGAGTTTCACACACACATATGACAAAATGAGCTCTATTTTCTTTGGATTTGCATTTGTGTTTGCATTTGTGCACATGTTAGAAGCAGACTCAAATTCTGCAGCTAGAGTCTGCTCTTTTTCTCAGCAAATTTCTTCAGGTGAAAAAGTGGGAGATGGTTGGAAGGAAGCCTGGTTCTTTTAATCTTATCTAAGCAGTCCTGAAAGGAGTTGCAGCTGAAGATAAGGGATGTCGAGTCACATGCCTTTTCTCCCTTAGACTTTGTATTGTTTATGGGGAATGATCCCATTTCTGTAACACCAATTTTAAGCTAGTGCAATTCCACCATCTTTACAGGAGATGTTCCTGATATGCACATACATGAAGAGAGCTAGGCATAATCATAGC